>VBSM01001562.1:8276768-8304613 GCA_008086735.1 Cheirogaleus medius
ATATGTAACCTTAACAATATTTGTACCCCCATAATATGATGAAATAAAAAGGGGAAAAAAAGTGATTTCCAGAACATATTAGGTAAAAATCAAACAAAAGTATAAAAAGTATATACAGTAGTTATCTTTTCTGAAAAAGAAGAATATATAATTACCTAGGAAGGTATATGTCTGTTATTTCCACACAAAAAAAAACCCAAAAATGAAAATCAAAAAATCAAAACCAAAAAAAACCTCCAAAAAACCCCTAGAAAAATAATAACCAGAAACTAATAAAATTAGTTACCTACAGAGGATAAGTGAAAGTGGAGTAGAAGGGACAGAAGAGGAAATGACATTTCACTGGGTATTTTTGTACAGTTTTTATTAAGAACTTGAAAAATTAAAGAATGTAATTTAAAACTATTTTTAAAATAAAGTTAGAAGAACAGGGGAAAACCTAAAGTTAAATAGATGAAGGAACAAACATTTCAAATGAACAACATAGCTATACCAAGAAAAAGAATTAATCCAAATAATTTTGAACATAATATTTTAAGTATATAACTTTTGTTGGAAGATAAAAAGAAATGCAAAGAATTCTTGAGCTCTACCTTAAAATTTTATTGTTTATAATAACATAGGAGTAGGAACTTTGAATGAGTTTGTGTATATATGGCATTAAGCAAATGAGTAAACACATAAAATACTCTTAGGAGCTGGAGTTTTCACTGGGAGAGAAGGAAGACACAAATATGAAATGGGGGAAGACAAAAGAGAATCCTCTAGTGTTAGACTGGAATAAGAGTTATTTTCATTACAAACTTAGAATTACACATATTGCATTTCTTCAGTAAAAGAAAGCATAACACAATGTAATTTAATGGATATTAAATGAGCTGATCAACTATAAAAATCCTCTGATTCCTGAAACGGAGATAGGACAAATTTGTGTACATCAGTGAACTATTCACCACTTCTACTCAAGATAAAATAAGGGGGAATAAGTTCAAGGTAAAAAATGTGATAGCAACATGAGTAGAACATTATAAAGGAAAAACCTTCTTGGTTATAGAATTATGAAATCCAAGAATGGCTACCTCAAGGGATACTAAAAAATAGATCAATTATTTTTCTGGGATAATTAAGGTACAATTTTATCTAAAATAATGTACAGAAAATGATTCTTCAGATTTCCCCCAACTGATTTCATAATTATCTACCGATTTTTATATTTATGAGCACAATGTTCATCAATAAAATCTGGTTTGATATGAATCAGACTATTAATTTTATAGAAAAAGTTCCACAAGGATATTTGATCACTTGTTGATCTGTTTTCTATGTCTCTTCCTGTTTAGGAGCACCAAAATCTGAGCCTTTTATTAAACTATAAATCATGCCTAAAGTTCCTCTTCAAAAAATTCAAGGCATAGACAGTTAATAGTTGACACCAGTCTTTAGAATTCTCTAATTATTCTGGTTCAGAAAAATTCCAGTGGCTATGTGTGGCTTATAGTTCAAGCTCTTTTGTTAAAAACAGTTTTAACTGAGAGGCACTTTCTTGAGATCAGTAAACATATTTTTACCATTTATTTGCTGCTTCTATACATAACTTCTAATTAATATGCCTTATAAATGACCTGAAAGAGTTAAACAAATGAAACAAACTTAAAAATGACAGATGTTTTAAAATCCTCTTTCCTTCTATTTCATACATTTCTATTTATTTTGTTATATTATTTTATTATATTTGTCATCTTCATATGAATAAAATGGGGACCTTATGTATTTATGTATGTATGAATATAGGTTTCCTGATTTCTAAGATAAAGCACATTATAATACTAAAGAATTGTGAGCTCTTTTCTTTCTAAAAATACTTATTCTTGGAGAAACCAAAGAATGAATAAGATGTTTAGTAAACTTACTGATACTTGTCACTTGATAGTGACTTGTTTGTGTCACTTCACAGATATATGTGCACATACCAATGTTCATGGTATTATATTTTATTTATCCTAAATGACAATAGTAGACTTTTAGCATATTAAATTATTTCATCTAAGTGGAAAAATAAAAAATATATAGTCATTTTAAGCTAGGTGCAAAAGTACATGTCAGTAAATCCAGCTACTTCGGAGGCTGAGGCAGGAGGATTGCTTGAGCCTAGGAGCTCAAGTCCAGCCTGGGCAACATAGCAAGATTTTGTCCTTTATTATTTTTTATATTAATTTATTATTTTTTTTTTTGAGACAGAGTCTCGCTCTCTGTTGCCCTGGCTAGAGTGCGGTGGTGTCATCATAGCTCACTGCAACCTCAAATCCCTGGGCTCAAGTGATTTCCCAAGTAGCTGAGACTACAGGTGCACACCACCACACTTGGCTAATTATTTCTATTTTTAGTAGAGATGGGATCTTGCTCTTGCTCAGGCTGGTCTCGAACTCCTGACCTCAAGTGATCCTCCTACCTTGGCCTCCCAGAGTGTTATGATTACAGGCGTGAGCTACCACGCCCGGTTAATACTCTGTCCTTAAAAAATATATATATATATATACACACACACACACACACACACATATATACAGTCATTTTAAAACTGAGTCATTCAAGGCAAATTCATAGAGACAGAAGCAGGTTAGGAGTTACAAGAGGCTGAGGACAACAGGGAGCTATTGCTTAACGGTTACAGAATTTCTGTTCGTGGTGTTGAAAAAGTTTGAGGAACAGTGGATGGTTACACAATAGTGTGAATATAATTAAGGCCACTGAATTACACACTTTGAAATGGTGAAATGGTAAAATTTATGGTATATATGTGTTACAATTTAAAAAATGATTAAAATAGCAAATTTTGTTATATATATATTTTAACCATAATTTTAAAAAACTGAGTCATTCAATAACAAGAGCTATACAGTTATTTAACTAAGATGTAAATATTAAACACATCATAATCTCAGACTGTTATTTCTGGGCTAAATTTTACTTAAGAATTTCACAGATATACGTAATAATCTATAATTCATCCCCCAATTTTACTAGCAATTATCATGGTTTTCTTCATTGGATAAATCATTTAAATTATAATAAATATGTTAAAACCTTTTAATTTTAGCTGAATCAAAATACTGAGGATGAAGCACTGAACAACTAAAAACCTAGGACAAACTCCTGTAAGAAAAAGAAATGTCAGCCCTTATTTGACAGAAGTCCTGCACTACAGTGAAAGGGAATCTTCAGTAGTGATAATAATGCATAAATATCAAAGCTCATATAATTATCAATAACAATATACATCTGTCCAAAAAGTAATACAAATTTATAGCTATTTTAGGGAAAAAATACAAAAAACCACAAAGCCTCATCCTTTCCTAATATTTTTTTTCCTAAATACTCTTTAAAAGACTGCAACACAGCACAATGGTATTTTATTTCAAACTTTTGTTTTAAAGATATCCTTAGTATTTTGTGTAGCTATGCTTTTGCTAATTATAGGAAGAAGACTAAAAATGACTAATAAGCCATAGAATTAATATAATTCATAAAAGTATCTTTAAAAAGAGGCAAATAATCATTCACTCTTTTTTACAGCACCAAAAGGAGGACGGAAAAAACCAGGAGAAAAAGAAAAAATTATGCTGTATCTTAAGTGCTAAATTCTATTTCTGATTTCATATCTATTATTAAACATGTATCAGAATAAAATAAACCCATAAAAAGAAAGAATGTCACATATTGTGACAATGTAGAGTCATTCAAACAGGAATTCTAAGTCATTCATTCATATTGTGGTTTTACAATATGCTATTTGAGCACAGACGGCCTCATTCTTAATTCAGAAGCTTAATTTTTCCAAATTCAGATTACTACAACATTTAGGAAGATAAAAACAAGTACTTTTATGGATTTATTCTTTGTTTTTTCCCCCTCTTTTCTGGTAATTATATTCAAGGCTATATCAAGTTATTTCAGAGCACAAGAGAAACAATGAATGCTGTATTGTTTACATCCCCACCTAGTGGTCTTAAATTTCTGTTCTGCATAATACTCAAAAAGGAATACTTAAAAATAAAAACTTAAAAAAAAGTTTTCTGACAAAAATTAACACAAACTAAACTTTACAGCTGGGAGAGATATTATTCTATTACCTAGTCTCATGCTATTACAACTAGGATGTAATGGGATGTCAGGAATTATGTGAAGCCATCAGAAAAAAACCTGGAGTATTTTCCTGAAGTATCTATTTTGCTTAATGATAAGTAGTTAAAAACATTTTTCTATTAAAGCAAAGATATTCTAGAGTAAAATGCTTATTAAAGAATTTCAGTTTGAGAAGCACAGGGTCTAAACTTCTCATTTTGTGGAAAAAGAACCTGATGACCTGAGCAATTAATTTACTTGGTCAAGTTCCTTTAACCAGATAATGATAAAGCAATGTCAATAATACAAATGTTTTATACTTTTCCATTACATTACAAAGGGAGGTCATGAGACACTAAATATGAATGCCTAATTGCGCTTACAACATGAAGCTAACTCAAAATACTACTGTGCATTTAACTGGGTGTGCCTTTAGTTCCAGCTACTCATGAGGATCACTTAGGAGTTCAGGGTCAGCCTGGGCAACATAATGAGACCCTGTCTGTCTCTTAAAAAAAAAAAATACTACTCTATGTTCCTTTGTAAAATTGGTTTAAAATTATAAAATGACTTTTTTGGGGGGATAGATAGTTCTATGAATTTAAACACTTATACAGATTCATGTAACTACCACCACAATCAGGATACTTCTATCACACACACCCTGGAAATCCCTTGTACTATTATCTTTGTAGTCACACAGTCCCTAACCTCTGGTAACCACTGATCTGTTTTCTTTTTCTTTTTTTTTTTTGACAGAGTCTCACTCTGTTGTCCCGGCTAGAGTGCGATGGCGTCAGCCTAGCTCATAGCAACCTCAAACTCCTGGGCTCAAGCGATCCTTCTGCCTCAGCCTCCCGAGTAGCTGGGACTACAGGCATGCGCTGCCATGCCCAGCTAATTTTTTCTATATATATTTTCAGGTGGCCAATTAATTTCTTTCTATTTATAGTAGAGACAGGGTCTCGCTCTTGCTGAGGGTGGTTTCGAACTCCTGACCTTGAGCGATCCTCTCGCCTTGGCCTCCCAGAGTGCTAGGATCACAGGCATGAGCCACCACGTCTGGCCTGATCTGTTTTCTACCAATGTAATTTTGTCTTCTTAAGAATAGCTTATAAATGGCATCACATAGAATGTTTTCTATTTTAGAGATGGAGCCTTGCTCTGTCACCTAGGCTGGAGTGCAATGGCACTACCATCACTGTTACCTCAAACTTTGGGCTCAAAAAATCCTCCCACCTCAGCCTCCTGAGTAGCTAGGACTATATGCATGTGCCACTACATCTGGCTAATTTCTTTTTATTTTTTGTAGCGATAGATCTTGAACATGTGGCCTTAAGCGATTCTCATGTCTCAGCCCCCCAAAGTGCTAGGATTACAGACTGGAGTCACCTAGCCCTGACTGAATGTAACCTTTTGAAAATAGTTTCTGTTCAGCATGCCTTTAAGATTAAGTCAAATTGTTTATTGTATCAATAGTTCATTGTTTTTTTCTTCTGACTCTCTGTTAAAGATGATATTCCTTTTTATTGCTGAGCAGTATTCTATAGCATATTATATATGGATAGTATATAGACTAATACAGCATAAAGAAAGTGTAATATCATAGGTTGCTTATGAATTTGGCCATTGAAGAATATTTGGGGTGTTTTCAGTTTTATGATTATGAATAGAGTGGCCACTTTAAGTATTTATGTCAAGGCTCTTTTCTACTTTTTAAACCATTCTTAATTCTGATATTTATATAGAATGTTATATAAAAGTATAAATTTCATAACAGTAATAATTTAAATAAATTCTTTCAATGCTTAAACTACTTCATCACTATTCAGGAATTGGCATTATGAAGACAATTATTACTACCTATATATGGGAGAAGTGAAATAGGAAGATTGGATAATCAAACTTTCTTTAAACACGGGCATATATCATAATTTACTTAAAAACCTAGGAAAGAAATGCCAAATAATTCTGCCACTAGTCCCTCTTTCTCTGCCCATAGGATACATCAAAAATCATCTAAAGTACACTTTGTTGCAGAGCCTCGATGTGGCCTCAGAATACTCAATGGCACAGCTCTCGGCAGCAGCTACTACATAATCAGAACTCCTGCTATAACAAATGTTCCATCTCTGGCTTAGGAAAAATTATTCTTAACAAACTTAATCTCTATAAAAATTATTTTAGTTTTATGGACAAATAATATTCTGTAGCAGTATTAATCCCAGGCTTATTACTTTAATAATGTGTGATTTTTCACAAGACTGAGTAATAAAAACTGCTGAGATAGTTATGGACAGCCATCAATTAGTACCAGGATAAATCCAAAGTATATAAGGGAAAGGTATGTATTTTTTTAAGAGTCTTAGAAAAAGGAAAGGGAGGACAAAGAGGGGGAAGAAGAAAAGATTACAACCTGTTAATTAAGAAACTGTAAAAATCTTTTTTATCATCCATTGTATTAAGCTAATTCTTCCAGCTTTGTGCCTTGTATCTATTTGACAATAAATCTGTGTTTTTGTCTTCATACTACCTATTTGTTAGACATTATGGTTAGATTTAATAGAATAAGTACACACATGGACTATTTCCTATATTCCAAATAGATAAAAATGGTAGGTAAAGTAGAAAACCAAAAGGTACAATCAGATTTAAAACCAAAATAAACATATCTGTGGACCAAAAATTAAAGAGTAATACAAACTAACGAATGGGGCTGATACTGTAGGCATGCTAGTCTCCAGTCGAAAAGCAAGCAGTGACAGCTGAGAATTCAGCTTATGTGGAGTGACTCTCACTAAATATTCTGTATGTGATAATACTGGATCAGAGACAGGTTTATTCCTTGAAACTAGAAGTAGTTGCAGGACAGGAATAAGGATATATAGGCTGTTACCCCACTACTCCAAAATAAGCCTATAAAATGTGCTACTAACCTATTGCCTGGGGCTCCAATTTTATAGATTGATATGGACCCAGCAGACAGGAAGACAAAAATATAGCCTCATGACCATGCCTTGGTGTCAGGATCAGCAATATCCCTTAATAATGTTGCAGTACAACAGCCGTGAAATGATGTTACAAAACGTATTCCTAGACTGGGGGGAGGTTTGGGTAGAGGTAACCTCAAAATTGCTAGGGAAAGTTGGGTCAGCATAGAGCAAGAAGTAGAGAGAGAAAGGGGAAAACAAAATACAAAATCTCCTTCTACTTAAAATGAGCCTACTGATTAGAACTTCAAAACCCATGAGAAAATCTTATTCTAAAACAGTTATCAAAATTAATAATCAGAACATTAATTTATTATAAGTAACATTAATTTTATGCAAATCTGACAAGTATTTTAAAAATAATTGTTTAAATAAGTGTCTTTAAAATGTTCAAAATAGTAAATCACAGTCATCAAAAAAGGATAGGTAGAAATGAAATAAGCAAGATGGATATGAAAAAGAAACAGACAGCTTAGATATAAAAAATAAAGCCACTGATATAAAAACCTTAAGAGATCTGATAAATACTAGATTGAAAGAGAAAAGTATTCATACTATATTGAATGATAGTTTTATCAGTTTGGATACCATACAGTCAGGGTCCCAACAATTTAATACTTGTTACACTCAAATTAAGGCCATCTGTAAAGGATTTAATAAAGTATGTAGGGAAAAAACAGAATAGTACAGTGTCTCAGGATTAGTATAAGTGGGAGTGAGTTATGAAGAGAGGGCTGCTTTGAGAGGAGCTATGACTTTGAATCAAGAAACATAGTCAATCCAAGATAATCCTGTAGGACAGGAGCCACAAGAATAAATATCCAATCCTCACTCTTTTCCTTCCCTCTGGTCTCCTCTTTCAGGCCCTCTGGTCAGGCTCTTTCTATTAGTCAAACTATTGGAAACCAAAAGGCAAGAGAGCCCACAAACGTTGTTCATATAAGTTAGCCACCCCACCAGAACAGAGTGCAGGATGGAGGATGTTGAAGTAGATCTGGGGAGATAACAGAAGATACCTGGCACAGAAGCTTTTGACTACACATAATAGAAGAGCCAACTAAGAGTGTGTGGAAGCGGGGAGATGGAAAAATACTGATGATCTCATATAACAAGAAGATAGGCTGGACATGGTGGCTCACCTGTAATCCTAGCACTCTGGGAGGCTGAGGCGGGAGGATCGCTTGAGGTCAGGAGTTCAAGACCAGCCTGAGCAAGAGTGAGACCCGTCTCTACTAAAAATAGAAAAAATTAGCTGGGCAACTAAAAACAGAATCAAAAAATTAGCCAGGAATGGTGGTGGGCGCCTGTAGTCCCAGCTACTTGGGAGGCTGAGGCAGGAGGATTTCTTGAGCCCAGGAGTTTGAGGTTGCTGTGAACTAGGCTGACGCCACTGAACTGTAGCCCAGGCAACAGAAAGAGACTGTCTCAAAAATAAAAGAGTAAATAAATAAGAATATAGAATTATAACAGTTCCAGGGTTGACTAATTCATCAGCTCAATAATAGAACAGCAGCTCAACTTCTCTGCAATTGTCTCAGTTTTCTCCTTGGCTGCAATACTTCTAAAACACTACATTCTCTTGCAATTATTCCAGAAGGGGGAACAAAGGACCATTTCTTCTCATGCATCTCTTTTTCAGAGATGAAACAAAACACACACATACATACTTTCTAGGAGTCCACCCAGCAGACCTTCCTTTGTCTTTTTTTAAATTTTTATGGGTGCTTGGCTTACTGAATAAGAATTTTGAGTGCATTTCCCCTATGGAGCATTACTTATGCTATATATTACTTATGCTCTAGTTATACAGAAGTTGCCATCTGTATTATTATTTATTATTATTATTTTTTGAGACAGGATCTCACTCTGTCACCCAGGCTGGAATACAATGCCACAATCACAGGTCCCTGCAGCTTTGAACTCTTGGGCTCAAGCAATCCTCCTGTCTCAGCCTCCCAAGTAGCTGGGACTACAGGTGTATGCCACCATACCTGGCTGATTTTTTTTTTCTTTGAGAAACAGGGTCTTGCTATGTTGCACAGGCTGGTCTTGAACTTCTGGGTTCAAGTAATCCTCCCATCTCAGCCTCCAGAGTTTCTGGGTGTATTATACTTTTGACAAATGTATACACTTTCGTGGGCTTCCAAGACACAAATCAGCATGTCTAATATTTTTTTCCCTTAGGGAAAATATGTTCTGAACAAAACTTTTTTTAAAAAGTTGGATTTATAAAGGTATAACTTATATACAGTAAACTCACACCTTTTAGTGTATTGTTCTACAAGTTATGACAAATACATATAGTCATAACCACCACAACCAAGATACACAAAAGTTCCATCACTCCAAAACATTCCTTTGTGCCGTTTTGTAGTTGTTAGTTTTCTTGTTGCTGTAATAAATTACTAAAAACTTTGTATCTTAAAACAATACAAACTTACAGTTCAGAAGTGTGAAATGAGTTGTATGAGGGCTAAAATCAGCTGTCAACAGGATTAATTCCTTCTGGAGGCTTTAGGAAAGAATCAGTTCCTTGCTTTTTCCAGCTTCTTTAGGCTGCCAGCATTCCTTGGTTCCTGCCCACACTATTGTGATCTGTGCTTTGTCTTCACATTGCCACCTTTTCCCCTATTAATCTGTTTGCCTCCCTCTTACAAGAACCCTTGAGATTACATTTAGAGCTCACCCAGGTAATGCAAGATAACTGTCCCATCTCAAGATCTTTAATCACATCTGCAAAGTCCCTTTTACCATGTAAGGTAACACTTTCAGATTCTAGAGATTAGGATGCAGATATCTCTAGGGGGCCATTATTCAGCCTACACAATCTGTAGCCCTTCTGTCCCCCAGTTATTAATAGTTCTGTCCCTATAGTTTTACCTTTTCCAGAATGTCATATAAATGCAATCATTACAGTATGTAGCCTTTTGAGTTTAGCTTATTTAACATAGCATAATACACTTGAGATTCATCCATATTGTTGTATTTATCAGTAGTTCATTCCTTTGTATTGATGAGTGTATTCCATTACATGGATGTACACTTTATCCATTCACAAGTTGAAGAATACTTGTGCTGTTCCAGTTTTTGACAAGTATGAATAAAGCTGCTATGAACACTGATGTGCAGTTTGTTGTGTGAACATAAAATTTTCATCTCTGGAGTAAATACCTAGGAATGGAATTGTTGAGTTTTATGGTAAATGTATGTTAAACTTTCTAAGAAACTGCCAATCTGCATTCCAATGTGGCTGAACTCTTTATGTCTTTTCTGAAGCACAAAGTTACCCAGTACATAAACAAACAAAGTGGAATTAGTAAAGAAAAAGTTGAGGTAATAGTATTTGGTTGGACAACACTGTATATACAATGATAGGATGAATTCTCTATAGAGAAGGACAAAGATAAAAATATGAAAGTACATTTAAGGGACAAGACCAACAGTTGTAAAGGCTCCAACACACATGCAATAATAATTCTAGAAATAATGTAGGAAACAGTGGAGGAGCAATATTAAACAGATAACAGCCAAAAAAACTTTGCAGAATTGAGGAAATAATGTAAATATACACATTGAAAATGCACTCTGAATATCAAGCCGAATACAGTCACACCCAGATACATCATGATGAAAATGTGGGGTATTAAGGATAAAAACAAAAGTCTTAAAAACTACCAGAAATAATAGACAGATTACCTAAAAGAATGAAAATTAAGACTGACAGCAGACATTTCACCAATAGGAGAGGCCAGATAATAATAAAGCAATAAAAATAATTCTACAACTCTTTATCTGAAATATTGGGGCCAGATGTATTTCAC
This sequence comes from Cheirogaleus medius, assembly GCA_008086735.1. Taxonomy (NCBI): domain Eukaryota; kingdom Metazoa; phylum Chordata; class Mammalia; order Primates; family Cheirogaleidae; genus Cheirogaleus; species Cheirogaleus medius. The sequence continues at coordinate 8,287,702 of VBSM01001562.1, forward strand.
AATTCAGGCATTTTGAAAGGACGGAGGACATTAGAAAATTAATATGATCTATATATTGTATATAACATAGCACTCTCAGCACATTTAGCTAGCTCCCAGGAATAAAGCTTAAGCAGCAAGTTGAGAGGAGGTTACTTAGCTTCCAGAAGCTTTCATAATGATATGAAGTGATAGAGACATCGTGGTAGAGAAGATCTGATAGAATTGTACTTTGGAAGATGCAAATTAGATTACCACTCCTTTGTAAGATTTTGTTAACCAGTGTGCCTGTACTTTGTGTGCAAATAGGTATATAAAGAAGTTAAAGTCTCCAGACTTTTTCCCCCCAAACCTCTCTCCTGCCAAAATCCCTTTGCTTCCCCCAGGGGTCCACTCTTAAACGTTTTTGGTCCACCACTTTAGGACCATATTTTTCAAACTTTTTTTTTTTTTGAGACAGAGTCTCACTTTGTTGCCCGGGCTAGAGTGCCGTGGCATCAGCCTAGCCTTACAGCAACCTCAAATTCCTGGGCTCAAGCAATCCTTCTGCCTCAGCCTCCCGAGTAGCTGGGACTACAGGCATGCGCCACCATGCCTGGCTAATTTTTTCTATATATTTTTAGCTGTCCAATTAATTTCTTTCTAATTTTAGTAGAGACAGGGTCTCGCTCTTTGCTCAAGCTGGTCTCGAACTCCTGAGCTCAAACGATCCACCCGCCTCGGCCTCCCAGAGTGTTAGGATTACAGGCGTGAGCCACCGCGCCCGACCCCATATTTTTCAAACATGTTTTTTGACCCAGACCCAAAATAAGAAATGTATTTTCTATCACAACCCAGAAATCACTCACATTCATTCTCACATACATAAATACAAGTTTCAGTAATAGTAATTATAATTATTATATGACACTGAGATATTTTCTATTTAACCTGAAAAAATGCTGGTTGTAACCTACTAAATTGATTTCATGACACACCAATAGGGTAGCAACCTGCAGACTGACAGTGATGTAGAAATTTTCTGTGCGTGCGTAAATATATATGTATATCATTTTATATAAAAATGAGGTCAGACAATACAAATGTATCTTTGTCACACTACTGTAACTGTCTTTACTCATATTCCCCTTTACATTATTTGGAAATATACTCTTAGGTGTCACTAAAAGTTAAAGCATGGCTACCTTCTTATTTCTACACTTTCTATATTCTTTTATTCTGAAATAAATAATTTATTTTCTATAGTGACTCTCTATGATATAGAATCATTTGATTTAGTAGTCACCTTCTTATTATATATAACTCAAAAAGGTATTTTTAAAACCATCTATTAGAAATGCTACATTTTCATATACAGAATTTCCTGTCAAACATGCTAAGCTGTCTACATCATGCTTATTCACTGAAATGGAATTTGAGGGTGGAGGTATCATTGCTTGAAAGAGTCACAGGTAATGTCCAGATCTCCTTCCTTTATGCCTCTGCTATGCCCTTTTATGTATGTATGTTAAACTAGAGTGCTTAATGATTAGTTTTGTTATGTAAAGTTTTATGAATTTAATCATAGACTTCTATGCTTTTCATAAGAGGGAAATATGACAAGGTATTTCTACCCTATATAAAAAGTTGCAAATAAAATATACAAAAACATTTACTGAGGGTGTAGCACAATTTTATTAATAACTTCCAGATTCCAAGTGAAATATAAATATAATTTTTATTTAGAAAGAATAAGCATCTATGAATTTTATAACAAAAGGTAACATTTGGTAACTGACATAATAGCTTAACTAAGGTAGAACATTTAAGAATAACAAATGGGATATGCATCTTACAACTTTCAGCTCTTAATTTTTAATGTTTTATTTCACAATAATTTCAGACTTACAGAAAAGACGTAAAATAGTACAAACTTCCTAGTGCCAGGATCTTGGTTTCTAAACATCATGCTCTAATAAAAGGAACAAAGGATTCTTGAAGAAAGAGGTGATTATACGGATGGAGGAGGTAAAGTACAAGAAAAGGTAGACGTATCTTATAGTACCAGAAAGCAAGGAAATGCTAAAAAACAAAAGGATGGGGTCATGTCAAAGATCCACAGGAGCCTACCAAAAAAGAACTCCCAATGGCCAATGCTGGAATAATGTGAGTGACAAAATAATGTCATATTACATTATAACCCAAAGAATAAAATAAATATACTTAATATATTAGTTCATACTGTTATAAATACATAATATGTAAACAAATAAATCAGAGTCAAATCTTTCTTATAGGATTGGTAATATATATAGAAACTGCTCCCTCCAAGATATAAAGCTTAACTGTACCCCCACCTCAACTTCTGTCTTTGAGGGTGGGCTGGACTTAGTGTCCTCCTTCTAAAGAACAGAGTGAGAAAAACTGGAACTTTACAGTAACGAATAATGGCAGATACTACCTTAACCAAGATATCAAGGTTTACATCATCAGGATATTATATAGATAGCATCTACCCACCCCCCACCAATAAGATGTGATGAAAGGGTATTTCATTTCTGTGGCATTCTTTCCAAAAACCCAAAACCCTAGTCTACTCATGAGAAATACATAAGGCCAACTAAAATTGAGGAACATCCTACAAATATCTTACCAGTACTCCCTCAAAACTACCAGTCATGAAAAACAAGGAAAGACTGAGAAACTATCATAGACCAGAGGAGATTGCAGTGGTAGAACAACTAAATGTAATGTGGTACCCTGGATTGGATCCTGAGCAAAAAACAGACATTAAAGGAAAAAAATCAGTGAAATCTGGAGTTTAACAAGACATTACTAGAAAAACAGGTGAAATCCAAATAGTCTGGGGTTGAGATAATAATATACTAATGTTGATCTCTAAGTTTTGAAAATGTGCTACAGTAATTTAAAATAACATTAAAGGAAACTGAAACTGAGTATAGTTAACTCACTGTACTATTTTTTCAACTGTGATAGATACAGTATTTGTTTTTTTTCTCCCAGTTTCTGGCACAGGAACTAAAACTCTTAGAGAGTTTCCTGATAATAAAGTTCTCGAGAGGAGCATCTTCTGTTATTCAAAGCAAGCCCCTTTCAACCTGAGTTTATACTAATATTATGCTAATAATAATAATCATGAATAACCTCATGATGGAAGCTGATTGTCAAGGGAACCAACTATGAGATTAGATGGAACTTTCAGCCCTATCCTCCAGACCTTTGGGGAAGGGAGAAAGGCTAGAGATTACAGTCAATCACCAATGGCCAATGATTTAATCAATCATGCTACATAATGGGGACCTGCATGAAAACCCTAAACAAAGGGGTTCAGAGAGCTTCCAGGTTGGATGCATTCACATGCCAGGAGGGAGGATGTGTCCAAAACTCCATGGTAATCTCCGATTTGTAGCCAAGTTGGTCAGAAGTACTAGAGGCCTGGGACTTGCAATTGGTATCTGAAGCAGGAAGGGCAGCAGTCTTTTGGGATGGAGGCCTTAACCTGGAGGTCTGACACTAACTCCAGGTAGATAGTTATCAGAATTGAATTAAATTATAGGACATGTCAGTTGGTATCCACAGAGAATGGGAGAATTGTTTGGTGTGAAAAACCTATACATTTGGTGTCAGAACAGAGTTTTTCTTTTTATCTACTTTTCTAAATCTTAAAATTATTCCAAAACAAAAAAGTTTATTTTTAAAACATACAAAGAATTTCCATATACACTTCACTCAGATTCCCCAACTTTAACAGTTTACCATATTTACCTTGTCAGTTTCTTTTTGCTCCCTTCATAGTTTTTTTTTCTGAATTTGCTAATAAGCTGTAGCCATCATTCCCTTTTACTCCTAAATATTTCAATTTATATTTCCTTAAAAAGTATACTTATCAAAATAAGGAAATTAGCATTAATATAGTACTATCCAGTTTACAGACTTTCACATTTCACCAATTTTTCTACTGACGTCTTTTATGACAAAAATAGAATAAAAGAACAAACAAAATAAAACAAAAACTGTTTCTGTCCTAGCTCATGATTCAATTCAGGGTCATATACTGTATTTGACTGTCTTATCTCTTTAGTCTTTTTTGATCTGGAATGAGTTCCTCAGTCCTTGTACTTCATGACCTTGACATTTTTGAAGAGTATAAACCATATTTTGTAAAATATCCCTCAATTTGGGTTTGACCGATTTTCTTCATTTTACTTTCAGGTTATATGCATTTTTGTAAGAATATCACAGAAGTGATTGTGTGCTCTTCTTAGTGCATCCTATCAAGATGCATGACATCTACTTGTCCCACTACTGTCAATGTTAACTTATACAACTTGCTAAAGGTGATGTGTGTCAGGTACATCTACTATAAAGTTGCTTTTTTCCCCATTTGTGATTAATAAGTATCACAAGATGCTTTGAGTATGCAAAAATATCCTCCGTGTCATCAACTCTTCACGTATTATTGTAGAATCCATTCATGATTTCTGCCTGAAACAATTCCTGGTTATTCTTACTTATTTGCTTTTTCATATGAAGATGATATCATCTTGTCTAGCTCCATAAAAAAGAATGTTGGTATTTTTATTGAGATTATGTAAAAATCATAAAGTGGGAGAAATTGTCTTTTCACTGGTTCAAATCTAGTTTTGTGTCTTTTGCAAGTGTTTTAAAGTTTTTCTCAAATAGCTTTTATATGCTTCTTGTTATATTATTCCTAATTATTTTATTTTCATTTTTGAGTTGTTATTTTATTGGGATTTTTCCTAACACTATATCCTCTAACTGGTAATTGTTTATATATGTAACCAATATTGATTTCTGAATACTGATTTCATAGCTTACTAGGTACTGAATTCTTTTACTGAGTTAGTTTTACCATTGATTCTCTAGGGCAAACACCTACACACTTCTGTAAAAACACTAGACAGTAAATATTTTCATTTTTGTAAGCCAAAAAATTTCTGTAACTCTTCAATTCTGCTGGTATAGTGCAAAAGCAGACACAGGCAATACAAAACAAACAAATATGGCTAGATTTGGCTCTCAGTTTGCTAACCCTTCCTTCTCCAGGTATACTTTCATATCATCTGCAAATAGAAAATAGTTTTATTTCTTCTGATCATTATGCCTCTACTGATTGCTCTTATTTAACTGTAATGGCTAATATCCCCAGTAAAATGTTGAATAGTAGTGTAGTTATCCTAGATACCCTTGCCTTGCTCTTGATGGTAGTAGAGAAAATGTCTCTAGTGTTTCCCATAAAGTAAGATGATGATGGCTTTAGGACTAAGGTATATATTTTAGCCTGTTAAAAAAAAATCTGTCAATTCCTGTTTTTCTGAGTGTTTTTATTAGAAGATATTGAATTTTACTGAAGGTTTTTCAGCATCTATGGAGATAATTACATGATTTTTTTCCTTATAGCTCTCTCTCTCTCCTCCTTTCCCTCCCTCCTTTCTTCCTGGCTCTGTTGCTCCAGGCTGGAGTGCAAAGGTACAATCATAGCTCACTGCAACCTCGAACTCCTGGGTTCAAGCAATCCTCCTGCTTCAGTCTCCTGAGTAGGACTAAAGGTATGAATCAGCACACCCAGCTAATTCTTAAATTTTGTGTAGAGACGGGGTCTTCTTGTTGCTCAGACTGGCCTTGAAATCCTGGACTCAAGGGGATCCTCCTGCCTCGGCCTCCCAAAGTGCTAGGATTATAGGCGTGGGCCACTGTGCCTGGCCTTTATATCTATTAATATGGTATATTAATGAGTTTCCTAATATTGAAACAAGCTTGTTTTCTTGGAATACAGTTGATCCTTGAAAAACACAGGGGTTGGGGTCTGACCCCCTAAGCAGTCAAAAATCCACATATAATTTTTTTTTTAGAGATGGGATCTCACTATGTTGCTCAGGCTGGTCTCAAGCAATCCTCCCTCCTCAGCCTCCCGAGTGGCTGGGACTACAGGCATGCACCACCACACCTGGCTGGAAATTATCTTTTTCATCTAGGTTTTTATTTTGAAAGAAAAGTAGGTTCTTAAGATATTTTTCAAAATCAAGATATAATTCACATATCATAAAATTCATCCTTCTAAAGTATTATGTTTTAAAGTGTTATATCTCCCTTTATCCTCACCAAATTCATGTGCTGAAGCCCTAACCTCCACTACTTCAGAATGTGATTGTATTTGGAGATAGGGCCTTTAAAGAATTAAGGTAAAATGATATCTTATGCATGGATCCTAATCCAGTATGACTAGTGTCCTTATAAGAGGAGGTTAGGACACAGATAACACACAGACCTGAGGATGACCATGGAAGGACTGTGAGAAGTTGGCCATATTCAAGCCAAGGAAGCGGCCTCAGAATGAAATCAACCCTTCTGACACCTTGATCTTGAATTTCTAGCCTCCAGACTGTGAGAAAATAAATTTCTCTTATTCAAGCAACCCAGTCTGTAGTATTTGTTATGGCACCTCTGCAAATGAATACATGAAATATACAGTGTTTTTGAGTATATTAACAAGTTCATGAAACCATCACTACTATCTAGTTGCAGAACATTTTCATCACCTCAAAAAGAAAATCCATATCCATTAGCAGTCACTCCCATTTCCCACTTTTCCCAGTCCCTGGCAACCATTAATCTAATTTCTATCCCTATAGATTTGCCTGTTCTGGACATTCCATATAAATGGAATCACACAATATGTAACCTTTTGTGTTTGGCTTCCATAACTTAAGATGATGTTTTCAAGGTTCATTCATGTTGTAGCATGTAACAGAACTTCATTCCTTTTTATGGCTGAATAACATTCCATTATTATGGATATACTACATTTTGTTTATCCATTTGTCCACTGATGGATAATTAGGTTGTTTCCACATTTTGGCTATCATGAATATGGCTATGAACATTACTGTACAGGTTTTTTTGTGACACGTTTTTAATTCTCTTGTGTATATACCTAGGAATGAAATTGCTGAGTAAGTTATATGGTAACTACATTTAACTTCCATATTGTTTTCCCAAGCAGCCATACCATTTTACATTTCTACCAGCAATGTACGAGATTTCCAATTTCCCACATCCTCATCAACATTTGGTATTGTCTTTTTTATTATAGCCATGCTAGTATTATGAAAAAATATTTCCTTGTAGTTTTGATTTGTATTTCCCTAATGACTCATGATACTGGGCATCTTTTCATGAATTTATTACAAATTTTGATATCTTCTTGTGAAAACTGTCTATTTAAATCCTTTGCCTATTTTAAAATTAGGTTATTTGTCTTTTCATTTTTGAGTTGTAAAAGGTTCTTTATATATTCTGGATACGAGTCCTTTGTCAGATATATGATTTACAACCTTTTTCTCACATTCTGTGGGTTATGTTTTCACTTTGGCATCCTTTTAAGCACAACGTTTTACAAGGTCCAATTTACCTCGCTTTCTTTGGTTGTTTATGCTTGTATTACATCTAAAAAAACACTGGTGAGTCCAAGGTCAAGAGGATTTACATGGTTTCTTCTAAGAGTTTGATAGTTTTAGTTCTTACATTTAGATCTTTGATCCTTTTAAAATTGATTTTTGTGCATGGTGTGAGGTAGAGGGTCCAATTACATTCTCTGCATGTTAATTTCCATTTGTCCCTATACAATTTGTGGAGGAGGCTTTTTGTTTCTTATTGAACTATCTTGATATTCTTGTTGAAAATCAATTGACCAATAAACCTAACATAAGAGTTTATTTCTAGACTCTCAGTTCTGTTCATTGATCTATATGTCTATCTTTATATCTGTTTGTTTTTGGAGAGGGGGTTATAGGTATTAGAATTAAGTGAGCCTCATTTTCTATTTGATCTTCATTTTCTATTTTCTTTTCAAATTAGTTTTATATTTAAGAAATTGGTTTTATATAGTTGAAGTTTAATATAGTTAGATATAAACAGAACTGGCTGTTTGAAGTAATTTGCAAAATTCCTAGTTCAAGAATGCCCTCTGCTTTTAGTAAAGTATGGTTTCTTTATTAGCTGAATTTGGGGGCAAGTGTGAGGAGATTTGTCCTCCAATTTTTAAAGTATTCTTCTGTTTTGCAGGATCCTAAATATTCCCCTCTTGCTTCTTTGCTTTTCTTAACGGTTTAGTTTCCAAAGGGCCCTTATCCCTTCCTACTTTAATCTCTTCTCCCCTAAAAAGCTGCCTTTCCAAAACTGCCTCCTTGAATCTCATACAAACTTCTAAGAACCTTCCCTGTAGTCTGCTCTGATCTATCAATATTTCTTGCGAGGCACTTCTTTTAGAAGTGATTTTATATCAATCTTAAGCCGGTTGCTATCTCCTTTTTTCTCCTGTCCAATTTTCCCCAGATCATCACTGCTTTCCACCAAGGGCAAGGGGCATGAATGATGGCTGGCTAGGTTTTGGTATATATTTTTCTACTTAAGAGGATAACCTAAAGTTAGAACATTCTCCGTGTTCTGGTTATGTTAGCATATGGTTATATATGTAGTTTTATTTTTTATTTATTGTTTTTAGCAGATGTGTAGAGAAATTCAGATTAATGCATTTGCTATTACTTTAGCTACCTAGTCAATCTTTTAATATTTTTGTAAATTTTTTTTTTTCTGCATGAAGAATTGTCAGGTTTTAATAGTCTGGGATATGCCTACTGTAGTACTACAACGGTAATACTGCTTAAGGATGATACTGAAACTAGTTAATTTTCATTGACTCATTGGTTAATATAGCATAAGATGAATTCTTCCAAAAGATGCTGTACTCCCATCATAACATTCAAACAATCCATAAATCATGTGACATCTAATCAATAATGACAATACAAAAAAATGTTAACTAAAATACAAAATAATGCAAATGTCTTCTATGCAAAGGAGCTACTTGCTTTTGTTTAGGGTCTCTCTCCATTAGGGAAATTATTTTTATTTAAACTGTTTAATAAATAAGCAGTTTACCATACTATTTAAATAAGAGACTATTTGAATCACAGTCTATAACAATTTTGGCTCTTTTTGAGCTTTGCTTATAAGAGAGACCATATAAAAAACTTAATGACCACGATACTAAAAATAAAACATCAAATGAAATTACTATATTCTTAAATATAAATACCTTATATAAATAAGTTTATACTTAACAGATTACATTGGATTACTCATTTTTTAAAAATTTAAATTAAAATGTTTTCTTTTATTTCACAGTATTACGGGAGTACAAATGCTTTGGTTACATAAATAGCCTTTGCACCACCTGACAAGCATGTCCATCCCCCAGAAAGTACGTACAGCATCCGTTAGGTGTAGATTTACCCATCCCCTCTGCCACTCCCACCTGCCCAATACCCTATGAATATTACTTCTGGAATACTCATTTTAATGAAGATATTTCTTTAAATTGTCATGAATTAATATTTTTGGTTTATTTTTGGAGCCACAATAGCAATCCTTAGGTGTTACTACACTGATTTTATTTTATATAGGAGTTAGAGTTGATTAATGGGAATTTAGAATTTTTCAGTTTCCCTCAGTTAAATATTATGTGATCTTAGGTAAATAACCTTGCCTCTCTCAGCTTTTGTTTTTTCAAATGAAATATGTAATTAATTTCATAATACCTATAATAAAAGAGGTTTTGAAAGATTTAGTTAGTGTTTATAAAATACTTTGAAATATCAGAATGAAAAAATTCCATGTAAATTACTAATAATTATAATTTTGCCTAGTACATAATCCTATGCTAACTACCAATGCCACATTATGGTATCTTATAAAGCCAAGAGTTCTCTAACAAGCTACTCTTTCTACTTGATATAAAAATATTTTACTAAAAGGTATTGTTATCTCATGTACAAAAGAACATTTAGCCCTTTCTAGCAAATGATATATATTATATAATATTGCAAATAGTCTACTTTTCTCAATATAAAAATATTTTAATATGAATTATTGCTACCTTATGTATTAAGAATATTTAGCCCTTTCCATTATATTTTTATATAATAGGTGAGCTGACTTTTAATAATCCCCTAAAAATCAATGCTTTCTTTCTCAATACTTCTTAGGAGTTAAAATCTATTTATTTTACAATTTTATCCAAAGCACTAATGACAATTTTAAAATTTCTACCAGTTATAAATATTTCTTACATAATTTAATAGTATCTTGAATTAAAGATTTTTTTTAGCAATGAGACAGTATTTATTTTACCTGTCTAAAACATATTAGTGTATATGTACTACTACCAGATAAAGGCTACTTAACCTCTTTAAGCAACTTAAGAAAAGAAAAAAATTACACAAAACAATGTGTCCATTCATTCCTTCAACATTTAGTGAGTGCCTACAGCTTGCAAGGACTTCCCTCTGGTAATCCCAGATATTAGAAGTAGCATGTGGTGACAGGGCAAGGAATATAGAGTGTAGTTAGATAAATCCAGTATCAGAGGGGCTGATGACATACAGCTGAGGACAGTCTCAAGCTACCTTTGCAAAACTGTGATGCCCTTTCATTGGATGTTTTTGGATTGTATAGCAAATCAATTTTTAAGTTGGTCCAAGCATATCAACACTATTATTAAAAAACTAGGGTTAGAAACAAACCCTGAATGTTCAAATTTTATCCTTCATGGAGCTAACAGTAAATTAGAAGATATATGCTCTTTAATATTTTGCCTCAGCACTTTTATTAATTAGTCACCCTAATGTTGCTTCGTACTTCTTTCTAAACATCTGAATCCTATGCCTCTTTCTGGGTCCAGTTGTAATGCTATATCCATAAAGTCTACAATGCTTTTTTCATCCTGTATTACAATGCATTCAGTCTATCAACTCAAAATTCCTAGAACCTTATTTATCTATATTGATTATCTGCCATGTTCTGGAAGATAGGAAGTCCAAGATTAAGGCACTGGCAGGACTAGTGTCTGATCAGGGCTGCTCTCTGCTTCTAAGATGGTGCCTTGCTGCTGTATCCTCCAGAGAGGAGGAATGCTGTGTCCTCACATGGCAGAACAGAAGAGAGCAAATCCACTCCATTCGAACCCTTTTTTAAGGGCCCTAATCCCATTCATGAGGGCCTCCTAAAGGGCCTAGCTCTTAATACCATCATATATGTAGTACTATGATACTACCTGTGAATTTGGGGGGACATTCAGAACACAGCACTTCCCTAATAGCAAACTCATGATTTACAAAATAATCACAGTTGTCCTCAGTTACAGTTACAGTATCCCATATTCACAGTATCCAAAGGAAACTGGTTCCAGGACTCCTGCTGCTCCCATTCCAAAATTCAAGAATGCTCAAGTTATCTATATAAAATGGCCTAGTATTTTGCACATAACCCATGGATATCCTCCCCTATACTTTAAATAATCTTTAGATTACTTATAATACCAATACAAAGTGAATGCTTTGTCGATAGTTGTTATATTGTATTGTTTTTTTAAATTTGCATTATTTTTTATCGTTGTATTGTTTTTCTTATTAATTTCTTTCCTCAAATGTTTTCAGTAAGGGGTTGACTGAACCCTTGGATATAGACCCCATGGATACAAAGGGCTGACTGTATAAAAGAGTAAATTCTATCTAATTGGAAGGTTCATTTATCAGAATCTTTTTACAATAATGAACAGGATGAATACTTTCTCAGTCTCATAAAGTGATATCTCATTTTTATTTGAGAAAGATGTTCAAATAAAATTTATGTTAAATTTTTAGTTATTATATAGATTTGATGGTTAAATATGTGATATAATCATGCCTGTTAGTGAAAATTTAACTGGCAAACACATTTTTTGATTAAAGAAAAATATTACTACATTTTGACGTGCTAAATAGAGCAACGCTTGGTCTCAAACAAAACTACAGAATAAAATTTATTTCTAACCAATGAATCAAGAAGAATATTTTAAAGTATTCTATAAATAAAACCTACATGTGATTAGTATTGGAATCACCAGCAACCACACTAAAAGACATTATTTATTGTTGAAATAAAATTTATATATACAATTTCCAGTGCAAATTTTAAAATAGAATACATTCAATTATAGACACAAACAGAATCTGTTCATTTTTTAATTTTTTCTCTTCCCATTAATTTGTATAAGTAATAATGAAGGTTATTCCAACATATTTCTTGATTTTTAATAGGAATATATGGTCCCTTTTCATAAAGATATTAATATTTACTAATTTATCTGTATGAATTGATGGGATGCTAAAATCAAACTTAAAAAAATTCAGATAAAGAGGGAAATGTTCTGTTACTACTACTTAAAAAATTCACAATGTGTTTTTTAATGGTTATATCGGTATTTAAAAAATTCTACTTTATATTTTATTTTTAAAATATCTTTTCTATACCTACCTTATATTAATAATTTTTGTACATTTTTTCTACTATTCTTCTCCTGCATAAAATAAGAATACTTCAGTGATAATCTTTGCCAATTTCGCCCTGAAAAGCCTAAATTCCATATTTGGTTCTGCTAGCAAGAAAATTAAAGTCTTCTAAATAAGGTATAAAAGCTTCTATTCAATGTCTGAGAGTTGCTCTTCTCTCATTTGCTTGATTAAAAAGCAAATGGTTGTAGTATTTTTAGTTCTTTCTATATATTTTTCTTTTACTAAGGAGAATAAATGCTAAATGTGGCTATGTAGCTTTCTTGAGAGTGTAAATAAGAATAAATACTAGTTTTTATTTTTGGACATTATCAAGAAGAAATGTTAACATTAAACTTAAAAACCCAAGCTGGGCATGGTGGCTCATGCCTCTAATCCCAGCGACTTGGGAAAATGAGGCAGGAAGATCACTTGTGTTCAGGAGTTCGATACCAGCCTAGGCAATATAGTGAGACACAGTCTCTACAAAAAATGGAAAAAAAAAAAAGTAGCCGAGCATGGAACCTGAGGCAGGAGGACTACTTGAACCCAGCAGTTTGAGGCTGTAGTGAGGTATGACTATGCTACTGCACTCTAGCCTGGATGACAAAGTGAGACACCATCTCTTCAGGGGCAAAAAAAAGAGAAACAACCAACAAAAAAATTCTTTACCTAAATTTTTTAGAGACAAATTTTCATATGCTCAATTAATTTTTTAATGCTATGATTTAATTAATGACTTATGTTTAAAAATTATTTATAAAAACATTCAAAATCCTGATATACAACTTCACAAAAATAATTTGATTTTAGAACTACTCTAGCAATTTACATTATTATCAGTAATAATAACATTGGTGCACCAGAAAAATATTTGGTTATTAACCTGAGAAAGTAAAGCCTTACACAAAACATTCATATTAGTATATTTATAAAAGTCTCAGCACATGAGCAAATAAAATATTCGGTAAAATTGTTTTTTATATTTCTATTTATGTTGTAGGATCCTAATATGCAAACACATGTTCAAAACTTTCAATTCAAGTATAACTATTTGAATAAACATAAGCTTTTAAAAATTGACTTAATAAATGGACTTGAAAACAATAAAATAATCACTTTCCCCAAAAAAAGCCTTTCTATAAATTTAGACAAAATTAATCCTATGCAAACAAATGAAACAAGTATCAAGTTAACATCCTCCAAAAACTAGGTTAAAATATAATTTTGAAAAGTGCCGAGTTCTTGGCTTTTTTAAAAAGAACAATATTCAACTCACAGCAAATTGACAACCATCCCCAACATGCTTTTGTGCTATGCTAAAGGCATTAAATATACTCTAAATATTTTAAGTATGTCACCATTCCTATACCATTTATGACAATGTAATAGGAAAAAAAAATGCAAGACTTCTTCCATGGTACAAATGGCAGGCTGGATTAAAGCTCCATGGTAAGAAACTTAGATTGGACTCTGGGATAGGGAACACAGTAATTTCAGAAACTAATTAAGTAGGACACATGTATAGTTTTAAAATTACGATATACCAAAGTACTGATAAGGTGTTTTAAAATAACTGAAGTATGGCTTTAGAAAACTGCTGAGAAAGGGAAACAAGAATAGTGGAAAAAGAAAGTTAAGATCATTCCTAGGCAGGCTGGTAGCATAACATGTACTGCATAACACAAACGAGTTAAGAGTATTGAGTGATTCTGAAGGAAATAGTTTCCTTATACTTGAATAGGTAGGTGATAGAACTATAGACAGTATTAATAAATAAGAAAGATCAAAATCAACTCTAAACGGATTAAAGACTTAAATGCAAGACCTGAAACTATAAAACTGCTAGTAGAAAACATAGGGGAAATACACCAGGTTTACACCAGGATAGGGTTCCCTACCCCTGGTAGGCAAAAATTTTATGGCAAAGACCTCAAAAGCACAGACAACAAAAACAAAAATACACAAATGGGACTATATTAAATTAAAAGGCTTCTTCATGGCAAAGGAAACAAGAAAGTGAAGATTCAATCTGTTGAATGGGAGAAAATACTTGCTAACTATTCATCCGACAAGGGACTAATATCCAGAATATACAAAAAATTCAAACATCTCAACAGCAAAAAACCCCAAATAATCCCATTAAAAAATAGGCAAAGGAAGTCAGGCATGGTGGCCCATGACTGTAGTCCCAGCTTCTCAGGACACTGAAGCAGGAGGATTGCCTGAGCCCAGGAGTTCGAGGCTGCAGTTAGCTATTACTGTGCCTCTACACTCCAGCCTGGGTGACAGAGCAAGACTCTATCTTTTCAGGGGAAAAAAAAAAAAAAAAAGTAAAGGCCAGGCAGGTTGGCTCATGCTCGTAACCCTAGCACTTTGGGAGGACAAGATGGGAGGATCGCTTGAGACTGGGAATTTGAGACCAGCCTGGGCAAGAGCAAGACCCTGTCTCTACAAAAATTAGAAAAATTAGCTGGGCATCGTGGTATGTGCCTGTAGTCCCAGCTACTTGGGAAGCTGAGATGGGAGGGTTGCTGGAGCCCAGGAGTTTGAGGATGCAGTGTGTTAAGATGATGCCACTGCACTTTAGCCTGGGAGACAGAGCAAGACTCTATCTAAAATAAAAAGAGGGCAAAGGCAAAGGACTTGAATAGACATTTTAGACATTTCTCAAAAGAAGACATAAATGTACAAATGGCTAAAAGATGTATGAAAAAATGCTCAATATCACTAATCATCAGGGAAATGCAAATCAAAACCACAGTGAGATATCATCTTACCCCAGTTAGAATAGCTATTATCAAAAAGGAAAAAAAATAACAGATGCTGGTGAGGATGCAGAGTAAAAGAACTCTTATACACTGTTGGTGGGAATGTAAATTAATCACAGCCATTAAGGAAAACAGTATGGAGGTTTCTTAAAGAACTAAAAATAGAACTGATCAAGCAATCCCACTAGTGGGTATTTATCCAAAGGAAAGGAAATCAGTATATCAAAGGGATATCTGCACCTTCATGTTTAATGTAGCATTCATTATTCACAACAGCAAAGATATGGGATCAACTTAGGTCTCCATCAGTGGATGAATGGATAAAGGAAATGTGCTGTATATACACAATGAAATATTATTCAGCATAAAAAAGAATGAAATTCTGTCATTTGCAGCAACATGGATAGAACTGGAGTACATTAAGTGATATAAGCCAGGCATAGAAAGACAAAATGGCACATGTTCTTACTCATATATGGGAGCTAAAATGTTGATCTCATGGAGGTAAAGAGAAGAATGATAGTTAACAGAGGCTGGGAAATGGGTAGGGGGGAATGAAGAGAGGTTGGTTAATGGGTATAAATATACAGTTAGATAGAAGGAGTAAGTTCTAATGTTTGATAGTAGAGATAGTAGATACAACAATATATTGTATATTTCAAAATAGCTAGAAAAGAGGACTTATAATGTTCCTGAACACAAAAATTATAAAGTCTTTGAGTGAGAAATATTTTAAATACTTTGACTTGATCATTATATTCTATGGATGCAACAAAATATCACAGGTACCCCATAAATATGTACAAATATTATGTATCAATAAAAAACTACATGATTTGCAAAAAGCAAATATTAGATATTACCATATCTTTTCAATGCCACATCATTTATGCAAAATAAAGAATATCTATATGATTGCCCTTGCCACAAAGAGGCTTCTTAGAAGGTTAGGTTGAGGATGATAAAAAGAATAGAAAACAGGAACTTTGAAATTCCGTATATGAAAGAGAATTCTAAGCTATCAGGTGGATGAAGAAATACATAAGAGTAAAGGGCTATAAGAGCATAGCTAAATGACAAACAAGTTTATAAAGCAGAAGGGGGGAAATTAATAATAGTCAATAAGACCCTAACTTAGAGAAGAAGCCAAGTTCAAAACTGAAAATTAAGGTGAGTGGTGTGGGTAAGTGGTGAACATATTTAGATACTGAAAGGTATGTCAGAGTTAGTCATAGAGGATATTAAGTTTAGCAAAGGAAGGTCAAATGGGGACATTCTGTGGATAAAAGGCAACCATGGAATTTAGATTGTTTGGAACAATTCTGATTTCAAATATGTCTGTCAAATCATTTTGTCCTGATTTTTAGTTCAGAAAATATGGTCACTATTGTACCTACTTGTATCCTAGTGAATTCCTAGCAAATCCTAGCAAATGTCTTTAACAGCAAAATCTCATTAATTTTTTTGATGATGATAATTACCTGCAGACTGAAAACAGAGAGACTACATTAAATAAAAACACAACCAGCCGATCTTAAAAACAAAAACATACTTATCAGTGGTCTTTACCTATTTAGTAGCATCCATAAAAACCTAGAATCTGCAAGCTCTGTTTAGCATAGGAAATTGGTGCCATACTCACCTCTGATAATACCATCAGTGCTGGGCGGGGATGAAGCCATAATCTGCCAAAATCTGTACCATCCTTGCCAGATTTGAGGGTTCTGTAGAGAAGTTACCACTACCAGGTCTGACTACCATAGCTCAGGAAAA
>VBSM01001562.1:8315522-8337548 GCA_008086735.1 Cheirogaleus medius
GAGCCCAGTCAACAGAGCAAGACCCTGTCTTCAAAAAAAAAAAAACCAACAAAAGGGCTAAATACCCTAGATGTCTGGATTATAGTATAAATAAATAAATAAATAAAAGAACAGTAGAGATGGAGGTAAATAATATTTATACTTTGAGGTGGACATAGTCTCCTTCTGTCAGGATTGAGTTGGTTTAGTCTATACCGTGTTTCCCCGAAAATAAGACCTACCCATAAAATAAGCCCTAGCAGGATTTCTAAGCATTTGCGCAATATAAGCCCTACCCTGAAAATAAGACCTAGTGATGAGTGTGGCCATGCAGCCTATCTGCACAACCCATGCATTTCATCGCCGAGCAGTAAGGAAGATGAGCAGCCCTTCTCATCTGCCCCATGAGAGCTCTATTGCTTGACATGAAAGATTGGGGCCAATGGTCCTAAAGGAAATAGAGTCGCAAGAAATTCAGGATGGAATTTGGGGTTTGGAGAGTTATGATGATGTTCCAGAAGAAGACGACTTAACTATATTTGAATAAATGTAGACTGTTGTACCGTACTTAAAAAAATATATAACACATCCCCTGAAAATAAGCCCTAGGGTGTCTTCTTGAGGAAAAATAAGATAAATATAAGACCCTGTCTTATTTTCGGGGAAACATGGTAGTAGTGGGCTGCTACTGCCTAATGCTTAATGTGACGCCTAGAATGCTGGAGGGCTTCTTTTGTTTGTTTTGTTTTGTTTTTGAGACAGGCTCACTCTGTCACCTTGGGTAGAGTGCAGTGGTATCATTGTAGCTCACTGCAACCTCAGAATCCTGGGCTCAAGTTATCTTCTTGCCTTAACCTCCTCAGTAGCTGGGACTGTAGCTGAGTGCCACCACACTTGGCTAATTTTTTCTATTTTTGGTAGAGACAGATTCTCACTCTTGGTCAGGCTGGTCCTGAGCTTCTGAGCTCAAGCGATTCTCCCACCTAGGCCTCCCTGAGTGCTGGGATTATTGGCATGAGTCACCACGCCCATCTCTGGAGGGTTTCTTTCAGTGTTCTTGTACCACCCTCAACTTTTCTGCAGGCCTTGTACCACAAAGAGATCTCTGTTGTACCTCCCTCAGCAGTAAACTGGTATTGCTTCTTATTTGAAGAAAGCTATGGTTAGAGGGTAGTTCTTTGTTCTATTGATCCTTCTCCATGTCTTAGGCAGGCTCTATGTGCGCTGATCCTCAGAAGGAGGGATTTTCCAGCATTTTTGCCTTCTGCCTCTGTTCATTCTAGAGTCTAGAGTGCAGACAGATTTCTGTGTGCCCCTTCCTTGCTGTGTGCTGACCTCTGCCTTGTATTTGCCTTGTATTGGTGGAGGGTGTTGGGCAGATGGGTTTCAGGGCCCTTCCCAAGTGGCTATAGTCCTCTGCCTGTATCAGTGCCAAGTCCTTGCTGAAATTGGGTTTCCTAACCCTCTCCTAGCAACAGCTAATCACTGCCTTGTACTCACATAGGATCTGGAACATGGGTAGACTTTTTAGGTTGTCCTCTTCTAGTAAACATAGGCAGGCCCTGCATGATAATGCTGTAGAAAAAGAGACTATTAGGTGTTCTTCCTATCCTCATTCTTGTGAACACTCAGTAGAGATCTATGGAAAAGACTCACCTTGAGTATGCTCCCAGAGTGTCTTAACTGTCACCTTAGCAAATATTTGGCCTTTAGGAATTTAAGAATTAGTTCAATTTTGATAGTTTTTTCTTAGCTTTTTTGGTGGCCACCTTTATTCCATCTCTTCCAGTGGAGAGGCTTGTCCTTTTCAGTTCATTTCATCTTGTTGCCTTGCAACCTTGAGCTTTCTGGTGAACTCAAGAAAGTCCACCAGATTATAGATTATCCAGCTTATTTTTGTTATGTTAGGATGGGTGGGATGTTCTCTTATGACTTTATATTGTGCAGAGATGGAATACTTTCCCTAATTTTGTCATGAAAATATTCAGAAAGAAGGTTGGGAGAATATTTGTATTAACACCCATGTAAACTTGCGTACATTCAATAGTTAATAGTTTGCCATATTTGCTTTTTGGTTGTTTTTTTCTTCCTGAGTTGGGGCCTCGCTCTGTCACCCAGGCTTGGAGTGCAGTGGTGCCATCCTAGGTCACGCAGCCTCCAACTCCTGGGCTCAAGGGATCCTCCTGCCTCAGCCTCCCCAGTAGCAAGGATCACAGGCATATGTCACCATGCCAGCTAATTAAAAAAAATTTGTTTTGTAGAGATAGGGTCTTGCTATGTTGCTCAGGCTAGTCTTGAACTCCTGGCCTCAAGCAGTCCTCTTGCCTCAGCTTCCCAAAGTGCTGGGATTACAGACATGAACCACTGCACCTGGCCCATACACTTACTTTCTGAAATTGGTATTTCAGAATCATTTAAAAGTAAGTTGCAGGCATTGTGACATCAGTAAAATTCAGTCCATATGCAATTTTGTTGTCTTTTGGAATTAGAATCCAATCAAGTTTCATGCATTGCATTTGGTTTTGTCTCTTTAGTCTCAAACTAGAACAGTACGTCTATGTTTTTTCTTTGTGACTTTTTTCTTTGTGTTTTTTCTTCATGGACTTTTTGAAGCGTCTAGGCCAGTTATTGTACAGAATGTTTTCAGTTTTGTATTTCTCATCCTCGTAGTGTTCATATTTAATTATGGCTATTGTATATTTCAGTTCTGAAAGTTCTGTTAGGTCCTTTTTTCAAAAGTGCTGTTTTTTGTGTTTTCTGTTCCTTGCACAATAAAAGCTTTTCTTTATGCAAACACTGTGAACATAGTTTTATAATCTTTTTAAAATACTTGACTTTATATTTTTTGCTACTCTTATTTTCTCTCATTTTGTGTCTCAAGGACCTTGTTTGTGGTGCTTTATTTATTTCAGTTTATGCTTAGTTATCCCCTGCTCATTATACTTGAAAAATTAGTTGTAGAAATAGTTTGAAGCTAGGCATATTTCTCCAACAAGATTTGTGTTGGCTTCTACCAAGTTCTTAGTGGATTACTAGGTTGGGACCACCTTAAACCAAATTCAGGCTTTTAACTTCCTTTTGCTATTCAGGTAACATCAACCTGGACTGCAAAATCTATGTAAGAGCTGGTTTACTTCCAGCTTGACTCTTACTTACCCTGAGGTTGTAGTCCAGCTTATTGTGAGGAGGTGGGCTATTAGATTCCTTACCTTGTTCATGTCCTGGGCTTTGGTGTCTGTCTATGAACTGGCAAAATGAAAGTTTAAATTTGCTGGAATCTACAAATGCCTTCAGGGAAAAAGTGGCTTTTGTTCTTTCTTGTCTCTGGATTTCCATTTTCCCTTCTTTATTGACCTAGTAACTCTTGTCACTTCTTCAAGACGCTTTAGAAGAAGTTTTTTATAGTTTATCAAGCATTTTTCGTTGTTTTAGGGGAAGAATTGGTTTGAATAATCTGCCATTGTGAAGAATTTAAGATTCCGTAGCATTTTGAGTATCTCTTCTATTACACCTATATAGTATCATGATAAATTATTTATTCTATTCATTCCCCCATGCCTAAAATACAATTTCAGGAGATAAGTCTTTTTAGTATTTCTTAGAATTTAGCACCTACTAAACTGAGCATTGTTAGGTACCCAAGTAACTTTTAAAAACTGAACTGGAGGCCAGGCATGGTGGCTTACACATATAATCCCCACACTTTGGGAGGCTGTCACTTGAGTCCAGCCTGAGCAAGAGTAAGACCCTGTCTCTACAAGAAATAGAAAAATTAGCCCGGTGTGGTGTTTTGTGCCTGTTGACCCAGGTGCTTGGGAGGCTGAGGCAGGAGGATGACTTGAACCCAGGAGTTTGAAGTTGCAGTGAGCTATAATGACACCACTGCACTCTAGCCTGGGCAATAGAGCCAGACCCTGTCTCAAAAATTCAAAAATAAATATGAACTGGAGCTAGAATTTTTAAAGGAAATTAAATTTTCATTGAAGAAAATTAAATGGAAAAGGTAAGTTAAAGTTCTGGATGCTAGGCCAAAGAATTTGGATTACTTTTTTAGGGTGATGGAAATCAACTGTAAGTTTGATTGGGAAATGATGCCACTACTTAGTAAAAGTTGTGAGATGTTTTTTCAGTTGCATTTAACGTGTGACTGTGAGATTTTGGTAACTTGCAGATAACATCAGGCACAGAATTAATTTCAGAATTTTGTATGTCAGATAATGACACAGTTCCTTTTGGCTTTTAGCCTGGACTAGGAGGAAGTTTAAGGCAAGATATTTCCACAGAATGGATTTGAATAGATGTAATGCTGTTTATGAGTAGGAAAAGCTTTTTTTTTTTGGTCTAAATATTCTTTGTAGTGTTCAACAGGCCACCAGAAACATAAATTTGCTTTTAAGTGCTCTTCAGAATTTTCTAGGAAGCCTAGCAGAATGAAATCACCTATTAAAAAAAGTAGTGACTTATTTTAGTAGCTTAAGCAAGCCACAGGTTTGTGAAATGGGCAGAGTACATAAATTGTGGAGTTGGTGTGAAAACCTGTTTTCCACTTGTTGTGCATGTCAACCACTCTTAAAATGCCTTAAGGTGGGAGCACATAAGAAGAATGGCTAAACTAGGTAAACTCGCAGTTATATTAGCTCCAAAGAATCTTCACCCAGAGACTTCATCTCAGAAGTTGAAAAGTTCAACAAAGTAAAAATCTCAAATATTGATTGTAAGATTTTTGTGGCTCATTACTTTTGTTATGCATTTGAAACCAGTTCTGGAGAATGGAAAATGTGGTCTCTTGCATCTGTCAGTGCCTGCCCTTACTGAGTCATAATAGATGTGTTGATGATGAACAAGAGCACAGAATTCCAGTAGTCCTGTCATGCCTAGGACTTCAGTAAGGCTGAAAGCAAGTACAAATTGTGTTATGGAAGCTTCGTAACAATCATGAGTACTGTATGCAAATTGAGTGGCAAGACATGTCTGGCAGACAGGGACATTTCTGTTCTGCTCAAGCTCACGTTCCACTCTGCTGACTTATGAAACACAAGCTCAAAGATAAAATCATGAAGAATTTCAGGATATCAATAGCAGAGCTTTTAATCAAGCACAGGATCCACATCGGTGAAGCCAGCCATGGTGATAAGTTTTTATCTTATCGCCAAACAGGAAGAGAACTTGGCTGTCCAACTCTGGAATCAAATCTGAATTTAAAGCAGCACTATATAGTGACAGAAGGAAACTAAGAAACTACTATTACATTGACCGTTGAGGAAAGATTGCACATGTGAACTTATTTTGTGCTGTATACTTTTAAGTCTTGATTAAAAGTATTAAGCTTCAAGTGCCCTTGTTCTGCTACTGTTTTTCTTGCTTATACCTTTTGTTTTATAGCATTTATAACTATTTAAATTATGTGGTTATTTGTGTAGTTGTTCCCCACTAGACTACAGTTTCTTTGTAGGCACCATCTCAGTATTTTCAGGGGTATTCTCCCACCTCCTCCCCTTATTTAGTATTAATTAATGTACCTAGCACATAAGTATCCAAAGAACTTTGTTGAATGAATGAGCTTGAAAAGATGCCTCATGGAATCTTGTAAGTTGTCTGGTAGAAGTTTTTCAAGGACTGCTTATTTTACTTTTCACTATATTTTTTGCATTTGACCTACAACTTATGCAACCAAATTACATAAGTTTTCGTGTAACACCTACATTGTCAAAATTCAATCAATTTATGTAGAGGAGTTGCCAAAAATAGTTTCATACAGTGTCAAATTATATCTCTCAGAGGACTCTGCCTCTTTGTCTTCTCCCAAGAGGTTTGTTTTGAGCAGATTTCCTACTAGGTTAGTTTTATTCTGCAAGTAAGAATTGAGTATAAATATAGTCAAAGTAAACTACAAGAAGTATAATTAAGAAGCATTATTGTTGCTATAGAACCAACTGTTGACATACGTCTTTCAAAAAGCATTTTATCTCCCTGTTTAAAATCATCAGATCACAAACATAGTTTCTTGTTTAGTGTTTTCATAGCCTTCTTGATAAAATAACATCTTGTTTAATCATTTATGGACTTTTGCACATTAGAGTTTGATCATTAATATTGTTTCTCCTAATGAATACCTTTTTAAAATTTCTAATTCAGAATGCACCTCTTTTTAATGATAAATTTTGTATGGATTTATCAAATATGTACATAGTTTATAAAAAGCTGATGGTAGAAAAGTTAAGTGACCATGTGCTTTATCATCCAAACCAGGCCACTTTTTTTTTAATTTCAGCATATTATGGGGGTACAAATATTAAAGTTACGTATATTGCTCATGCCCCCCTCCCCCCCTCGAGTCAGAGCTTCAAGTGTGACCATCCCCCTAACGTTGCACATCTCACTCATTATGTTTGTATATACTCCTCCCCCCCTACCTCCCCCCAACACTCGATAAATGTTATTCCTATACGTCCACTTAGGTGTTGATCCGTTAATACCAATTTGCTGGTGAGTACATGTCACATGAGGCCACTTTTAAAAGACATTAGGCACTGTTAATAATTATTCTGAGGTAATGAGCATAAATTAGGACTTTTGGGGGCATAAACTGGGACTCTTCTTGGCAAACAGGGAAATATGATCATCTTGCTTATAGGAAAACAGCAGCCCTTTTTCCCCACTCTTCATCCAAGTCCTAGTCCCACTTTCCACTGGCAGTGACCCTCAACTATTTAACTGTTTCTTCTAGGATTTATTTACTTTCATTTTCTAAATGATGTGCTTATACTGTTATTTCATGATTTTTTTCATTAGTATATATTTTTTGTTATTCACCATTCTTACTTACCCTACCTGCCTCCATCTCGTAATGTGTTTGTAGCAAAAGTGGTTCTATAGTCTAGGTTTACATTATTATGACTGAAAATATTAAAGAGTATACCTGAATACAGCCATACCTCCTTTCTTTGAACAAGGGCTCTATTTTCCCAAGTTAAAAAATTAATTTTTTAAATTGCCTTTCTACATACTCAGCACGTTTTTCCGATCATACTGCCATTTCTGCCACATGCCAATGAAATATAGTTTCCATGTGGTACTTTTTTTTTCTTAGAACTTTTGCTGCCTGAGGTCCTACTTGAATCTGATTGCTCCCTATGCTTTCTATATACCATCCTCAACTTTCCCTTTGTCATTGCTTCCTCAGTTCCATGTATGGTTGTTTCATGCTTTACACTTCTATTTTCTTAGGACATGCTCTTTGTGGAGCTTACTATGGTTGTGTTTTGTTTTTTGATTGGTTTTTTTAGACCTTGAGTGTTTGCAAATGTGTCCTATTTTCAACCTTACACAGGCGATTTTATTGTCCTAAGAGTTTAATGTTGGTGTTAAGAACCCATTCTAATTACTTTAAATTTGTATGTGACCCATTTTTCAACTCTGGTAACTTACAAGATCTTCCCTTTATTTCTGGTTTTCTGAAATTTCAAGATGATATGTTGTGCTTAAGGTTGGTCTTTTTTCTTGGTCCTGCTGAGTACTCTTGAGCTCTTTCAATGTGATGTTTATGTCCTTCACTTCTCAAAAGGTTTCTTTATTTCTTTGGGTAATTTTCTATTTTTGTTCTTTCTTTCACCCTGTCAAATGATAACCCTGTGGACAATTCTTTTATTTTCATGTTACATTTTCTTCTTTTTGTTCTGCTTTCTGGGAGGTTTCCTCAGCTTAATCCCAGTCCTTATGTTGCATTTATTTCAATGTATGTCATTTAAAAAAGTGTCACATTTTGAATTTTCATGAGCTCTTTAATGAATGAATGTTATTTGATCCGTTTGAGGATAAAAATTAGCCCCTCTTCCTCAAATTTTCTTCTCCCTGCATCATCTCTAAGTCCCTTTTTTTTTTGTTTAGCTTGGTTTTCCTTTCATATTGGTGGCCTTCCTTGGATACCTAGTGACCTTTGATGTTTGTCTATTAGAGGAAAGCACTAAAAAAACTGATGAACTCTTGGTGACTGCTAGTGGACTTTGCTGTGGAGTAGAATGGTCAGGTAGCAACCTAGCTTTTTAAGTGGGAGCATTCCAAATGAGATTATCTGGAAATTTCAACTCTGATACTGTTTGGTGATCTGATAATAGAATCCCTTAGTCTCCTGAAAGTATTGTAGGGACAGGACCAAGAAAAGAGTCTTCGGGTCTCAATATTGAGTATATGAGATTTTCTTTTATTCCTACACTGACTTCTGCCTGAATCCCTGAAGAGATGATAGTACATGGGGTGGGGGGCACTGTGTGGAGAATTACCTATAAGATCTTTATTCTCCAGAGAATAAATATCCTATCTTTGGGGAAATGGAGCTGGGGAGGAATTTGGGGTTCTGCTCAAAATACGGATTTTAATGCAACTCAATTTTCAACCCCATGCGTCATCCTTTTCTCCCGCCTCCAGTTTTTTTTATTGTGGTAAAATATACATAACAAAATTTACCATCTTAACCATGTTTAAGTGTACAGTTCAGTGCTATTAAATATATTCATAATGTTCAGCCATTACCACCATCCATTTGCATAACTCATATCATCTTGTAAAACTGAAATTCTGTACTCATTAAATAATAACTTTCCACCTCTACTCCTGCCTCTGGTGACCACCACTCTACTTTCTGTCTCTGTGATTTTGACTACTCTTAGGTATAGTCATGCACACTGCATAACAATGTTTTCAGTCAATGATGGATCACATATACAATGGTGGTCCCATGAGATTGTAATATTGTATTTTTACTGTATCTTTTCTATGTGTAGGCATATTCAGATATACAGATATTTTCCATTGTGTTACAGTTGCCTCCAGTATTCAGTACAGTAACATGCCCTACAGGTTTGTAGCCTAGGAGCAATAGGCTAGGTGTGTAGTAGGCTATATTATTTAGGTTTGTGTAAGTATACTCTTACGATGTTTGCTTAGTGAACAAATGAGCCTAATGACACATTTCTCAGAACGTATCCCTGTCCTTAAGAGATGATTGCACATACAATGCAGTATTATTGAACCTTAAAAAGGAAGGAGATTCTGACATATGCTACAATATAGATGAAACTAGAAAACATTAGGCTAAGTAAAATAAGCCACTCACAAAATGACAAATACCGTGTGATTCCACTTACATGTGAGAGATACGATCAGAGGCCTGCTTCTAAATCCTTGCCCTAGAAAAATTTAAAAGTCTTTTTAATTTATGAAAATAATGTCCTTGGCAGAACTATTTGTAATAGCCCCAAACCGGAAACAATCCAGTGTACAGTCACAGAATGGGAAAATAAATTGTGTGCATTCATACAGTGGAATGCTACTTAAACAAATTAGAGTGAACTTAACAACTACATGTAGCAATATGGATGAATCTCACAAATATGTTAGGCAAATAGTTAAAAATTAGGCATAGCTAATGGTTACTTTTGTCATGGGTTGAGGAATGTTTAGTGAAGAAAATTTAGAAATTATTACTCTATAAAGTGGAAGGCATTCAATTCCACATTTTATATAAACCAATCTTAACATTTTGGTTTATTTGCTTAGAAATTTCTTCCTTGCTGTCTTTTTTTTTTTTTTTGACATAATTAGAACCATAGTTTATGTGTAGTTTTGTGGGTTGACCTTCTTGCTTAAAATATGTGACTTTCTAATCGTATAGTAAGTATTCTTTGAAAACATTGTGGAAAACACTGTATAGCTGTGTGATCATGTGCAAATTACTCTCTCAGTGCCAGTTTTCTTATCTATAAAGTGAGGATAATGTAGTACCTACCTCAGGGTTGGTTTGGAGATTAAGTGAACTAATAATCAGAAGGTCCTTATCCCTAGGCTGGCATATAATAATAAATATCAGTTATTGCTATTATTTTTGTTATAATTAAGGGTAGTAAATAAAAGCAAATAAACTTCATTTCTTATCATTTTAATTTGTGTTTATTGTACCTGTTGTATTCCAGGCAACAGTTTTAAAATACTTTAAATGATCTTGACCTAGAAATTCTCTGTCGAGAAGGGGAAATTGAAAGGTAAACAAATTATAGTGCAGGATAGTATGATGTGTTAATAAAAATATGCACAAAATGGAAGCACACAAAGGTGCTTGTGTTTAAATCAATGACCAGAAATTGGATGGGAAGTGTATAGACTTTCCAGGCACATATAAAGGTCTGTGAGAGCATATTGTGTTAAGGGGTATGCAAATAGCACAATAGGTGTAAGCATTGAAAACGCTAATAATACAGAAAAATGCCAAGAAAATCAAGGGTAAATTTATGTAGGATTTTTTTATATACAGGCAAAATTGAGTAAGGAAAAGGACCCAGATTGGCAAAACAGTAGACCTCAAGGTTCCTCATCCTGCTTTTACTGTATTTGTTTGCTCCATTTTATGGATAGTTAGGAAACCATTGGTGGTCTGCCTTGTAGAAGAGAGGTAGTGGTGATAGTCTCAAAATTTACATTGTGGGATATGGTTAATTTGCATGGCTAATTCTTTATTTGAGCTGATGATTAACAAGGATTAAGCAGTAAAGGCCTGCATGTTTTCCCAAAGGCAATTAATGAAAATTTGCATTTCACAGAAAACCTTAAGAATGGAGTCTAAACCTTCAAGGATTCCAAGAAGAATTTCTGTTCAACCCTCCAGCTCTTTAAGTGCTAGAATGATGTCTGGAAGCAGAGGAAGTAGTTTAAATGATACCTATCACTCAAGAGACTCTTCCTTTAGACTGGATTCTGAATATCAGGTAACACCTTAATTTGGAATATATATGTATACATAGTCTTTTTCAAAGTCCTTGGGGCCACATTTTTTTGGATTTTAAAAAGGTGTAGCTGGATCTGAGGCATCTTATAATCAAAACATTAATATATCTGTAGCAAAATCAGTGACTAATGTTTTTCAAACTTTTTGGACTTCAGAATTATGGGAAGTGTCAGAATAAGTATAACTAACTGGTCGATGTGGATGGCTTTGTCAAAGGAAGAAAGACTGCATCCTTTCCCTCTAACTGCACACTCATTCATCTGACTTTTCTCTGAATGTACCCAAAGCAGTGGTGGAATAATAGCTCTTAACTTCTAAAAATTTGCTTTTAAGTTGGGTGATTATTAAATTAACAAGCTGTCCTTTTATGAAGATACCAACAATCTTTTACACGAATTTTTGGATTTTATTGTTACAGTTAGTAATGAGATTGCATTGATTTATCCATTTGAAATGGCTTATCAATGTTGTAGCAATAGTTGCAGTGTAAGACAGTGTGAGTCTCAGAAGGCATGATCTGTGTAGGTTTGATGCAGTTTATCTTATTCAAACTTAAGTTCATTACGTTTTTGGCTGAATAGCTAATTAAATAATGTGATTTGCAAAGGTCTGATTTTGAGGTAACTGAATCTAGAAGAATCCTTTAGTGAGACTTTCTGTTTGTTAAGTGTTTATATATTTACATATCATGTGATACAATGTATGACAGTCTCATTTAAAAATATTTCTGCATAGTAATAAGCATTTTATAAAATATTTAGAGAAAGACTAAAAAATAGTTTATCTAAATGTTCATATCTATTACATACTTCTTAACTGACTGTATATGAACTGTTTACTTGATCTCATTTTAAATGATGATTGATATACTTTTTTATTCTTTAGCTAGACACATGTACACTTGCTAAAGGTATGAATCATATATTTTGCATTCTGTAGCAATGTGGTGAGATAAAGTGAACAGAATTCTTTTCTCTATATTTTCTTTATAAAATTTTGTCTACTGATATTTGTCTAATTGTTTGTAATATAGCTTATTAGTGAGGAACACAAACTTTGAAACCACACTGTAATGCTTGGATTGGAGTCCTGTTTCACTGCTTACTAGCTATTAACATCTTTCTGTCTTAGCTTCAATATCACCTACCTGATCCAATTGTTATAGTTATATGAATTAATACTGTATATTGAATGATAGTGGTATGTGGCACATGATAAACACTATATAAATGTTAGTTACTTCAGCAGTTGTTTTTATCATAATTGTTAAAGTAATTATATTTTAGGTGCTAATGTCTTGAATATATTTAGAAAACTTATTGGTATTAACTCTTTTCAAACTGTTACTTCCTACTTTTTCTTTTTTTTTTTTTTTTTTTGAGATAGAGTCTCACTTTGTTGCCCAGGCTAGAGTGAGTGCCTTGGCCTCAGCCTAGCTCACAGCAACCTCAATCTCCTGGGCTCAAGCAATCCTTCTACCTCAGCCTTCTGAGTAGCTGGGACTACAGGCATGCGCCACCATGCCCGGCTAATTTTTTCTGTATATATTTTTAGTTGGTCAATTAATTTCTTTCTATTTTTAGTAGAGACGGGGTCTCGCTCAGGCTGGTTTCGAACTCCTCACCTTGAGTGATCTGCCTGCCTCGGCCTCCCAGAGTGCTAGGATTACAGGCGTGAGCCACCACACCCGGCCCACCTACTTTTTCTTAATGTTGTAGGTTATTCAGAATGTCCAATTTTTTCATTAAACAAATAGAAGTATTTTTAAAACCATATAAATGACATTTTGATGACTGTGAAATGACCCCACCTAGATGGTAGAGTAGTAACATATTAGTGTTGAATTCCATTCCAAAATTTTAATGTATTTAAATACCAAAGTAAAATCGAAGAATTACTTGCAAACATCCAAAAATCAAACCAAATAGGATTTTTAAAATCTTTTATTGATTCTTAATAAGATTGATGGTTTTATATATTTTGGGGGTTTCTTTAATGCTTTTCACTTGTTTAAATTGCTTATAATCTTTTTTAATGGATTATGGGAATAGTTTGGGTCATAAATCAATCATTCTTATCCTGCTTTGCTTTTTAAATTTTGATCTAGAAATTGAAACTCGTATGTTCCTGAAAGAAAGTATTTTCTTTCTATTTGTTTTCTCTTCTGTAAAATGGTGATAGTAACAGTGTCTTCTTCATAAAGTTACGATTAATGGAAAGAAATAATACGTGTAAAGCACTTGGAATAGTGCCTAGAGCATAGTAGAGGTTCAGATGTTACTAGTTATAGTTATGATTGTTATACTATTATTATTTCCTGGCTTTACATTGGTTTGAATACATAATATCTTTAGAGTATAGTATAATGTTATCCAAATACATATTAAAATAACATGTTGAATATTAAGTTTTGTTTAGCAGCTCAGCAAAATGTGTATTTAATGAAAGAAAGAGACCTCTAAATGTCAGAGAGAGCTTTTTTTTTAATTGCTGAAGCTTTCTTACAACTTTCTAAGACAGAACTCCCCTTCTTATTTCAGGCACCTAGTGAAGCTGAAGCTTCATAAAGGAGGGTCAGGGCTAAGGCATGGTAGATTGATTTCAGTTATGTTGTGGATTTAATAATATGGGAACATCTTGTAGTTATATAGTACTTGATGTTTTATAGGACATTTTTCACTTACAATTTTAGTTAAATAAGACAGATATTTATGTCATTTCATAGATAAGGATCTGAAGTCTGGAAACATAAATGATTTCCCTTAGTAACATGATTAGGATGTAATGTACTTGAGCTTAAGAATCCAAGACTTCTGGATAGCATTGTTTCTTTGGGAAAATGTAGAGTCTAAGTTCCGAACAATTGATTTCCTAAATATCTTGTGGTTCTTGGCCATTTGTCAGCTTGGCTTCACCTGATATTAATCATTCTGGTTGTTTCTGTTACTTCTTTAAGTTTTTATTACAGTTTGAATGGTTGAAAACTATGATCATCTTATCTCTTTGGTAACAGTAAGCAGAATTTGTATACTTTGAAAAGAAAATGTAATTGCTATAGTTTATTATGTTAAAAGTAAAAACTTGGTGCATTCTGTGAATGTGATTTTTTTTTTTTTTGGTCACTTTTGTATTTTGGTAACTTCTTTAAGCAGCCACTAATCCGACTGCACTTTCCTGTTTTGCTTTGTCAAAAGTTTGGTTACTTTTCATTTTAATATGAAATAATAAAAAAGGCATTTTATGCGGTTGTGAGTGCGTTTTAAAGTTATTTATACCTTTTTATAGTTTATAGATTGTTATAAAAGATCAGTACCATGAATATTTTGCATAGTATGTTTTTTTTCTTAAGAATTAAAAGAACCAGTGGTAAGTAATTTAAAAAAAATTTTTTTTATATATATTTAGTTGGCCAATTAATTTCTTTCTATTTTTAGTAGAGACGGGGTCTCGCTGTTGCTCAGGCTGGTTTGGAACTCCTGACCTCAAGCGATCCACCCGCCTTGGCCTCCCAGAGTGTTAGGATTACAGGCTTGAGCCACCGCGCCCGGCCTAATTTTTTTAATCTACCTTATGCAAGGGTAGCTTCTTAAGGAATTTAGTAAATACATATATGTATGATACAATTAAACAGGAAAATGAAGATCATTTTAAATGTGATCAGGATAAATATAGATAGAATACTGAAAGTGATAGATAAAATACTGAGAGTGAGTCAGGGTTGTAACATTAATAGGCATTACATAAACCCTGCAGCATTTTAAGGTTAAACTTGGACTCTTATTTTGGATAGCAGGAACACACAGGGAAACACAACCAGCTCTTTACTGTGTATTGTTCATAGGGAAAAGAAAGATACACTATTCATCAGAAGCAAAGTTTGGCAGTTTGGTCTGAAAATAAACAGTGAAATGATATAGTAGACAATATCCTCAGTATTCCTACTGTAAGTACATACTTAGTTTAGTGAAACTGTTCCTTAGCGTAAACCATGGTGTAAGCAAAGGGCATGATGCCAAAATACAGCTCAGTGAAAGCATAACAGTGATCCAAATATTTTAATTTTTCTGGTAGTCTGTCATGACCCAAGTATTGTACCTAATGTGTCTTGAGGTTTAAATGGACTATAAGTCCTTCCATTTTGTATCAGTAACATTTCTTGCCTAGATTTCTCATAAATTTGGGCGTGGAATGCGTCCATATATTCTAAAGATCAGCTAATGTCTTTTTTATGAAAATTGAGAGGACCACTCATTCTGAATAGAAACAAGAGTGTAAGTTTATTCCACATTAGTGTGGAGATGGGTACTCTCTATCACAAGAATATTTAAAACAATGAACAGCTCAGAGTTGTAAGTTGTTGCTTGTGGCTAAGGTCATTTTGATCTGGAAATTTTTCAGAAGCAGGATTGATCAGTCATCACGACCCCAAAACTACTTGTTTAAGCATCTGTTATGCACAAGGCAGTATACTTTGAAGATGGACTTATTCTCTGATTTCATTTGCCTCAGTAATTGTAGATAGAAGAAGAGATAAAGTAATATATTGTTATATGAATCCAATACTTTAATTGTTAAAAGAATTCAGAGGAGAAGAAACTAATTGCTTCAGATTGAAGATATTTGAACAATGGAGAAAATTGGATTGTGGAAACTGGGAAAAGGTTTAATTTTTGAATTTAAGCCAACAGCAAAACTAGCCAGAACTTTCTCCCTTCTATAGGCTGATATTAATAAGCATTTTTGGTTTCTAGGGTGATATATAGGCTGCACAGGCTAACTTTGAGTTATGAGTCATGAAAATTGTTTACTGAAAAGTGAATGTGTCTTTAAGCCTTGAGCACTTCAAAATTCAAGTATCTAAAATGACATTTATCATTTTACTAAGTCTGCACCTCTATAGTCAATATTTTTAACGAATGGCACAGTCACCACTAGCAAGTACCAGAAAACTGGAGTGATTTTAGACTTTTTCTTAATTTCTCATGTTGTCTCTAAATCTGAAGAATTTTTTCTTTTATAATTTGCTCTCTGTTCCCATTACTTTTGTTGCAGGGACTGACTTCTTGCAGTTCCAATGGCTTCCTAATTGGTTTTACTACTTTCTGTCTATTCCATCCTTTTCATCTTCCACACTCCTAAAGGTCTTTCTATAAAATAGTTGTTCTGATGTATATGCTCTCCTTCTGTTGTTCTAAATTTATCTAATTTAAAATACTTTTATTTTGAATTATATCCTTCAAGTTTCGGAAGTATAGTAAATGCCATTTTTAAAAATGGGGACAAGATTATGTGGTATTTGCTATTTTAGATGTCCAGCTGGTCAAATGTGGCAGTTTTTTTAAATTTTAAGTTAAAACTTTTTTTTATTTTGGTCTCCGAAATCCAAAGATCGTAGAACCACTGGCCTGCAAGATAAGGTCCCTTAGTGTGCTAATAATGGCATATAAAATGGTTTGGTTCTGAAATATCTGATGAATTTTATTTCTTATTCCTTATTTCCAGTTCATTGATTGGGTCTCTGGGGAATGTTAGATACAGAAGGTGTGTGAGGCCAAGTTTGTGCTAAGCTGAAGAATGCTGTATTCTATTTACAAAATATTCTCTGGGCAGAGGATGGGTGAAATACTGATTTAGCCCATCCTACTTTTTCAGGCTTGCATCTTCTGCTTTTCCATATATGTACAAAGTTCTCCGGTGTTACCATGAACTAATTCATTTCTTGAATGCATGCAGTATGCTTCTCATAATTGAAGCATAATAGAAGATACATAAATAGTAATGTCTTAGAAGTCCGATAGAATAGTTTATATGTTTTTTTCATGTTGTCTATCTGTAATGTCCTCCTTCATTTGCCTGTCCAATGAACTCCAGTTATCACCTTCTCTTAATCTTTCCCTGCCTCAGACATTTTCTGTAAAACTTTCAGCGTACCTTCTATTTCGTACTTATTTATATTATTTATTTACTTGTCTGTTATCTGTACTCTGGAATTGCAGTCCCCAAACCCCGTACTGCGGCCCAGTACGGGTCCATGGCCTATAGTCTGTGGCTTATTGGGCACTGGGCCACACATCACTGACTGAGCTCCACCTAACACCCCCCTGCTCCTCATGGAAAAATTGTCTTCCATGAAACTTAGGACTTAGGAACCAGGCTACACAGCAGGTGGTGAGTGGGGAGCAGAGCGAAGCTTCATCTGTATTTACAGCTACCACAGCTGCTCCCCATTGCTGGTGTTACCACCTGAGCTCCACCTGATCTGTGGAAAAATTGTCTTCCGTGAAACCAGTCCCTGTTGCCAAAAACGTTGGGGACTGCTGGTCTAGAACTTTGATGGAGCCCAGTATTTGGGCACTCATGTTTATCATATGAATTTTAGATTAATTTTGACTGAAATTATGGCCCATGATACATTAAATTTTTAACTTCCATTAAGCAAAATAACATTTAAAATGATGTTTCATTTTAACATTCTTTAATAAAATAAACCATTTACTGCATACCTAATGTATGTGTTAACATGGTTTAAAATTTTTTTCTTTTGTGTCCTGAAAATTACTTTTATTTTGGGAGTCCTTGCTGTCTCTGAGTAATTTAGAGATTATATGCCTGATTTTTCTTTCTTTGTGTGTGTGTGTGTGTGCATGTGTGCAAGTGTGCAGTTAAGAAATTTGCAATGAAGGAAAAATTTTTGTAAAAATAATAGGACAATTTCAATAATTGGTGGAAATATGTTCTTGTTATTTAAACCTAAATTTTTGAGGGCACAAACTAATTCCCTTTTTATCCGTTATATTGAATAAACTGTTTAACCGGTTAAAGAATTAGAAGTAAAATAGTTTGTACATTATGAGTGGCATTTGTGTTATAAGTATTGTATAAATACGTGTTAAAAGAGAAAACTATGAGCTAAGAGTTCTTAAATATGTGCTTGTATAGTTTCTTGATTCACTGATGAAGAAATTTCAGATAATAGGATATTTTTCTTTTTTTAGCATACCATTATTTGTATGACTGTATTCCTGAGAATAGGCATCAGAACAGGGAGAAATTTTTTTATTACTCGAAAAATCTCATTTTTGTAGTAGGTGTTCACAGTTTATAGCTTGGCGTTTTGTCCAATTCTAAGAGGAAACAACTTCCTTGGAAGGTTGAAATAATAAACTGGGAAAAATAATCATAGTTTTTTCTCTTCAGTGTTTCATAATAAAATGTTTATGTACAGTTACAAAGAGAACACTAATATGCATCAGATTGATAGATCAGCAACATACAGTTACAGTATATGTTAATAGTAAAGGGACAAGTGGGTAGAAGGGAACAAAGACTAAGAAAAACTACATATTAGAAAAATTGGTACTGTGAGGAACCAATGGTCCTTGAGAATTTATTAGCGCATTGTAGGTTAAATTTAATACTGAATGCAAGCATTTTGTTCTATAAAAAAAATTTTTTTAATTTACAGTCTACATCAGCATCTGCATCACCATTTCAATCTACATGGTATAGTGAATCTGAAATAACTCAGGGAGCACGCTCAAGATCGCAAAACCAGCAAAGGGATCATGATTCAAAAAGACCTAAACTTTCCTGTACAAACTGTACTTCTACCTCAGCTGGGAGAAATGTTGGAAATGGTTTAAATGCAGTATCAGGTAAGAATTAAGTTTTTGTAAGAGTCGATCTATACGTATTTTGGACTAAAACCATTTTTCACAGATGGTAACATAGTTGTTTTTAGGTTTGTGATTAAGCAAGTAGAGAGTATGTTAGAACAGTAGGTCAGAAATGTAGTGGAATTTCCAAAATCTTACCTTAAGTTAGTGCTAGAACTGATATTAACTCTTCATTTTGCATTTTTATTTTAAATTTGGTACAAATGTCTTATTTAAGCAAGATATTAGCAAATTTTAATTAGAATGGCTGGAGTATATGGTAATCAGATTGTTTAAAGTGATGTGTATTCTTCTGGTTATTATAGGAGATGAATTTTTAAATTATGACTTAAAAAGCTAAATCTGATATGTGCTAAAAATAATTGCCTAAGCATTTCTTTTATAACTGATAAACATTGTGGTATATAATATTTATTTTCAGAAAATACAGAAACTCTTCAGTTAAGAAAATAGTTGATGGCATTCTAGTGGGAGTTCCATACAAAGAATTAGCAAGTCACAATTCTAGCCCTCTGACTAGTTGGGTGGCATTGGCAAGTTACTTAACCACTCTGGGATTTAGATGGTCTATCCATAAAGCTTTATGCTGGTGTTTTGTATTCAAAGACATGTTTGTTGCACACATTGAAAAGATTTTTTGTTGAAAGGGCAGGAGGCTTTTTTCTCACTCATTCCTCTGCAAATGAAATGTTAGCCAATGTCTGAAATAGTTTTAAGGGGAGACAAAACTTGTGATGACACAATTGGAGGTAAAATTCTTAAAATGCTTATGTATTATTAATTGAATTAGTGTAAGCGATTCCTTTCTATTTTGATAGGCAGGACCGCCATGGGAAAGACACTGCCCATCTGAAGGATATTAAGAGTAGTGTGATGGGTAAGAGCAGACTGACCTTAATTTTGTAGACAAACCACTGTGCCAGAGATATTTTTGTTCTCTTCTGGTATGTGAAGACATAGCATTAAATACACTGGGTCATTTCCCTTAATGAAGAGGAATTATTAAGGCTATCGGGACTAGGAAAGGAAGAATCAAATTTCAAGGGTAAATAGCAGAAAAGAGGTTTGAGATAATTTTTAATTTACTTTTAAATGAAATCATATCTAATAAAATTTAGATAATTGTAACAACACTTCAATTCTTAAAGAATGAACCAGATGTGGTATATTTCTGATAAAATTGTATTATAACCCACAACACAATATCTTCCATTTTAAGATGGTTTTGATTTTGATTTTGGCAGTTCTTTACAACACTTTCGTTGACTTTTGGTGAAATTCTGCGTCTTCGGCAAGATTTACATTTTTATTCTGTAATCATTTTACATCATGTTTATATTATGTGGTCAAATGTTATGAAAAGTGAGACATTAACCTCATATATGGGGGTAGATTTTAATGTTGGGCAGAAAAGAATGAGTAGGAAATACTTTATAAATGATTAGTTCATTAGTGAATAATTTTATGTTTTGCTGAATTTTGCTTCTGATTGCAACTGTGTAACTGGGGATTCTTACAATAT
Source organism: Cheirogaleus medius (assembly GCA_008086735.1). Classification (NCBI taxonomy): domain Eukaryota; kingdom Metazoa; phylum Chordata; class Mammalia; order Primates; family Cheirogaleidae; genus Cheirogaleus; species Cheirogaleus medius. The sequence goes on from VBSM01001562.1 coordinate 8,335,477, forward strand.
ATAACAATAGCTTCCCTGTGTATTACTGAAGACTTGTTATCAAGAAACCTTGAAAGCTTTCTCTGAAATAAAACTTCTTTAATTATTTTAAGATTCTTCTTGGAGACATAGTCAAGTTCCCAGATCTTCATCAATGGTACTTGGATCATTTGGAACAGATTTACTGAGAGAGAGGAGAGATTTGGAGAGGAGAACAGATTCCTCCATTAGTAATCTTATGGATTATAGTCACCGGAGTGGTGATTTCACAACTTCATCGTGTATGTATAAACTCCACAATTAAGTGTAGCTTATCTACTAATGTTCCATTTTCCTTTTACGTCACTAAAATAACAGTACAAAGGAATAAATGAAGTGGATCTTATGTCCATATGAATATTTCAGCATAGCTTAATAATGTCTTATAGTACCTTATTTGTTGCTTTGCTTTAAAAATCTAAACAATTTAAAATAAAATAGATGTATATGACTATCCAGATTCCAAATCTGCCTTTAAATGTTTTTTATTACATTTTTCCTTTTAAGAATGTGTGTTATAAAGTAACATACTAAATCTTATATACTCAAATATAACCTGCCTATAAAGTATATAGTTTAATAAGTAAATTCTGAAATAACTAAAGATGAAATCACCATTTTAAGGCATAATTTAGAGTTAGTTTTATTTTCATTGAATCAGTATAAAGACTCACAATCATTGTACATAGTCTTAAGCTTTCAAAAATAAAACTATCACATTAAGTAACTGAAGGGAAAAAGTGGTAATTGAAGTTGACAAATATAGCAGGCAGGCTGGACCAAAAGTAGTGAATTATCTCAGTTGATTGTTCACAATGAGTTACAAATTGAACTCCTGTTCTTTCCCCCTTTCTCACTACTGCACTTAACTAATCTAAAAACATACATATATACATATAGAGGGCGCATGTTTGATTTACATAGAAGAAAATATATTTTGTTTTTAACGGTTTAGGTTATTTTAATAACTCTTATTGGGGCAAGACTTTGCCTTATTTAATACAAATGAAAACATTTTTTTATTTTCTTGGCTTTGGATGGAGGAGCTTTAGTAGACAGTACCAATACCTTCTAAGTTTGGGGATATAAAAGTACAGGGTAGAAATAGATTTAGCCTATAATAGTTTATCCTCTCCTGAGGCGCCATGCATTACACTAGGTGTATGAATGAGTATTCTTCACAAAGGAATCCTGTAGTGTTTCTCATCTCATTTGAAGATTCAAACCACTAGGTTTTTTGTTTTTTTTTTTTATACAGATGTCAGAACTCTATTCTGATTTGTAGTTCCCAGCCAATATTAAAAAGCAAAGGTGTGTCTTGAGTTATCAGGGATAAGAACCACTGCTGTTAACTTGAAGGATAAAAGGTTGGAGAAATTTTTAGCTGTTAGCAAGATTTGTCATAAAATTACAAATGACTTTTATATTTATTGCACAGAGTATGAAAAATATCCAGAACAGTTTCCATACAATGATTTTGCTTTTAATTATTCTAAGAGTCATTTATATTGTTATTTGGCCTATTTAAAATATTCAGTTTAGGTTACTAGTTATTCTACCATATCAATCAATTTCTGATTAATAAATTCAAATGTTTTACCTTTATCAACAGTTTGCATTTCATAAGCTGATAACACATTTCTTTCTTTTGTATTTGTAAAGTTGACTTTACACACCAGTACTAGATTTTACCAAAAGGAATATAAAGAGAAATATGTGTGTGTTTTCTATAATGATAGTTAAGATCTGTAGTTATAATATAGCAGTATTCAGTTTGAATACATTGTTTCATTTTGGCAGTGATTAGTAGTTAATAAATGCAAATTTAACAATGTTCAAATTATTTCACATAATTGATTAACTTTCCTTCTTTTCAAAAATAGACGTTCAAGACAGAGTTCCTTCTTCATATTCACAGGGAGCAAGACCAAAAGATAACTCAGTGAGCACTTTACAGTTGAATACATCATCCACAAACCACCATTTGCCTTCTGAACATCAGACCATACCAAGTTCTAGGGACTCCAGCAGAAATTCTTTAAGATCAAATTTTT
>VBSM01001562.1:8337648-8367413 GCA_008086735.1 Cheirogaleus medius
CTGTAGATATTATTCCTTCAGGTTGGAATTCAACTGATGGAAAAAGTGATAAAACTAAAAATGCAGCTTCAAGAGATCCAGAAAGACTGCAGAAAATAAAAGAGAGGTAAATTTGAATACGTGTATTAAGCATATAAAGTAAGGACAGCTTAGAGGAAGAACTTATTTCTAAATTGGCTTCTCATAAAATTGGTATCTGAAATTTCTTCTCTTAACATTTGTATCCAATAAATGTTAATGTCTCGTAGGTAAATAGATGAGAATAATTGAGGATAGGTACCGGGGATGTGAATTGCATCAAAAATAATCTAAAGGTTATTATTATTATTTTTTACCAGTTTAGGCTACAGATACATGTGATGTCAATTATCTCTTACTCTATTCTTTTCTTACCCTATTCTTTGGTAGACTACCTAATTGGAATTGATAAGAGGAAGGAAGTAATTACCACTAAATCTGTTTTAGCCTTTACTAAAGTGATTTGTTTACCATTTGTTTGTATTCCTCACCTTAAATCTTTTTTTGGAATAAAGTAAAATCAGATGCACAAATTTTTATTTTGTTTTTGAAGTCCAAATGTGTACTGAATATTCTTTATATATTAGGATTATTTGACAGAAACCAGTTTAAATTCAGGAAGGACATAGAATTTTTTAATAGAAATTTTTTTGTAGAGTTGACTATTGCTTAAAAATCACTGGTAAGAGTGATGAAAAGATTTTATTTATTAGAGATTTCATTCCCAACTTTACTAATAATTTTGTCATCTTAGTCTAGTTAATTAGTGTTAAAATAGTTTTTATGATAAAATAGGATAGAGTAGTACATACAAAGTATACGTGTAGGAAGAAAAGACTTACACAAAGCTAAAGTTTTGAGTTTGGGGTTTTTTTTTTCTTTTTCATAAAGGCCTAGTATATTAAAATTGTTGGGAAGCATAGTTGTACGGTAGTGTTTTGTTTTTTGTTTTTTGGTACTTAAACAAGAAAATACTTTCCAACTTTCTGCTAATAAAGGAAGCCTTGCACACTTCCTGAGATGTTGGGCATTGGGCTGCCATACTCCCATTTTTCCTTTTACTGGACAGATCATACCATGTGGCCATTATCTCCCTGCTTTTAAACTTGCTATTTTTCCTTTCTTATAGAAAGAGATTTACTCTACCCTGGTAATGTTAGCTTTAATATTTGCTTATTATAGCAATTTCCTCTGATTGCAAGCTGTCTGCTAAGAAATGCAGTAACTATTATATTTTTGGTCCTCAAGGTTAGGTTAATTTGAGTGTAGTAATGTAAACAGAGGGCAAAGCAATTGTTTAGTGATCTTATGAGAGAAAATATTAAGCCAGGCACCACCATATCTGGTTAGTTTTAAAAGCAGCATTTGTTGGTTATTTTGCCAGAGAGAGAGAGAAGTGAGAGCGTGTGTGTTCGTGTGTTCCTTTGTTGTATCTTGTCTCATACGTGAAGATTTTAAGATATTGTATAACTAAATTAATAAGGGTATAAAAATTTGAACCTACCAAGTAAAGAATAGTTGAAGCTATGAAGGGAATAAAGTTAAATTTAAAGATAAAACATAAATACTATGTTTTCAGCCTTTCAAAGTATTTGTGCTTGAAGCCATGTCTCTGATTAAGCTAGGACATGAAAGTCACATGAAAGTTGTATCTCTGTTCATCTCTTTCCACAAATCTTTTGCTAAGTTCATTTAAGAATCCATATAATCCAGGTTGTATTTCAGTAACAGTATTATCGATGTATTGAATACCTCTTTCATGCCAGCAGTGGACTAATGCAATAGAGATTTTAACAATTACTTTACTTATTATGTAACTATTATTCTTTGTTTAAATTAAGTAGTACATGATGATGATTGCCTGTTAAATAGAGGATGAAAGTTAATGGAAACTGTTCCATACTTTAAAAGCCTACCTGTATAGAAATCAAGATGATTTATTAAGATTGCTGGAGGTGGGAGGAGTAGAGAATTTTAAAATCTTTAAAATTTTTTACTGGGATAGAATACAAAAAGTTTATCAGTTTAAACATGGGGTTCTGTTAACACATAAATGAGAAACCACAAGGCAATATGTGTTTATTTATTGAAATAGTCTTAAAATTTTGGGGGAGGTAAGGGACAAAAGTGAATTTCTAAGTACATTATATTGGACTTGATGTAGTCTGGGATACTGCAGAAATTAAAATCTCTCAGTGGTACTTACAAAGCAATTATGAATAATATAGATCTTGCCGGGCGCGGTGGCTCACGCCTGTAATCCTAGCACTCTGGGAGGCCGAGGCGGGTGGATAGCTCAAGGTCAGGAGTTCGAAACCAGCCTGACCAAGAGCGAGACCCCGTCTCTACTAAAAATAGAAAGAAATTAATTGGCCAACTAAAAATATATAGAAGAAATTAGCCGGGCATGGCGCATGCCTGTAGTCCCAGCTACTTGAGAGGCTGAGGCAGAAGGATTGCATGAGCCCAGGAGATTGAGGTTGCTGTGAGCTAGGCTGACACCACGGCACTCACTCTAGCCTGGGCAACAAAGTAAGACTCTGTCTCAAAAAAAAAAAAAATAATAATATGGATCTTAAACTGTGCTACCACGGACAAAATTACTTAAATCATTTGAAGATAAATGACAAGCTGTCCTATTTTATTTACCTTTGAAATGCTTATGGTTTTTTTTCTAAATGAAATGGTTTTTCATGGTGGTTACTGTTTATTATTACTACTTTTTTGTTGTTACTGTTTGCTTTTTTCCACTCAGAGAGAGCATGAGTAGAAATAGTAAAAAAGAGATTATTTGTGATGTATGATTGGAAATGACCAACCAGGATGAGTTATGATAGCTCTTTTTGGGGAAATGTGCCTTCTTTTCCAGCCTCCTTTTAGAAGACTCTGAAGAAGAAGAAGGTGACTTATGTAGAATTTGTCAGATGGCAGCTGCATCATCATCTAATTTGCTGATAGAGCCATGCAAGTGCACAGGGAGTTTGCAGTATGTCCACCAAGAGTGTATGAAAAAGTGGTTACAGGCCAAAATTAACTCTGGTAAGATTTACCCTTTTGTGTATTTTGTTTTCAGCTTTTTTCCAAGAAATGCATGTATGTATGCATTTTGGTGAATAAATTTATAATTTATTATTGAATTTAAGCTCTTATCAAAAGTATCATTTTTGAAGTATCAGCAAAAGCATAAAGAACATTAGTCTTGCTTCATAAATTTAATTTGTAATAATGTTTCTTATGTTTCATTTTCAAACAAACGATTTACTTCTTCATATGTGTATAATGCAACTATAATTTGTGATCACTAATAACCCTTACATCATATACTTTGAAATCAAGGAAATACACTCATCACTTACTAGCTATGTATCCGTGAGAAAAACTTAACTGTTTCTAATGCTCTTGTGTCACTTAGCAAATTAAATTCTTTTGTTCATTGAGTGCCTGTAATAGAGCCAGGCACAGTTCCAGATGTGGGTTATAGAGTGGTAAACAAGACTGATAAGGCACCTGCTTCTGTGGTGGTGGTGGTATTGGGTGTTAAGGGAATTCCCTTCTGAGGCGAGAACATTTAATTTAGAGCTGAGCTATTCCAGAAAGAGGGAAGAACATTCTAGCAGAGAGAATAGCCACTACAAAGACTTTTAAGATAGGAATCAACTTTGGTGTATTTGAGGAGCTGAATGATGCACAGTGTGGTGTATAATTAGTGTTTTAGGGGCAGGGTGATACAGCTGAGATGAGAGAGATTAACAGAAGGTAGGTGTAATGTATGACTTTTTATTTTTTTTTTAATCTTTGGTTTTTAAAATTTAAAAATTTTTAATTATGGGCACATAAAAGTTATATATATTTATAGGGTACATGTGATGTTTTGATAACAAGCATAAAATGTGTAATGATCAAATCAGGGTAATTGGGGTCATGCAAGACTTGTAAAGCAAAGGTCCAAAGCTTAGATTTTCATTTAAGTATGATGGGAAGCCACTGAGGGGGAGGGGAATGAAATGATCTTATTTGTGTATGACTGCTCTGTGGAGAATGGATTTTAGAGGGACAAGAGTGGATGGGGGGGCTAATCTGGAGTTTATTAAAAGTAGCACTTGCTAGAGTTGGTGGTAGCTAACATATAGTAGTGGTGGTGGTGGTGATGGTAGTGGTAGTGATGCTGATGATGATAGAAATGGATAGAATCTGGTATGTTTTGGAGGGGAATTATGTAAGACTTGCCATGGATTGGATGTGATAGAATGAAGGAGAAAGAAAATAAGAGAAGCTCATATTTCTGCTTGGAGCCACTAAGTGAATAGTGGTGCCTTTTACTGAACTAAAGGAAGCTGGAAAGGGATCAAGAGTTCTGTTTTGGACATATATTTGAACTGCTGCTTATTAGCTAACCATGTGGAAATGTCAAGTAGGCAGTTAGGTAGACAAGCCTGGCATTTCATGAAAAACACTGAAAGTTTTTGGGAATTATGAGCACATAAGTAACATTTGAAGCTTTGGGTTTAAATAAGGTCAACTGGAAAAAGGGTGAATATCAAAGAATTGGACCCAGGACAGAGCCCTGGGCATCCAAATGTTTAGCGAGAGCTTTGAAGAAGCGGCCTCCAGTCAGGTAGGAAGAAAACCAAGAAAATGTGGTGTGCGAGCCAAAAGAAAAAAGTATTTTAAGGAGAGTGTGATCAATCCTGTAGTGCTGAGAGGTCAAGTGAGATGAGAACAAAGAAATGACAATTGGTTTTGATAGCATAGAATATGCTTGATGGCTTCAGTCTCTGTGCAGTAGTGAGTTCCTAAGCCGGATTGGACTTGGACTGAGGACAGAAAAAGAGATAAGAAAGATAGCAATATAGACTGTTCCTTCAACAAGTTTACTGTCAAGGAGATTGGAAATATTGGGCAGGAATTAGAGTTATATGAAGTCATGGGATATGTTTTATTTTGAGGTAGGAGATTTTAGGGCTTGTTTTTACTTTCAGAGATTCAGTGGAGAGAGAAAAAATTACAAAAAGGAGAGAAAGAAGATGGGGATCCCCAGAGCACAAGTTAAGGGGTTAGCCTTTAATAGGAGGAGAAAGGATATTTTATCTCCAGAAGGCTAGTGTAGATAGTATTGATCAGTTTGTTGCTTTGGTGGGAAGATGCATGACTTTCTATATAATTGCTTTTGTTTTCTTAAAGAGTTAAGGTCTTTAGCCGATTAGGGGACAGGTTAGGAGGTTTTGAGGTGTGGGTAAAATAGCATTCTAAGGATGTATAGTAGGATTTCCAGGCAGTGTTGCTGGAATGCTAAGATGTTGTAGGTACATAGGGCCACGCGCAGTAGTATGCGCTTGTAATTCCCAGCTACTCAGGAGGCTGAGGCTGAATGATTGGTTGAGTCCAGGAATTTGAGACTTTCCTGAGCAACACAGTGAGATTCCATTTCTACAGAAAAAGAGAAAGAAATTGTAGGTATACAGGAGGAGAGGATACTTAAAATATAGATTATGGGTTAGTGTAAATTTTAGTGGCAAGGTCAATGGTATGACCTTAGAGTGGATAGCTGAGTAGGGGAAAATATCGGAAGCAAGGATGTTGAGAAAGTAAGAATTCAAAGTGAATGGTATATGTGGAAATTGAAATTACCAAAAAGTGGGCCAGGTACGGTGGCTCATGCCTGTAATCCTAGCACTTTATGGGAGGCTGATGTGGGAGGATCAGTGGATGCCAGGACTTTGAGACCAGCCTGAAAATAGCGAGACCCCCGTCTCTACTAAAGAATAAAAAAAATTGTGGATGTCCCAGTGAGGTGGTACACACCTGTGGTCCTAGCTACTTAGAAGGCTGAGACAGGGTGATCTCTTAAGCCCAGGAATTCAAGGTTGCAATGAGCTATGATGACACCACTGCACTCTACCCTGGGCAACAGAGCAAAAACCCTGTCTCTAAAAAAAAAGAAATGACCAAAAAGTAAGTTGGTGAAGACAGAAAGCAAGGTACTAAAATCATTAATGAATGAGAGGGGAATTAAGATTTGAAAACAGCAATGAGTTTGTTAGATGGGGAGTGTGGGGTGTCAAAATACCTTTGCTTCTTGGTCCTGAGTTACAAGGGGCTGTGGGGAAAACAGTGACTATAGAAGAGTATTAATATATACAGGTATCAGGGAGCACTGTGGTTCAGGCATGAAGGTAAAGAGATCATTCACAAAAAAGGTTAGTTATTAGAGGAATTTACTGATGTTAGTGAGTGAATACCAGAGGGCACAGTGGCAGTGGTTAGGAGGGTTAAAAAAAGGTGGAAAATTATATTAATAAATGTACATAATTATGTGAGATTAAAGGTATGACAGCTTGGTGACATAGGCACAAATATGTTGGCGCTGATTTTAATTTTCATAATTTGTTGGAGGAGTTGGGTAACCTGTTCAAGCTGGAATTTATGGAGCTGCTGGGAAACTTTTTTCCTGCAGCTCCCAGTAATGTGGTAGTCAAGGGGAGAGCAAAGGCCCACCCTGGGGCATAAGGGGTGAAGCACTGTCTTTATTCTAAGATAGTCTGACCCCAAGGCTCTGAGACAAGCCATCTTAACCTATAGCAACCTCTTCTCTCAGCTGTGTGGTGTTATGGTAACTCACAAGCACTGCCCTGGAGTGTTAACAAGGTTTAAGTGAAAGATTGTGGTATTATAATTCATTGCCTTGAGGTGATATAAGGATTAGATGAGAGATTACACATCAAATGTTTATGGTAGGTCTTGATACTTAGTAAGGGCTCAGAAGTATTAACTGTTACCAAAATGAAGAACAACAGTTTGACTCAACTTCTGATACATTAGCAATTGGATATTTGAGTATGGGGGAAAACAGATTAAAACAGTTTATTTTTTAAGAACATTAGCTTTTTGGAATTAGACAAACCTAGATTGGAGTATTGGCTCCAACACTTAGCTGGCTATGTAGGCCCTTGAGTATGTTTCTTAACATTGGTTCTCAGTCCTGGTTGCTACTTAAAATCACCCACTGATGTTAATAAAAACAAAGATGATTCAAATCCACTCCTAAAGATTCTTAAGTAGAACTGGAGTTGGGCCTCAGTTGCATCCTGAGTAAAATTGAGTATACCACAGAGTTGTTGTGAATGTCCAGTGCGATAGATAATGTTTATAGTTTCACACTATACCAGGTACATGGTAAGTACTCAATTACATGGGAGTTATTTTTATAAAGTTATAATAAGTACTTTTAAAGATATGAGTAACTGAATGTATAGATTTAAACAACTGAACCTTCCTGATAAATATTCAAACAGCTATTATATATGGATTGCTAAACTCTAAAGTTTATATGAGTTTTATGCATAGAAAGATGAATAAAAAAATTGTACAAGTTCAGGCAAATGTAGTTAGGGCCTCTTGAATGAGGTGAGGTATAATGGAAGGAACCCTGATTAAGGAATGTAGGAATAAATAGGTTGCTCCCAACAGTATATGGCCTTTTTGAATGATTTTTGGTAAGTATTATACCACAGAAGAGAAAAATGAAGCCCTAAGATATAATCGAATTTCTATTAAATGATCTCTTAGGATTATTATACTTTTCCTACTGCTGAATCAGAGAATAGTTTTATGAAATGTCTTATAAAGCCTTTTTAAATATCTTTCTCATTTTATCTTCCATCAGGTCATAACATAGACTTATCCAGAATTTAGTTCAGTGTAATAGTATTTTTAGTAATTAAGAAATGCATTTTAACATCTTCATGTATGTTAGACTCCAAAAAAAAACAGGCCAGGCGCAGCGGCTGACACCTGTAATCCTAGCCCTCTGGAAGGCCAAGGCAGGAATATTACTGGAGGCCAGGAGTTCAAGACCAGCCTGAGCAAGAGTGAGACCTGGTCTCTACAAAAAATAAAAAAATTAGTCGGGCACACCTGTAGCCCCAGTTACTTGAGGCTGAGGCAGGAGGATTGCTTGAGCACAGGAGTTTGAGGTTGCAGTGGCCTATAATGACATCACTGCATGTAACCAGGGTGACAGAGCTAGACCCTGTCTCAAAAGCAAAACAAAACAGAAAACTAGGTTTTATTCATATACTTGAAATATAATAAAAACTTGATGTAATTTGATTGCCACTTGTTTTGAGGCAGCATAGGCAACATAACTTCCTCAGATCAGCGCTTACTTTCCTTTCAGCTGTTTTCTGAAAGATGTGCTTGTGTTACTACTGCTGTGAGAGTTTTGTGAGCTCTTTGAAGACAGGAGCTACCACTTTTTTCTGAATTTCTAGAACCTCTGATTATTGTTTGGTACATAATAGCCACTCAACAAATACAAATGTCAGTTGAACTGAACTTAAAACTCTACTCATATATTATGTAACTTCCTGTAATTTTTAAGACGTTTTTCGATTTGAAGCCTTATCTAAAATGAACACAAGAAAGTGGGGAAAGCTACATGTTTAATTAGACAAAGCTACTAGCTACTAAGTTGGAGCCAAAAGCTTAAGAGTAATCAAATGTTAAATGGATATGGAACAGGAGGTCTTTTTCTTAAAAAAAAAAAATATGTATGGTAAAATAGATGTTACATAAAATTTGCCATTGTGACCATTTTTAAATATACAATTCAGTAACATTTAGTATACTTAGAGTGTTGTGCAATCATTACCACTATTTATTTCCCAAACTTTCTCACCATCCCAGACAGAAACTCTGTACCCATTAAGCAGTAATTCCTCACTCTCTCCTCCCTCCAATCCTGGTAACTTCTGATCTGCTTTCTGTCTCTCTGAATTTATCTATTCCAGATATTTCATAGTAAGTAGAATCATAAAATATTTGTCCTTTTATATCTGCCTTCTTTCACCTAGCATAGTGTTTTCAAGGTTCATCCGTATTATAGCATGTGTCAGAACGTAACTCCTTTTATGGCTGAGAGGAGCTGTTTTTATTTGGACAGTGATGGCCTTCCTTTTTTCCCCTCCTACGCAGTAGGGTAGGCACATTTCTTGGCTTCCAATAGGTCTTATATATATACATATGTTGTCATACCAAAGATACTAGCCTAGATATGTAATTAGTTGTTTGAGATGTTAAATCATTAAACGTTGTTTTCATGGTATCATACCAAGGTACTTAGGAGGAAATAGGAAGTACAGATAACATTCCATTGCCTCTGTCAGCTTTTGAGGATCAAGGATGTATGAGTATCTGGGAGGAAAAAACAACAGTGATATCTAAATAATGGGTGGAGGCTTAAATACCATAGGGCAGGATCTGACATGCACGTTGAGTATTATGGATTCTTATTTTAGGGGACATTGCTAGTTTACTGCAGTAATGTAATATTTTCTTCTCCTTCCCTTTAAGATTTTTTTCTTTTAAGCTTAAAACTTGGGAGGAAAAATGTTCGTTTCGTGAAGGCATTATAAAAGTAAGCTTTACTTGTAATTTAATTTTTATCAGGTTCTTCATTAGAGGCTGTAACCACCTGTGAACTCTGTAAAGAGAAGTTGCAGCTTAACCTGGAGGATTTTGATATTCACGAACTACATAGAGCTCATGCAAATGAACAAGTTAGTATATTTTGCCTAATTTGGTAAGTGTCTATTCTGTGCTTAAAGGACAGCTCTTGAAGAAAAGATTAAATCATGGTCAGAAACTCTGCATTAAAATAATAATAGTAATAATATTCTTAACATAATTTTCTGTTACTCCATTAGGTGTTATCATTTCATAATTTTTCTTTATTTTTTTCCTTAACTTTTTGTAAGTGAAAGAAAAATCACAGGTTTTAAATTTATTCAGATAAAATTTGTCATGTTTCCTAAATAAACCTGAAAATAATTAGGAAAGTGGTCCCAAAGTAGACATGCCAACCTTATTTCCCCAGAGTTGTAAGTTTTTAAGATGCTTAAATGATAGTTAGAATGAAGAGCTAAATATTTTCCCTACTGAAGGAAAGTTTGGCGTGGGGAGGGAAGATAGTTTTAAGGAGATTACAAGAATGACTCTAGAGTCAAACTATTCAAGTGTGATTTAGCATATTTATAATAAAAAGAGATATGATGGCAAGGAAATGCATGAAATACTTGAAAACCACTTTTTAAATAAAGGGGTAATTGACTTCCCCCCTCCTTTTAAATATTGAGTGAGGTTCACAAAACATGAAAACCATTTTAAAGTGAAGAATTCAGTGGTGGTAGTATATTCACTATTTTGTTCAACTACCATTTCTTTTCAGTTCCAAAACATTTTCATCACTCCAAAAGAAAATCCCTGTACCTTTTAAATAGTTGGCCTCCATTTCATCCTATTCTCAGTACCTGGCATCCACCAATCTATGTTCTGTTTTATGAATTTACCTATTCTGGGTATTTCATATAAATGGAATCATACAGTATGTGATCTTTTGTGAACAGCTTTCAATTTTAAAATGTGGTAATACTCTTTGAAAATCTAATTAAAACTATGTACACTCCTTAAAATAGAGACACAAATTCTGTGTATAATTTAAGGGATTCCATATCCCTTGAAGCTCATTGCTTAGATCCAGGTTAAGAATCTCTGATCTAAAAAACAAAGCATTAAGCAGTTGATGTAGCACAGCTGCTACTGTAATACCAATTATGTTTTAGTCTCTAATGAGCTAGTTGTTTAAAAGGAAAATCACTTTCTGCAAAGAAATTAAATTCCCAAGGAGTCTTTGTAGAGAGCCAAGCATTGGTATTTTAAAGAGCAGAGGAAAGAGTTTGTAAAGGTTGAATAGCACAGAAATAAATACATAAATATAAAATAAATAAATAGATATTCTTCTCAAAATGAGAGTAGGTTTTAAAAGGATTGTCTTGCCATCTTCCTTCTCTGGATGTTCCATCATGTTTCTCAAAGGCAGTTCTTTGATTTTTCAATTCAGCCAGCAGTGTCTTCATTGTTCTCCGAGCATTTTAATGACTCACGTTCTTAAATAATTTAGAAATGTTAGGAAATATTAGGTGGAGTCATTGTACTAAACAATGACGTCCTTGATTAAGCTTCCTGGCTTTAACTTGTTTGTTCTGTGTGAATAATGGATTCTACTGGCCTGACTACTACCTTCATTTTAAGTGATTAATTTAATACTGCTACCTTCATTTTCCAGTGACTTCATCTTTTCCAAGGTGATAATCATTTAAAATTTTTTGAAGTTTTCTGGATATATGACTTCCACTTAAGTTAAAAATAAGCAAAATAAGGTTGGGCCCCGTGGCTCACACCTGTAATCCTAGCACTTTGGGAAGCTAAGGCAGGAGGATTGCTTGAGGTCAGGAGATGGAGACCAGCCTGAGCAAGGGCAAGAGCCAGACTCCATCTCCACATTCAAAAAAAGTTAGCCAGGCACGATGGTGCTCGCTTGTAGTCCCAGCTACTCCAGAGGCTGAGGGGAGCCTCCAGGAGTTTGAGGTTGAAGTAAGCTATGCTGACGCCACTGTACTGTATCCTGGGCAACGAAGCGAAACTCTGCCAAACAAACTAACAATACATACATACTGAAGCATTAATTTCAAATCTCTTAGGTACTCAGTAGTATCTGGTAACTGGTTACTTGCTAGAATTGATACTAAGAACATCCAGTGCTTTAGATAATTGCTCAAAAAAGCTGCAATTTTTAGGGCGTTCACTAGGTGTAAAAATTACAAGACTGATTAGATTTTTAATAACACTATATTTATGACTTGTATTCATATCTTCAAAAAAACGGGACAGTTTTGAACCAAAGAACTCTGTTTTTACCGACTGCAATTTCTCTGAATGATACAAGTTATTCTGTTACCTTTAGGCATTATTTACTGTTACTGTTAAGTTCATTGTATTACACACAAAAACTTCAGCTATCACAGATTTTAGGTGTGGTAGTAAATGGTATGTTTTAAGTAAACACCATTTGAGCTTTATAGAAAACCAGAGCATTCATTGATTTAAAATTTCCACTTTTATATAAATCATTACATAAAGGAAAACTATGTGAGAATAAAAAGGATATTTATACCTATTTGGACTCATCACATGGCATTAGTAAAATTTTATGAAATTATGAAGGACAAGACAATCTTTTATTTCTTGTTTTCATTGTATCCCCTTCTAGGAACTGCCTGTGAGTACATTTCCTCTAGTTTTTCAGTATACTGTGAATATTGATCTTTCTACTAATTTTTCATTCTCCATATTTTTCCTTTCCTCCTGTTTGCTTCCCTGTTGAAGGCTGAGTATGAGTTTATCAGCTCTGGTCTCTACCTAGTTGTGTTATTGCACTTGTGCGAACAAAGCTTTTCAGATATGATGGGAAATACAAATGAACCAAGCACACGTGTCCGAGTAAGTAATATTGGAGTGGGGGAGAGGGAGGGTGGGACACCAGCAAGTGTTTGCCTTGGAAAGCAGATTGTTTTATATGTTCACATCCTATTTCCTTTGGGGTGCTCTTATTTTAAAATGTTTCTTATAAAAATAAAGATATTGTAGATTTAATGGTAATTGCTGTCTTCCTTCTATAATAAGCAGACTGATTTTCTCATAAAACTATTTTAGAGAAGTAATTTTCTAGCTCTTGAAGGTAATTGGAATATATTTCAGTGAAAACTAGGGACAGAATTGGAAACACCAAAGGAAAATGGTTCTTTTTAATTAAAAAAAAAAACAAACACCCTCAGTATTATAACATAGAAACCTGAAATTGAACTCCAAAAGCCAAAAGAGTATGGGAAATTAACTTCAATTTTTTTGTTACTATTCTGTAAAAGATTACCAGTATACTAAATTTTAAGTGTCCATATCCCAAACTATTTACGGTAGGGACTAGTTGGTGTTTATTATGTACACTATTAACCATAATACAATATTTAGCCTGGCTGTTTGTTAGGCTTAGACATTTGTAAGTAAATGATGCTGTTTGCCTCAGTGTAACCAGAGGGAACTTTATACTCTACTGCCTTGGCCATTTTGTGTAGCAGAGGCTAGGGTCTATATATGTCTTTCATTATTGTAGCATTCTGAACACTTAATATATCTTGAAATGTGTTAATAAATACATCCTTCAAACCATTTTTTATATAAATGTTCACTTTGATAAAGATTTAGTAGCATTCATGTTAAGGTGTAATGTTTTTATTTTGAAAATTATCAAATAACTTCCATTTAATGTATATAATAACTTCTTCTAAATTAGTAAAATATTTTTCTATATTTTATCATCATGTAGACATTATTCCAGTGAGCCAGTTGACAGATTATTATCATTGAAAGATAAGCGAACAAACTATTAACATAAGTATTTTAGAAATCATAAGCCCCTAACGTTAGTTAATGCTGTGAAATGATTTCTAAGAAGGTGTCTTAACTCTTCAGAGTGAATAAAGCATATAAGATCTTTTGAATTCATGTGTTTGTAAATGTTAAGAAATTCCAAAGTGGAACATTCCAAAGTGTTGGATGACTTTCCGAATAGCAAGTCATTTTTAGGACTTTTTAAATGATAGAACTAAATGTATACTTTTAAAACTATCAAATTCAGGCAGGAAAACAGTGATTCTTGGGAGTATTTTTTTTTTTTAGTTGACCATTAACATTGAATTCATTTGTGTCCAAATTACAAGGGTTTTCTGGTTTTTTCTCCCCTCCATTTCATAATTTTTAAAAGTGTTATACAAGAAGACAATACCATTGGATGAATTTATTTTATTATATCTATTCCAATTTCAAGAAACTGTTTTCTACATGATTAATAATGATTATATAAAACATTTTAAAAATAATACCCTTAAGCTTACAATTTTTGATGTGGGGGGAGAAAGACCCCTATTTAAAGGTTTAAAATGATGTTTGACTTTTTAAATAGAAATGAATCTCCTATACTGATTCTCTCTTTAGATCCATTTGCAACATTTAAACTACTGTATTTCTTTCTGCATTGTTTCTAGTTTATTAACCTTGCAAGAACTCTTCAGGCACATATGGAAGATCTCGAAAGTAGGTGGAATTTCCCCTCCCCAGATTTGTTGAATTTACTTTTGCAAATTAAACCCACAAAGCAAAACCTTAAGTATATACTCGTTTCTACCAAATTACAGCTTCCTGTAAAGCTTAATACCAAAGTGACTGATTTGGGAAAATATGGGATGGGCAAGTGACAGTTTTTTAAAAACATATATTATAAATTACTTTAGGATATAGAGAGATGTAATTTTAACCACCAGCATGTTACTTTTATTTTAAATAAAAGTTTATTTTTTGATCACTTTGATTTTAGCACTTGTAATCCAAAAGAAGACATAAATCTTAAGTACTAATCAAACCACATTTCTTAATCTGTTAGAATTTTTTTCTTTTGGTAAGAAATTTTACTTGTTATTCAACTTTGGTAGTTCATTATTAAAAAGGTTTTCCCTGGGCTTATATATGGTTCCAGGACAACAGGGGAAATAGAGTCCTGATTCTGAGTCTATAACAGAACACGCCCTTGTTCAGGTCCTCAGGGACCTTTAATAGGCAGCCAGCTCAGCCAGTTGCTCCAGTCTCCTAAGGTGATGTTCTAGAATTAGGACTTCTGCCTGAGCTGCCATGTGAAGGCACTGAATGCCAAAATCTTTTTTTTTTTTTCTTTTTGAATGCCCAAATCTTTACAGACATCTGCATAGTCTGCCCTCTTCTCAAAGTCCTATAACTTCATCCCAGATAGGAACAGGTATTGGTGGCTCTGGAGTAGTTCTTGGGAATCCAAGATTACCCCCACTTAACTCCCTTCCTATTTTACTTTTTCATCCAAAGCATCAAGTTCCCCATTTCAGTACTCTCTTTAGAGTGTTTTTAAATATATATTCTCCAATTGATTACTTTCTGTACTCATCTTCAAAATATTTGGAGTATCTGAAGTGTGCATAACATTTTCCTTTATAGAAAGCTCAGCATCCTTTGAAGTAAGATTTAAGGACTTAGTCCTCATAAGAACCTTTTAATTCCTTGAATAGTCTAAGATATTTTTTGTTAAGTCTGTACTAGTTTTAAATTTTAAAAGGATTTGAGATAAAACAAGACAACACATTTTCACAGTTTTTAATCAGTACTTGTGAAAATAAAGGAGTCAGTGGGAATTTACTTGGTGTAAAAATTTTTTTCCTTTATACTTTCTACGTTCAGATCCCTTATATTGGCTAATACAAAGGTCTCTTTTTTGGTTGTTACTTTAAAAATTATAATTTATACTTTATTCAGTGTGATGATAGTAATTTGTTTCAGTGTACATTTTCCCCAGATTTATTGTTTTTTAAAAACTAACATTCTGATTTAGAATTTAGTTTCTTTAATAGCAGTCTCTGCTCCCAGTTTGTGAGAGGAATATCAGATGGAGGTGAAATATACCACACTCAGTTGAGCATGAAAGATGTGGGTGCTACAAGTTAAACCCTAAGTACCAGAGTATTAAATATTCTGAAATTGGTTACGACTGAATTTTCCTCTCCTGTGGAGTTAACCAAATGGAAAATATTAATACAAGAAGTTCCCTATAAAAGCTGTTATTTTTTAGTTTGATATTTCTCCATGATATAGCATAGAACTTAATGATAGTGTTTATATCAGTCATGAGCTAGGTATATGCTTGGTATTATTTATATAAGTATTACATACTTTTTCTGTGCTTTGATCTAGTTTTATTCCATTTGCAGGATGCTCTTAAATTGTCCAGTATTAATACAAGAGAGTACATTAAACCTTTCTGCCCTTGATAATGGGGGGGATGCTAGTTAGATGTTTGCTAGTGAGCTTTCATCATTTTCCTTCGCTTGCAAAGCAGTTCACAAAATACATAGTTTTATACTTATTATATCCAGTTTTATACTTCTTATTATATCTTTCCTAAAGACATTTTAGGATCCTTTATATTAACTCTTGAACCACTAGTGACTCTTCAATAAACTGAGGTCAGACATGTTTCAAAAGTGATAAGTTTCTGACAGTGTGGAGACATGGATTAAAACAATAGGTTTTTACTGAATCCAATTATCTTAACTTAGGCTGTGTCTATATAAAGCTTTTTGACATATTAAATAGAGCTTTATCTTGGCATTGTATAGACATAGCTTTATGTAAATTGCAAGAACACCCATAACCTATTGTTCTATGTACATTTTTTTTCATTCTCATCGGATGCATCAAACATGCAGCGGTAATAAGCCAGATTCTACTCAGGTGTGTGAGAGCACTTGCCTTAAATTCACTTTTTCTCTAGTGTATATATCATTAGCTACTATGAACACAGATTGATCTCAGAAACATTTTAGAAGGTGTTATTGAGCCACATTTTTAAACATTCTCATTTTTATAAAAACTATGTAACATCACAAAAAGATATGGGGGCGGGGCATTGTGGATGGGCATCACCAATGGTCAAACCACCCTAACCCTGTCATGACAACTTATCATTTTGATCAAACAGTTTACTAAATTGGGATTTTTGTTTTACAAGTCATTGCTGTTCTGGCTTCATATTTACACCTCCCATTCTTATCCCCTTTAAAATCATTCTTGATCATCCTGTTTTCTTTCAACAGCTTCAGAGGATGATTCCGAAGAAGATGGAGACCATAACAGAACATTTGATATTGCCTAACTTCATATAAGACAAATGGATGATCTGTGAACAAGTGTTTATTAAAACTGGCAATTAAGTATGAATTAATTTTGTGGGGGAATGCCTATTAAAACATTGACTATCTTATATATAAAATGAATATATACATACACATGTATGCATGTATATATATATTCATTCTGAAGTGTTGCTGAATTAAGATTCTACTGCTGGACCTTTTAACATGGTCAGCACATCTGATGTTTATAAACTGGTAATCAAAAGTATTTTTCTTCTAGGTGAGTGGGAAAGTATTACCCTTGTTTTAAATATCTAAGCAATGCCCATCAACTTTTTTGTGTTCTGATTACTGTAGTCATATTTATAAAAAAAGGTTCGTGTTTTAGTCTTCCTGCTTAGTGAGAAAAGTGGAACAATATATGCTTTTGAAATAAAATGCCAAATGGCACTTATTTTTCTTTCTAAAATGCCTTAAGTTGCAGTCTCATTTTGATAATCATTTGCCTCCAGTGTTTAAAAATAAAAATAAAAGAATGGGGAGAAGGTTATGTAGAGCGTTCATTATATAAAGTTTCCAAATTTAATTTGAATTCTAAATTCATTTACAATAAAACTAATTTTTAAAGAGTATACAAATATAAAATATATAAATGATGGATAAGTTTTTGTATTGATTTGCAAAACACAGATTATATTTGATAGGCCATTGTATGTAGATATTCCTTTGGGGAATATTACAGCTATAAATTATATCAGAAATTGCCAGTCAAATGCTGTTTGGTTAAAAAACAATTATTGCAATCGCAAGTTAATGGAATATTTTTAAATCCCACATTCAAAGTTTAAAAACACTGGTTTTCAATGTGTTTTTTAGTGTTGTCACTTTATAGATAAATAAGATATAAATAACCTGTTTGGATCTCGGTCGTTTTTAACTTTTCCTTGGTAATTCTGAGCATTTGTTTGGTGACTTATTAATATTTTTCACTACCTTTGGAGAACAGATTAACATTATTCACCATGAATGGGTCTACACTGTGGTTATGAGTTGTGTATACTCCCATAACACTGTATTTTTCTTTTGTCGGCACCCTTGGGGTACACTTTAAAACACCTTCAGTTGGCTTCAGGTTGAAGTCTCATGTTATGGCAAAAAACTCCTTTTTCAGAACCTAAATAGAAACCATGTAATTTCTCAAATGTGAATGAATAATTTGCCCACACAAAGTCAGTTTGTTGGTCTTATGTAAAACATTGGTGTGAAATAAAGTGCATACTGATTGATTTATTTTACAGTTTGAAATGTTTCCTTTTAAACTGGTGTTCAAAGACGACTTCAAACCTTATAACCAAGAATTTTATTAAAATTTCAAATCCCATCTCATACAATAACATAAATGCTTCTAAAACATTTGCTCAACTCTTGCCTATTATCTTTGCATTGTCTTTCTTAAAGCAAAAATACAAAATTTAAGGATGCTAGTTTCAGTATATTCTGTGGGTCCTTAGAGATGTTCTGAATGTGACATATTTATATACTTTTAATAAAATTCAGCATGACAAATGTCTCCTTTTAAAATTTTAACTAAATGGTAGAAAACATTCCATTGGTGTGCATAGAACTTAGTTATATATAGTTTTGTCATTAAATGATAAATAACAGTGGTAACAGTGGCTTGAGCCTTATAGTATTATTATTATTATTTGAGATAGAGTCTCACTCTGTTGCCCTGGCTAGAGTGCCGTGGCGTCAGTCTAGCTCACAGCAACCTCAAACTCCTGGGCTCAAGCAATCCTGTCTCAGCCTGCCGAGTAGCTGGGACTACAGGCATGTGCCACCATTCCTGGCTAATTTTTTCTATGTATTTTTAGTTGGCCAATTAATTTCTTTCTATTTTTAGTAGAGACAGGGTCTCTCTTGCTCAGGCTGGTCTCGAACTCCTGAGCTCAAACGATCCACCCACCTCAGCCTCCCAGAGTACTAGGATTACAGGCGTGAGCCACTGCGACCTGCTGAGCCCTATAGTGTTCTTACAGTGCTTTAGTACCACTTGGCATTTATTCTCAAATTAGCTTTTGATTATCACGTAAATGTGACACTAAAGGAGTAAGAGGGAATAAGAGAAAAGGTTATCATTGGTTATCAGTTGTAAACACTGAACAAAATTTCTGTAAAGAGACTATGTACGGGCTAAGTACAAAGAATGCAAATTCCTAAGAAAAATAGTTGAGCTGGATGCAGTGGTTCACCCCTGTGATCCCAGCACTTCAGTAGGCCGAGGCGGGAAGATTGCTTGAGCCCAGGAGTTCAAGATTAACGTGGGCAACATAGCAAGACCCCATCTTTACAGAGAAAAATAAAAATTTTAAAAAGGTAGTTGAAAATATTATTCTCTCTAAATAGCTGCCAAGCAAAGAATTGTTATTAATAGCTAGAACTAAGATGTTGAAGAAAGCAATTTCTACATTCTAAATGTAGTAAACAAGCAGCAAACATGATCCAATTATCTGTTGACCAGTAAATAAAGGGCCTGTTACAGATGTTCTGATATATAAAGAAAATTAAAATTTAGCACTTCATCACGAGAGGCCTCTAGATCTGTTGGAGAATGAAATCAAACATTTAAAATTAAATCACAGTTTAAAACAACTATTTTGGAAGTGCAATAGGTAGAAATTGTCAAAATGTACACAGGAAAATTAGTTGTATGGAAGTGTTGAGTGGAAAAGGAGATTCAAGAGCAACTGTCCAATAAAATTTCTGCAATGGAAATGTTCTGTAATGTATACTGTTCAGTATGGTGGCCACCAACCACATGTGATATGAGCACAGAACTATGTGGCTAATATAGTTGAGGATCTGGACTTTATGTTTAATTTACTTAAATAGCTACATGTGGCCAGTGGCTAATTGGACATTGTAATTCTAGAGATTTGAGACAGTTTTAGGGAAGTGATAAGATTGGTTTTAGTTCTTAAAGGAGTGGTAGAATCTGGATAGGAAAAGCAGGAAGGAATTCCAAGCTAATGTTGACTATTAACAGTATTAATAGCTTATCAGTAATATCTTAATCACTATACAAATTCTCACAAAGCAGAACTCTAATAACACTCTTTTAGTACCACATAGCCACACTGTTTATAGTTTTGTCACCATTTTGTAGTTATTCATGTCTCATTAACAATAGTGTCATTAATTGTGATGCGGGGTGTTTTTGATTCATGGTGGTCAGTGAACACAAATGGCACAAAGTGGGACTTTGTTGCCATTAGTCGAGCTAGAGAAATAGTGTATCTCCCCTTAACAATTCCTCATAAGATAACTGATGAGGTGTGTGGGTTTGGGACAGAAATTACTTTCTTTAACTTTTCAGGTTCCTAGATATAGTCAATATACAGTAATGGGCCAAATAATCAGTCATTGATGGTCCATACATGACATTGGTCCCATAAGATTAATACCATATTTTTACTGTGCCTTTTCTGTCTAGATACACAAATACTTACCATTGTGTTAAAATTGCTTACAGTATTCGGTACAGTAACATGCTGTACGTTTGTAGCCTAGGAGCAGTAGGCTATACTATATAGTCTAGGTGTGTAGTAGGCTGTACCATCTACGTTTGTATAAATACACTCTGATGGTGACCTGACAAAATCACCTAAAGGGTGCATTTCTCAGAATGTATCCCCATCATTAAGTGATGCATGACTGTATATTTTTATGTGAAATCTGTACATTATCTTTTCTAATATTGTTTTTGAGCTATAGATGCTGAAGAAAATCACTTGTTTTGGCTTTTTTCATTTTTTTACTCCCAAATGATTTTCACCTTTGTCTTAAAATGTACAGTCAAGGTAATGAAACCTGTGAATTGTCATCACTGCAATTGTGCTTACCATGTTTCCCTGAAAATAAGACAGGATCTTATATTTATTTTTCCTCAAGAAGACACCCTAGGGCTTATTTTCAGGGGATGTGTTATTTTTTTTAAGTACGGTACAGCAATCTACATTTGTTCAAATATAGTTAAGTCATCTTCTTCTGGAACATCATCATAGTAAAGTGGCAGCCACAGCTTTCCTTCTCCCCCCTGGGGACACACAATACCTAAAGCAGAGTGTCCTGCTCCTCACTTCACTGAGGAGACTTTCCCCTCAAAGCCTCAGCTTGCAGCACGCACGGGATGGCCGGGACCTGACAGGGGGAGCCGACCTTGTTGGTGGGGCTGCCCGCACCTTTCCAGTCACCTCTAGGGTAGTAGCTGTCTCCATGGGGCAGATGAGAAGGGCTGCTTGTCTTTACCGCTCTGCAACCAAATGCATGGGTTGTGCAGATACGCTGCATAGCCACGCCCATCACTAAGTCTTATTTTCGGGGTAGGGCTTATATTGTGCAAATGCTTCAAATCCTGCTAGGGCTTATTTTATGGGTAGGTCTTATTTTCGGGGAAACGCGGTAGCATTTTTCTTCACTCTTACAGTATTCATGTTATTTATTGGAGGAAAAAAATTTATAAATCTTGGGGGAGTGGGAGATATAGGAAAAGGTATGGTGTCAGGAGAAAAATCCCTAAAGGGGCACTATTACGTAAGTGCTAACCTTGTTGCCAACTTTATCCATGCTTTCCTGGACACGGTTATAATTTTTTGTTTCAAAAAATTTAGAAACTTTTATTAAAACTTTAATCATTTCTGGCTGGGCTTGGTGGCTCACGCCTGTAATCCTAGCACTCTGGGAGGCTGAGGCGGGCGGATCGCTCAAGGTCAGGAGTTCAAAACCAGCCTGAGCAAGAGCGAGACCCCGTCTCTACTAAAAATAGAAAGAAATTAATTGGCCAACTAAAAATATATAGAAAAAAATTAGCCGGGCATGGTGGTGCATGCCTGTAGTCCCAGCTACTTGGGAGGCTGAGGCAGAAGGATTGCTTGAGCCCAGGAGTTTGAGGTTGCTGTGAGCTGGGCTGACGCCAAGGCACTCACTCTAGCCTGGGCAACAGAGTGAGACTCTGTCTCAAAAACAAAAACAAAAATCCTTTAATTATTTCTGATCGGTGTTTGCGGTCCAAAATGTATCTAAAAGTAAGGAAACTAAAATTATGTGGCATATGGGGTGTAAAATTTTCTTCTAAATCATAAAGGAAGATACAAATTCTAGAGGAATTATCTGCCAATGTAACCAGTACTAAGGATGTTTAAATGTATAGGATCTATTTTAAAAATCAGGCTTATTCCCCATACCATGTTTACTAATAAAGGCATCAACTAAAAAGTGGTTCAATTAAATGGAAGGGAAAGAGCTGGTGAGACAGGGAGGCTGGGTTTTTATTTTTATCTGCTTTACTTCTTGGGCTTTAAGCTTTCCTTCATTCAAGAGAAAGGCTCTGAATTTGCTAAGGTGGTTAAAACCACTAAATTACACATAATAATCATTCCTTGTCTAAAACCTGTTTTTGTATAATGAACTTTAGGATTAATTTTTGTCAATCAATGAGTACTGAAATTAGCAATACCATAAAAGCTATAATTTCAATGTCAAGTTTTATATTCAAATATTACCCTGGGAACTCTGTCAAGGCATTTGAAGTCTTAGTCTGAGATTACAAAAAATTTAGTCATGTTGAACAGCATATTCATTTTCTTCAGCAACTACCAAAACGCAGTCATCATTATAAGGTGATTGGGGTGAAGTTGAAAAAACTGTAGTGAAACCAGAATCAGAATTTCGTTTGTACAGGAACCAAATAATTGCTCCCAAAACTGTCAAAATTACTGTGCTAGCAACCACCAAAGCTGATATTAAAATGTGGTTATCTGAAAAAGAAAAGACAAAAGAATATATATAGGAAATTAGTATATACAAATTGCAAGTATTGCATCTTGGGGGACATAACTGTAGTTTAATCATGTAAATATTTATTGAGAATTTCCCACACTGATATGAAAAACAGAGTTACAGATTACTATAAAGATTTATGTTCCTTAACTTGAAAAATAGCCATACTTCAAAGTTTCAAGTACATTTTTCATTTCTCTACTCTTCTGATGATCTTAAAATGGAAATCACCCAAGTACACCATGATCCAGTTATCTTCCTTGGCTTTTCTTTCTGATCCAAGACTACAAATTCAGACCTACTGCTTTCTTTATGAATGAATACTGGTATTTAGATATTTTTTTACATTATTGAGGTTTAATAGTTCGCTTGGCTTTGGGGATTTAAGATTTGTTTCACTGAAAAAACACCAAAAGATACAGTATCTTGCTTTTTTCTTTCTTTGCATGCATGCATTCAAGTAACACTATGTTTGGGTATTCCCCTGAAGTTCTTTAAGTATGCACAACCTTGCAGGTCTTGCCTATCAAATACCCTTGTAATCTTCCTGTAAAAATCTAGTTTAATAAATTGAAATTGGTTTAGAAGTTAGGAATATACTTTTGGGAAAGCATTTGTATTATATGTGGTAATAAAGGACCTTAACATGAAAAAAATTTAGAATTATTTTCTCTTTACAGATACATTTTCAGTTATTTAAATATATGCATAATACTCATTATTTCAACTGGTGCTTGTTAAAATGGGACCTGGAACAATTAAAAATTAGACGTTCTTGCTAAAATTATTTAAGGTATGGGAGAGCCATTGATAATTTTCAAATATTGACAGGATCTGGGGGATGGAGGAAATGTCCACAACTGAATTCTTTTTAATTCTAAAATAAAATTTTGTAGTCACAATTTGGTAAGGTGTTCTGATGGGGGTGTTGTTATTAGAGACATTAAAATGAAAAAAGCCAGAAATCCTGTAAACTGAGTTCAAAGGGGATTCTTCCATAGTTTTATTAAACCTACCACAGCCCATTTTCAGTATAGCACCCTAATTTTACCAATAAACACTTTATATCAATCTATTAATGAATGTACAATAATACATTCATAATCAGTATCTACTTTAATGATTACATGATCATAGCAATACAGGAGGAAAAGTAAACTTAAGTCTGAAAGAGCATGGAGATTGAGAATGATTATAGACTCATAATCACATAGCTTAACAAAGTTAAAAGACCTGGTATCCGAAGAACTGGGCAGCATCCAAGATTTGTGGGACACAGTAAGTATATATGCTGCTTGTATTTTCACATTCTGCGAGTGACCTCCAGGGCTTTTAGTTGGCTAGCTGCATACTATTATACTAAAATGTGGGACAAAGCCAATCTCAAGGCAACTGATTAGCAGTGTTAAGTAAGGTTTATCTGGAGAAAGGATAGTTCTACATTAGGAAATCTATTATCAACCTCATTAAAGAAAAAACTCTATTGGTTACTTGACTGAATACATATCTAACATCTAATTCTTATTAAAAAAAAAAAACTTAGGAAGAAAAGAAATCTTTCTTAGCCTAGTAAAAGAAAGTTGAGGAAACACAGCAAACACTGAAACAAGCTTTCACTTCCCTGTCATTTCTCAGGCCCATATAATCCATGTTTTTGCCTTCTGAAACTCCTGTGGCAAAGGTCACCAATGATCTCTATGTGACTAAACACATAAACACACGGATGCTTTTCAATTCAACCTAAGGAAGCTAGATTATCCTCCAGCCTTGAAATTTTCTCACTTGGCTTCCCTGTCTGTGCTCTGTCCTTTATTTTTCAGACTATTACTTCCTAATCATCTTTGTTTACTCAAAACTCTCCATGGTTGATCTCAGCAATTCAAGGCTTTTATGTAAATCTACAGGTAAAAGTATGTATGTGTATCCCTACTATACTCCCAAATCTGTTTGAACTTGAATTCCTGTAAATGAATAAGCCAGTGCCTGGCCATTGAATCTCAGATTATGAGAGACTTCCTTTCCATTCACTAATCATCAAGACTACACATTCTTTTTAACCTTTTTCATGTCTGACCATCTATCTTCCTACCATCTTCATACCTTAGTTCTAATTCTAACACTGATCATCTGAGGCCCAAACTACATAATCCACCTCTTGAAACTAAAATTTTTTGTTGGGCTCCAACCACAGGTTAATTTGTTTATTGAATGCCAACTGTGTACATTTAATTCTGGAGGCACAGGGTTTAAATGACTTGGCCAAATCCATTTAGTAAGTAACAGCAAAAATCCAAACCTTTCACCTTGGTTATTGCTGATCCATCCTCTTGGATAGCCTGCCTTTCCTGTTTCCTAGCTAATGCCCACTTGTCCTTGAAGATTTAACACCTGCATCCTCTACAGTTACCTTTGCTAAAGACAGCAACTTTCCCTTTCCCATAGGCTTACACACTACGTGCATCCTAGTATAGCCACCTTTATTCTCTTGATGGCATTCTTCCCCATGGGCTCTTAAGATTACATCTGTATGAAAGGGAACTCCCTCTTTGCCAAGATTGGTGCTACAGGTAACTTTTAGTTTCCTTATTGCTTCAAGTCAGTATTCCCTATTGTTATTCCTTAAAGTCATAGCCTAAGCCTAATTCCTGTTTTTATGTCAGGCTTTCAAACATACTTTCACTTCCTTTAGGTCTTCATTATGCTCAAATATGGCCTTGTCAGTGAGGCCTTTCCTGGTCACTCTACTTTAAAAAAAAAAATAGCAATACCTTTCTTCTTCCCTGCACTTGGTCATCCTTTTTCTGCTTTATTCCCTACAGGATATGTCACCATCTGATAGCATATTTACATTTTTTATTATCATTTTTGTATTACCCTTTCCACTAGAATGTAAGCTTGAAAGCAGAGGCTTTTTGTGTTATGTTCATTGCTGTCTTCATTGTCTAACTGGAGGAGAAAGCCTGGCACATAATGTTTACTTGCTAAATTATACACATATTTAAGTAATACAGGTATATATATATATATAACGAATTCAAAGATAACTCTTTTTCCTTGGAATCTAAAGACCAAATGTTGCCAGATCTTTTAGTTATTCCTAGTTTTGAAGCCCATCATAGACCTACTTGCTCTTCTAAACATGTTTCAATTTATATATATACCCTTGTATTTTTTCCAAAGTATACATGTACATAACTTAAAAGTCATACTTCTAGAAGGTATGTAATAAAAATACTGTGCGCCAACCCCACTATTCACCCCCTTAATAGCCATTCCTCAAAGTTAATTATTCTTGTTACTTCCGTTATTTGTCCCCCTGCTTCTAAATTATATGCTTACACTACTGGATTTTTTAAAAATTTTTGATTGTGTTAAAATACATGTAACAAAAGCTGCCATCTTAAATGTACAGTTCAGTAGCATTATGGACATTTACACTGTGCTACATCACTACCAACCATCCATAGAACACTTCATTTTGTAAAACAAACTCTGTTACCTATTAAACAGTAACTCCCATATCTCCTTTCCCCAGCCCTAGGAAAACATTCTGATTTCTTTATGAGGCTGACTACTCTAGGTACCTCATACTGTAGGTAGGAATCACATATTTGTACTTTTGTGACTGTCTTATTCCACTTAGCCTAATGTCTTCCAGGTTCATACATGTTGTAACGTGTCAAAATTTCCTTCCCTTTCAAGGCTGAATGAAATTCCATTGTATGTATATACACATTGTATGTATATACCACGTTTTGTTTATCCCTTCATCCATCAATGGACACTTGGGTTGCTTCAACCTTTTGCCTATTGTGAATAATGCTTCTATAAACATGAGTATAGAAGTATCAAAGAGATGGGCATACAAATGCCAAAGAGTCCCTGCTTTCAATTATTTTGGGTATATACCCAGCAGTGGGATTATTGGACCATATGGTAATTCTATTTTTAATTTTTTGGGGAACTGGCTTGCTGTTTTCCACTTGCAGCTGCACCATCACATTCCCACTAACTGTGCAAGGGTTTCACTTGCTGCACATCCTTGTCAACACTTGTTCATTTTTTAAATTTTAATAGTAGCCAGCTAATGTGTGTGAGATGGTGCTTTTCTTGACTTTTTAAAATTCTATAAATTGTCTTCTATAGAAGAATGGAGATGTAATTCCTATATACACAAACTCTTATACTCCTTTCTTTCTCCTCCATCATAGTTCTATCATAGCCCCAAACAGAGAAAATATTCATGATACATGTATCTGACAAGGATACATATCCAAAAGTTAAAGAAAATTTGTTTATAAAAACCTACCAATCAATAAGAAAAGCAACTCAATAAAAAATATGGGCAAAAGACTTGACCAAGTTTTTCACAAAGGAAGATATACAAATGACTAATCATGTTAAACGGTGCTCAACATAATCAGGAACATGAAATTTAAAACCACAATAAGATCATTACACACCCATCTGAATAGCTAAAATTAAAGAAATTGACAATACCATCATGGGTTGAATGTGCAGCAAATGGAACTTGCATACCTTGCCAGTAGGAATGTAACATAGTTCAACCACTTTGAAAAATTATTTGGTGGTTTCTAATAAAGCTAAATGTATATTTAGGTACCCTATGACCCAGTATTACATTTTTTGGAATATACTCAAGGAATATGAGAATAATAGGTCCAAAAAAAGATGTTTAAAAATGTATAGGTAGCTCTATTCAAATTAGTTCCAAACAAGAAATGATCCAAATATCCATAAATAAGAGAATAGACAAAATGTAATATATTTATGAAATAAAATGCCATGAAGCCCGCAAATTAAAACCACGATGAGATAGTATCTTGTCTCTAGCAGAATGGTCATTATTAAAGAGTCATAAAATTATAGATGGTAGTGTGGATGCAGAGAGACAGGAACTCTTACACACTGTTGGGGAGACTACAAAAATTAGTACAACCTCTATGCAAAACAGTATGGAGATTCCTCAAAGAAATGTAGACTTATAATTTGATCCAGCAATTCCACTATTGGGTATTTACCCAAAGGAAAAGAAGTCATTTTATCAAAAAGACACCTGCATGCAAATATTTATTGCAGCACAGTTCACAATTGCAAAGATGTGTGATCCACCTATGTGCCCATCAATTCATGAGTGAATATACCATGGAGTACTACACAGCTATAAAAAGAAATGAAATAATGTGTTCTGCAGCAACTTGGACAGAACTGGGGACCATTATCCTAAGTGAAGTATCTCTGGAATGGAAAAACACACCACATGTTCTCTCTAATAATTGGGAGCTAAATGATGGGCACTCATGGGTACAAAGAGATGTAAAGGACATTGGAAACCAAAGAATGAGGGAGTGGGGGGTAAAAACTCACCTATTGGGTACAATGAACATTATTCTGTCCCCCACTTAAACCTGCTATAAGGTATCCAGGTAACAAAAACATTTTTACCCCCTTAATATTTTGAAATGAAAATACTATGAAGCAATGGAGAAAAGTATAACGTGTACAACATGGATGAATCAAAAAAAAAAATTTCCTGAGTGAAAGAAGCCAAACAAAAGTATATATGGAATATACTTAAGTGAAGTTCAAGAGCAAGCAACTCGAATCTATGGTGACAGAAATCAGAAAGTGGTTACCTCTGGGTGGGTCATGGCAGCATGAACAATATTGGGAAGGGGAATGGAGGAACTTTGTAGGGTGATAGAAATGTTCTATGTCTTGATTTGAATGGTAGTTACATAGGTAAATACATAAACATTCATCAAACTAAGATTTGTGATTTTTACTCTGCAAATAATACCTGAAAATATAGAGATTTAAAACTATACTATCCAATTGGAAAAATCCAAAAATTTCATTGCAGGCACTCCTACATTGCTACTGGGAATACAAAATGGTACAACTACTCTAGAACAATATCATATCAAAGTTATAGATTCATTTTCAATCCAGCAACTGCATTTCAGAGAAGCTAATCTACAGATAAACATGTATTTGTGCGAGGTGATTCATTTATTACAGCATTGTTTATAACAGCAAATGTTTGGAAACAGCCAAGTAGAGATCTGAAGCTGGGTTAACACATTGACTGCCACAGTAGAAAAAACATTTCTTCCCTGGGGCCATAGTGTTTTATTATGAAAATAGGATAAATACTTCAAAAGTACAACGATCCTTTCTAACTTAATGAGAAATTTGTTATTTTTTATTGTGTACTGTGTGTGAGTTATATGCAACTTGAAAAATAGTTCATGCTGCTCCCAAGGTAAAAAGACACGAATTACATATGCTTCATGAGGCCCCGGGCTCAAAACTAGCATAAGTTAAATACAACCCACATGGTAGTTAACATGTTAAAGGACTATGCATATCCATAAAATAGATGGGTGTGCAGTTATAAAAAAGAAGGAAGATTGATCTGTAATGACATGGAGAGATTTCTTGGATATTTTAGTAAATTAAAGTACCAAAATAAGTCATCTATCTCAATTTGCTTATATTGGCCAAACACAAAAACAAAAAATTACTAGACTGTTAAAGAAACTGAATAAAATTGTGCCCAATGAGGGTAACGATAGAATAGGGTGGATGGGGGCAGTGTTTGCTTTTATATAGTTTTGATTTTTGAATGACATAAACATATTATCTGTTTCTTTTTTAAAAAAAATACATTTAGTAAGCCCTTAAGAAAGATGCTTCATGAACTGTAATTACAACTTGAGGTAAAACTGTTTTAAACAAAAGATGCAGTCATTTTCCACAAACCCACAATGGAGTTCAATGGGAAAATATAATTTGGTGTAAAAAAAAATGTTCATTTCATATATAACTTGCAATTATCATATTTAAAATATCAAGTCTTATGAAATGACCTTTCTACTTTCTTATAAAAATTGTTCTACTTTATGTTGTATATTTTATAATTAATTTTTAAAAAGGTGCCTGTAGTATTTTAACATGCCAAGATTTTAATATATTTTTTATTATGGGAAAAATTCAAAGACCAAACCATTACTTACCTGATAAATATTTCTTTTCATATGGGACTAAAATACAAAAGAAAATACAAATTAAAATTTAAGTATGTTTTGTTACAAGATTGAGTTTAAACATTTTCAAAGTCATTAAAAATGAACCTTTTTATATAGTAGTTTAATATCCACATATAGTAAAGTAATATCTATATTTCTATTGTTTCACTAATTCTTTCTGTTATCTATTTTGAACTTAGTTTTTTTTGTTTGTTTTTTTGAGACAGAGTCTCACTCTGTTGCCCGGGCTAGA
>VBSM01001562.1:8391961-8412436 GCA_008086735.1 Cheirogaleus medius
AAAAAAAAAAAAAAATAATTAAAAATAATTTTTAAAAAAGTATAAATATTGGCTCATCAATTGTAACAAATGTACTACGTTAATGCAAGATGTTAATAATTGAGGAAACTGTGTATGTAAGGAAGTATATGGGAACTCTTTACTTTCTGCTCAATTTTTCTCTAAACCTAAAACTGTCAAAATCTATTTTTAAAAAATCAAGTCTAACTCTGTCCAACTCTTTCTAATCCTTTCCATGTTTCTGAGAGTCTAGTTTGAAATGAAGTGATCACACCAAGGAAATTTGACCATGGGGTCAATAAGGAGAGTCATAGAATGATAGAGGTGGTAGGGACCATCTTGATTTGCTTAATTTACTGATAAGGAAATTGAGACCCAGAGAAGGGATGTGATTAACACATGGGCACACAGTGAATGCCAAAAAATGAACCAGAACCCAGGTCTTTTGCTGGTCTTTCTCACCCGTTCCAGGTTCACCAACTTTGACAAAGTAACAAGGTCTTGCTCAACTTACTTATTTCAATTCTTCTCAAGCTGTCAATAATGGGTTAGTTATCTACCAAACCCAAACTGAATCCTTCCAAAGGTACTGTACATTTAAATGTCGACACATGTTGATTCTGCACTCTTTTGCACTGCCGACTGCACCAGTAAAGTGAGCAGTTCTGTGCAATCATGCAACTGAAAAAGTTCTCTTCTCTACCGCCCCACCTCAGGCACCAAAGTATATTTTATCAATGTGGTAACCTTGTATTAAACTAATTTTCAAATACTGGTTAGTTTTACAATGGAATTGACATCCTAATGTATCGATCTGATTTAGGCAAATAACCCATTTTAACGTTGTTATTTTTCTAAGTCATTTGAACTAAGGAAAAGTATATTTTTTCCATTGTTAACTCTGGTGCACATTGCCTCATTTATTTTGCTAATATAACAGACTACTTACTGCCTTTATGTAGGATAATGTGCTATTTTACTAAAATCTCTCACTATGATGTCTTGCTCCTCAGTCACACCTCATACCTTTAATTTTTCCTTCTTTCTCACTCCATCTTACCTCCTCTTTGACCTCATTTCTCTCAGCCTTTTATTTTTACCTTACCCATCCAGCCTGGACACCATATCCTCTGTTCTCCTATTCCTCTCGTACACTCACCTCACCAACTCTGAACCTGGGGTTTGCTTTTCCTCAATTTCATTGAAGTAACTGAAGACAAATAGAGGAAATCAATCAATTCTCCTGATGGTTGTCATTAAAAATATATGGCTTTTAATTTCATCTGGGCCCTGTATGCCGCTTCTGCAATCCTTATATTTTATTTTACCTTGGTCATTGTCCTCTCTTATTCCTCTCATTAGGTATTCCAATTTTTTATTATTCTGTTCAAGTTAGAACCCCATCTGCCATCCCTATGTTTCTTAGCAGAAGACTTTGCCTTCTAGTACTCAACAAGAAAGTGGAAGACATCAGGTGTAGACAAACATCTTCAAATGATGACCTGCAGGTCGTCACTTGAGGCCTCAGAGGAAGGCATGCTTCCTCCGTCCCATCCGAACCCAATTCCTCTTTCTGCTTGGAATGGCCCCTTGCATCTCATCTTCTCTGAGATTTCCTGCCACTAATGACTTGCTCTCTCTCCCCTGCATCATCAACTTCTCTGTGTCCATGGTTTTTATTTTTGTTTTTCCTCTCACCTTCTAAATGTGAATCT
The DNA here is from genome assembly GCA_008086735.1 of Cheirogaleus medius. NCBI lineage: Eukaryota > Metazoa > Chordata > Mammalia > Primates > Cheirogaleidae > Cheirogaleus > Cheirogaleus medius. The sequence continues at coordinate 8,393,677 of VBSM01001562.1, forward strand.
CTTTCTCCCCTCCTTTGGAAAAAACTCTTCCATCCTTCTACCTTTAGCTATGGCCCAATCCCTCTCCTTTCCATCCGCAATATAATTCTCAAAATCTAATGTTCCCCATTCTCTAATTTCCCTTTAATTTTTCAGCTCACTCCCATCTGGATTCAGGCTCAAGCACTCTGCTGCATTTCCATGGGCTAAGACCATCTTTGGTTTCCTACTTCCTAGATTCCACTTTTATCTGACTCTGCCTCTCCATTGTTTAGCAAGTAGATCAATATTGACTTGATCCTACATTGTATTAAAAGGGTATTTGGCTGGGGAACTAAGACGCCAGCCTTCTCAGGACTGATCAACAACCCCTGTAATGTCCCTCGGCTTGGCATTGCTGGGCAGCCCTTTGGCCTGAGGTGTTAGGCCTAGAGAACTTTAGACCAAAACAGAGGGTGAGTCCTTCTTTGTGTATTTCAGCTTCCCCTGGCCCAGGCGCAGTGAAACTAGGATGAAGGGAAAAGGCTGATGAGGGAGATGAGTGAAGAGGCTGGTGCAAATAATCCAGGAGGGAATAAAAGCATAAAGACTTGACATAATCCAGTTGACAATGGAGATAGCTTTTTCTTTCTTTTTTTATTTTGAGACAGAGTCTCACTGTATTGCCCAGGATAGAGTGCTGTGGCGTCAGCCTAGCTCAAAGCAAACTCCAACTCCTGGGCTCAGGCGATCCTCCTGCCTCAGCCTCCCGAGTAGCTGGGACTACAGGCATGCGCCACCATGCCCGGCTAATTTTTTCTATATATGTTTAGTTGTCTAGCAAATTTCTTTCTATTTTTTTAGTAGAGACGGGATCTCGCTCTTGCTCAGGCTGATCTCCAACTCCTGAGCTCAGACAATCCATCTGCCTCGGCCTCCCAGAGTGCTAGGATTACAGGCGTGAGCCACAGTGCCCAGCCTAGGCGATAGCTGCTTTGTGAGAATTCTGAGATAAAATTAGGTAGGTGAGAAAGACAGGACTTGAAGATGACTTCTGGGTTTCTAGCTTGTGAGACAAGGAGTATGGTTTTATGTTTTTTTCATATTAATTAAAAAAGAATACAAGGAAAAAAACTGAGTGTGGGAATGTAAAAAGTTTCTCAAGTTCTGCTTGTGATTAATTTAGCTCAGGAAAAAAGAGAAATATATGTATACTGAATTTGTTGAGATGTAGATATAGTGAGACTGTTTTAATTTAGAATATGTAGAGAAGTAGAGATAACTGCACACATCATGAGGTCTAGTAAAAAAAAAGTCTTTGAGAACTAGTTAAAATTTGTCTTCTTGAGCATAATAAAATTGTTGGACTAATTATGAAATAATAAAAATTGGGTCTTTGTTTCTCCAAGAGGGTTTTGGGATTGAATGAGACTAAGATGAAGGAATCTGGACCTCTGACTTTCTCCAGAAAAATCTCAGCAGAGATATCAGCATTGGGGGTTACTAAGACTACAGCGACCATTTGCAGGGGAAAATTCTTAGATAATGACAATATCTTGCCCTAGGATCAGGGATGGGAACGTGCTGTATATGGGGGTAGAAGGAAAACAGGGATGATTATTGGTATCACTTATATGTTTGTCCCCTAATACTTCATCATTACATCTATGTACTTGTTTTAGGTGCCTGGTTTTAAGATATCAGTTTTATCAGTCCACCTGTGTTGGTTGGGTTAGTTAGAGAAGACTGGAATAAGCTGTCTTTAGTTCTTCTGAAACATTTGGAACAGGGAAATGAGGAAGGAAAAACAACATGGGCAGTTGTAGTCCTGGTGTGGTGGCTCATGCCTGTAATTCCAGCACTTTGCGGGGCTGAACAGGAGGATCGCTTGAACCTGGGAGTTCAAGACTGCAGTGAGCTATGATGATGCCACTGCACTCCAGCCTGGGCGACAGAGCGAAACCCTGTCTCAAAAAAACAAAAACAAAAATATGACCCCCCCCCCCAAAAAATACAGGCAGTTCTGGACATGTTGAGGACTTTCACATAGCCTGTCCAGTAGGTGACTAGAAATATGAGCCTGGAACTATATATTTGAACTATTAGCTTAGAAATGGTTGCTAGAGGGGAAGGGCTAGACACGCTCTCCTATTGGGAGCACAAAGAATGAGAAGTGGAACACAGATGGAATCCCTGCTGATCCTACTAGTCAAAAGACACACTAAGCAAGAGGAATCTGAAAAGGAGACTTAAATCAAACATTCAGAAATGTAGGAATCCTTACATTTAACCTTAAAAAAGGCACACAAAATCTCTTAAAGAATGCCTCAATTTATAATAGCTGGACACTTTATTTCTCGTCATACTATATGACTAACATAATCAAGCCCAATCTACAGATATTTTCTTTTCAACAGGATTAATGCCAACATTTTACTTAAAAGAAAATAACTTTATTATGACATCACTACTATACACAGCCATACTTTTCACATCACGTTGTTTCAGTTTTTCGAGGAAAATCTTAATGACTAAAATTGTACAGATCATAGGACAAGAGAACTAGTCGTACAAATTTGATAAAAAATATTCTGGGATAACTATAAACTATATTAAAACTGTCTTAGAAAAATTATTTACAACTCTATTATAGTATAAACACTCTAAATTTAAAATAAATCTATGGATTTTATACCAAAATACTATAAAGTATAAATATAAGTTAAATGCTAAATAAAACATTCACCATGTTCAGTGGATGCTATTATTAAGAATATATTCTAGGTGTAAAAATTTTTAAATGATAACCACAAAACAATATTTCCTCAGTCATTCATAATTTTAAACATTTTAATAGTAATTACAAGGTTTAGAGTTTCATTGAAAAATCCTTATTTTTACAAATGCAGGTTATATAATTTCCTTCATGGACCCCTTCTCCATTTAGCTCATGTAAAAAAGTAACAAAATAATAAAAAATTCTTAGTCAAAAGTTGACATGTTATGTGAAGTATATAAATTGTAAAATTTTCAAGCAGTCTTATATCTACTTGATTCCCTTTAAAAAGGAAGCAGTTATATTGTCTCTCTACACCAGAAGAGAGAAAACTTATTGCTTCAGGGTACCTAATCAATCTAAACCTAACATCCCCACACCTTAGAAAATGTTAAGTGCTAAATCTTTAACAGCCATTGTTTTATGAACAGAAAAAACCTTTGCATTTAAATAATATTAGTATGAAATATCTTTGGAATACTATAAGAAGCATCTTGCCAAGAGGCATCATTTTGCTGTATAAAAAGTAAGCATATCTCATTGTTTAATAATTTTTCCCAAATGCTACAAATGGCTATTTTGAAACAACATTGATACTATTTACAGTTGGGTTTTTACCTTGAAGTACTAATTTTGCATTTTGTTGGATGCTTTTAAAAACTAAAAGTGTATGTGTGAATAGTAATTTTAATTTTCTAAGACATTTTGTTAAAAATTCCATTAAAAAATGTATATCCTAGTTACCAACCATATTCCTACAGAGTAAATGCACATTAAAATTATTACCCTACAAACAATTTGGACTTCAGTTCCAGCTTCAAGTTCCTCTCCATTGTATAACTTAGAGTTATAAATACAGCATTTAGTGGGCAATTAATTGTGGATACCAGCATATGCCTAAGACCTAAGCAACTGAAAAAGTACTTAAGACTTCTACTTTGGAACAGAGTAAATACTGACACTGGGAAAATTTTAAGTGGCTCATTTCTCCTAACACATTAGTGCAAATTAGCAAACTTTTAGAATAATTTAGTCATGGAAGGAAGGAAGCATAATCTCATCTTCATTCACTCCTTGTTCATACCGAACTGATGAGAAGCGTGCCCAGTGCAAACGATTCTTCTGGAAGAACCAAATGAGTATGCTGATGAGAGCTAAGACGCTTAGCACTGCAATTGCGATACCTATTCCTCTGTAATCAGGGCCTGGAATAGAAAAAGTTTGACGTTGGAGGAGAGAATACAAAAGTGATCATTATTATTAATTTTATACATTCAGGTATGTGTCACATAGGTAAGCCCATAAACTGTGTACATTGTAGATACAATAAATACACGATTGTTGCATAGCATTAACACAGAATTCAAACTCACCATCAAACCCTTAAGTGCTTTCTTTTCAAATTTAGATGTTTTCCTTTTCATTCAAATCTTCATTGCTATAGGAATTTTCTTCCAAAGAAATTAAAAGCACTTGGATTATTCTCACTTTCCCTTCCCAACACCTTTTTAGGAAGACATCACTACCTGTATATTATCCTACTTTGATAGCAATTTGCTAAAAGCTGTAAATTTTTGTGTTTGACTTACCTGGGGCCAAATAAAGCATTATTTGCTTTAAAATGATTTTAGCCTCTGAAAAGACCTCATTTAGTGCCTATTCAACTTCAGCTGCTGTCCCAGGACCCTTCTCTGCATGCTGCCCAGAGGGATTCATTGTGTCCCATTCCTTTAAATACCATCCCTATGCTGACTCTCCTTCTTGCTCGCATGTCCAACTGCATACTAGACGTCTCCATACAGATATCTCATCTCCAGGTGGACAACTCAAAATCGCCAACACAGAACTCTTGATTTACACGATCCTAAACCTGCTCCCACCTACCCCCTAAAATCTATCTTCCAGTTGCTTTCCATTCCACTCGGAATAGAGCCAGAACTTTTCATCCTTGCTCCCAAAGCACCTGCCTACCTTCCAGCTCTTCCTGGAGCACACAGCAAGCTCATTCTGCCTTAGGCTCTTTGCCCCAGTTGGTACCTCCACCTGCCATGCCTTTTCCCCTGATCTTTGGTTGGCTGGTTATTTAGATCTCAGCTTCCATGTCTCCTGCTCTTAGACGTTATCCCTCATAACCTAACCTAGAGTAGCTATCTACCTATTTTTGATCACAGAGAGTTCACAATTCTTTGATATTTTCCTCTCTTTCAAAAATTGGCCTGCTTGTTTATTTATCTTTCCTCACTAGATTGTAAGCTCTGTGAGAACAGGTACCTTATCTGTCTTGTTCACAGGGGTATCCCAGACGTACAGCAGGGCACGAGTGACATATAGTAGACACTCTAAATATTTGCTGAGTCAATGCATGTATATATAGATACTGATTACCTAGAATTGGGGTTTTATCTTTAATATTATATACCAAAATGGAAATTTTTATGCTAGATCTTTAAAAATGTTTTTGTGAAAAATTTAGAGCTCTCTCTCTCTAGAAATGAAGTTAAGATAATATTTTTATAGTTATTTTATGTAGCAATTTATGATGAAACACAAGTTAAAATTATGGTTTCATACAGATACCCTGAACATTTTAAGTAATTAAATCTAGTTTTGCATCATTTTAAATTTAATCATGAGTTTTATAGGAATGGGAAGAAAAGCAGCAAATTAACTATAGAAATAGACCTTTAAGCTTTTACAAATTCTAACTATAGAATAAAACACATCTCAAGAACATTTGCAAAAAAATTACCTCCCTAATACTCTGGCAGCTTCCATTTTTCTTAGGAAAGAATTATATAAAGTTTAGACTGTTTAATAGTTTCATTTGGGAGCCCTAGACATCTTGTGCATTTATTATCTTTCGTAATCTATTTTTCAAGGAAAAAATCTCTGTGACTTAATCGAGATTTTTGGATATACTTTAAGGACTAAATACTTCAGGAACAAGTACAAAACTTTGCATATAATTGGATTGTATATTTATTTCCTTACCTGGTCTGAAAAAAAGTTTCCTTAAGGACAGGTTACACACTTACCCAGAGGAACTTTGCAGACAACTCTTCCGAAGCCATGTGCACATTCAACTTTTTTCCAAGTTTCATTTGAAGCTAACAAAATGCTACATTTTCCATTACCACTCTTACTCTTATTTTCCCATTTGACAAATTTCACTTCTGATCCATCTAACCAACTCCAAGACCGGTCTGAAGAAAGAAATTACATGCACAATATTTATTGTCACTAAAAGTCAAAAGCATGTAGTTCATATAACTCATTAGAACTGTGCTGTACAATATGATAGCCACTTTTTAAAATGAAATTCATGAAGAATGAAAAAAACATAAATCAGTTGCACTAGTCACATTTCAAGTGCTCAATAGCCACATGTACCTAGTAACTACTATAGTGGATAGTGCAGATACAGAACATTTTCATCTTTATAGAAAGTTCTGTTGTGTAGCACTGATACAGATTGTGGTGCTTTGATTAAAGTGCAGAATGTTTGCACATTTATTGTGTGAGGGATAGATTTCTAAGGACTCATAGCCTCTCTCCACCAATTTAAAGAACTCATATTATTAAAAATATGCTGGTGGAAGAGGAAGGGTCCAGAAAGGTGCCTCCCCTACCTCCACCATGACTCCATTTTTGTTTCCCAGCTGAGGTGGCTCCACCTTGTGGTGATAGTGTAAACACACTATGCAATTCATTAAGATGGCCAACTTTGGTTTATTTTATTTTGTTTTAACACAGGGTCTCACTCTGTTGCCGGACTGGATTGTAGTGGTACCATCATAGCTCACTGCAACTTCCAACACTTGGGCTCAAGTAATCCTCCTGCCTCAGCCTCCTGAGTAGCTGGGACTACAGGCACACACCACCATGTCTTGCTAATTTTTACAATTTTTTGTAGAGTTAGGGTCTCACTATGCTGCTCAGGCTGATCTTGAACTCCTGGCCTCAAGCGATCCTCCCAACTCAGCCTCCCAAAGTGTTTGGATCACAGGCATGAGCCACTGTGTCCAACTGAGAAGGCCAACATTGAATCCATTCATTTTTGACAAGTACTTAACATTTTAGAATTCACATTTATTTTAATAATTTAAAATTCAACTTTGCATAAAATGTGAAACCCACTTCCTATTCCTCTCTCAAATTTGCACTAATTCATTCTTTATCAATTCCAAGTTCACTCAAACCTCATATGTATTATTTCTTATTGAAAAATTCTTCCACAAATTCTCTTGGAATGAATTCTCTGTAATTTTGCTAAGTAATTTGAAAACAAATCACTAATAATACTTAATTTTAATCTATGGTAAAAATATCCAAAGAGTAAAGAGAATTGCAAGAAGATAAGCTTTGAATAACAGGATAATAAACTACAAAAGCATGTGATGATTGGAACTAGAAGTCTTAGGGAAGTAAGTCACAGGTTCCTTGTAGGACACTGGGGACACAGACATTGCTGTAGGAGAAAAAAAAAATCCTGATATTCATCCAAGGATCTTAGAAATAAGCCTCTAGAATAATTCCAGCTGATTTAATTCCAGCTCTTTTTCTATTTCATTAGTGGTTTCCATCATATAAGTTAGGTATTCATTCAAAATTTTTAAGCCTCCAGAACAGCAAGTAGACCTAGTTTATTTATCAATAAGAAGTATTTGACTTAGCCACCACTTAACATCCTTTAGCAAGGCTGAAGAATGGTATTTAGGACAAGTTAGAACTCTCTTGCACACAAAATTGTGTTACTTACAGACAGAATGTTGAGTTAATCCAAGCCAAACTCTCGTGGTAATATTATTATTTTCCCTCATCAGTCTGCTCACAAATTTATTCTCAGCTTCATCTTTTATGGAAACAATATTTGCAGAATGATCTGTTGAAAAAAACAAACCCCCAACGAATTACCTTTATGCATACTAGAGAAGTAGTTTATTCTGAACTAGCCATTTGAAAAAAATCTATCATGAACAAGATAATTGAGAAATTCAAGCTTTACACAGAGACTGTTTTTAAAAACTGGTATTTATGTCAAGATTTTAACAGTATTTCCAAAAAATAAAAGCTTCCCAAAAAGTTAGAAACATTTCTAGATTGAAATGTAGACATTCCATGATTCTTCAAAATATTTATCTGGCAATATTTTTTGATGTTGGAACTGCCTAACTAGTGAGACCTTTGTGTTTGAACAGTTAGAGATAATATCTGGGGTATGTGAGTTAGAAATGTGTCCCCCATATGGATTTTTTGCATGTTCTCCTCAATAACTATTTTTGTATAAATAACTCAGCTTTAAACTTGCTTCTATTAAAATGAAAATAAAAGTGAATAGACTTGAGATTGGGGAACATTAGTCCTCCCTTTAATATTTTATACATAAATGTGCCTGGTCATGCCCATTGCAAGTTTCTAAAACAAAAGAGTACGGAATTGAATGAGTGAGTATTCTTGAAGTTTCACAGGTAACCCTAAACTCACAGAGAAAATAGTGTTATCACCAGCAGCAGAGAAAGAAGGAATAGAAATAAAATAATAACTAGACTTGAAAATCAATCCCAAATGAAATCAAATAGTCTTCAACAGCAACAAGCCCACCCATACTTTAAGTAAAGCATTTCTTTTGTGGTGGGGAACATTTTAAGAGGGACAAAGGAAAGCCTTTACTCCTTTATAGACCACCACAGTGCGCAGGTACTTTATAAGTTACCTTGATTAGTATTGTACAACCTGGTAAAGGAAGGAATTATCACTGTTTTACAGATGAGGAAACTGAGGCTTAAGAAGATTAAGAAAATTGTTCAGGTTTACACAGCTAGCCAGTCATAGAATTGGAAAGTCGATCTCAATCTTTCTAATAATAAGAGTTTTGAGAACTGAGTATTTGCAGGGCACTGTGCCACATTTGTATATATCATCTCATTTCATCCATTCCTACAACTCAACCTATACCAGCCTATGAAGTAAGACCTATTTACATTCTCACTGTTCAGATGAGAAAAGAGAAACAATGACATCACTCCCACAATATCTCTTAGCTAGGATGTGTAGGAGTTGGGCTTGAACCCAGACCTGTCTGCACCAATGGCTTATGTGCTTAACCCACACACTATATTTATAGTAAACCTTTCTATTTTTTCCTTTAGGAGAAAGAGGCTCCCGAATTTCAGAACACACATATAGTTTACAATAGTTCCCATCAAGTATACACATGTATAACACACAACGGTTCTCACACAAAAGTTTCTAGTAAGCAGAAAAGCTTTTAATCAGTCAAGTGTCTCCACAATAGTTAGCAAAATAAATTAGATAAGTGCCATCTGCCTGGCTAAATTGCTACCCAAGGATGCAGACAAACAGTTTTGGTCTTTGAAATACTTTAGGTTGTCTCCCTAGAAGTCATTTTACAGTTTGCCTGTAGACTGAATTGTCACGGGAAAGAGCTAATCATTGCTGCTCTTTCTAAAACAGCTAAATCGGAAGACAAAAAGCCCTGGATGTGGGCCATTCCTATTGCAGAATGAATGGACAACCCATGGGGCTTTGATTTTGTTACCCTGGTCAGGCTAATGTTACTTATTAATAACAAAGTAATGGAAAATCTGTAATTTATATTTACTATTTAGGCGACTTTGCATACATTTTTACTTCTTAATCCCTTCATCTAAGCATATATGACTATATTGAAAACTGTTTCATTTGTTGGTATTTTAATTTAATAGTTCACGTAGCAATTTTTATTCTACTTCTTCCCACTTATTTTTATTTTCCATGTACTTATTCTTACTGATAATTTTTAATGGTCATTCCAATATTCCATTGAGATCCTATATCATAAAATACTTAACCATTTCCCTACCACTGGGCAGTTAGGTTATAATGCTATCATAAATGACAAGTGCTTTAAAACATTTTTACAAATATAAGCATTACTTTGAATTATGTCCTTAAGAAGAATTTCTAAGAATTAAATTATTGAGTCAAAGAATATCGACACATTTTAACTCACCCAGTTTTGGACACAATTCGTTGGCCTCTGAGAAACTGTGCAATGCCTGGTCAGACATGTAGCAGTGATTCCCATATTGGATCCACCGAGACCCATTGCCTTTTGCCGCTGGGCATCTTGATGAGTATTTATAGGGGGACAGTTCTTTAGCTACAAAAATGTTAGACACAGTTGTAATAATGCATAGAAAAACCTGCCTACCTTTTAAATGCCATCACATGTCCCTGTTTGAAACTGTTGTGTTTACGGGTAAGAAGCATTTAACTCAACACACATACCAGAGAAAGCCACAGCCTGAACGCTATAAGTATACATTCCAATTAGCTTTTCGGAATACCATTTTAAATATGTAGACGATACAAGAGGAAATTACTAAGCCCTCTAAGACTGACTTAGACTAAAGTAAAAACAACTAGAAAAATAAGAGCAGGAAAAGAAGCAAAGACAGGCTAGGCAGGCCTGAAACTACTCTGAAAGAATAATCAAAATTTTTTCTTTCTGTGGATTCCTTTTTGTTTTGAAAAAAACCTAGTTTTACCCAGACATATAAAGAACTATTTTTTAAAATTACACTCAGAAGTATTAATAAAAAATTGGTAATTTGGTTTACAAAGCACAGCAAAATCTCTCTCAAACAAAAAAAAGGGTAGAGGTGGCTTCTCAGCTCTTAAAAATGCCCCCGTTTCCAATTAAATTGTTTAATTTTTAATTGTGCTGAGTAACAACAAGAAGCCTGTGTAAAGAAGCTTGTGCCCCTTACTGCCTGCTATTAATTCCAACAGAAGAGGATATGAGAAGTTGAAAGTAAACTGTCAACAATGTCCTATTGGTGAGGTGCAGACAGTAATCCCAAGCCAAATGATTGCTTGGTAATGTATTTGGTATGGCCTGCATGTCCTTTAGCAGCGGAAGGCTCTTCCTGCTTTTTTTTTTTTCCATTTGGTAGTGTCCTTGTTATTTGTGGTCTCTGTGATTCTAGAAGACTGCTGCCATTTCCTTCTTTACCAAGAGACTTTTTGGTGGCGCTTAATTCCTTCTTCTGTTTCTTTTGCCTCCATTCTTCCCACTAATGCTACCGGTTTGAGTACTAAGTCTTCCTTGAGTTCAACAGTTGGACTTCTGGATAAGTTTCCCAGCTGCTGCTAATCAAAACTCATTTGCTAAATTCATCTATCAAGTCTATAAAACTCTGATAACTCATCATTAATGCTGCTAGTGGAAGCAGATGTTACTAGCAAGTTCTTGCTTTTACTACCTTATGAAAATAGTTTGCCAAAGGTATATAGCTGACTACTCCATGGTTGCAGTGGGCTCAACTGCTGATGCAAATCAAGTTGGACATTGGCTACCATGGCATTGCCAGGACTGGTGGGCTTTTCCAAATGGTTTTACTTAAAATATATTCTTGCACTGAGAATGAAAGAGTCTTCATTTCCAAAGTCTGTTTATTTCTGGTACAGTATGCAACTGGGCTACCTTAGGTTGCATACAGTTTTTCCCCTTCTTGTTCTTCATGAAATTTTGCTTCTAACTCTTACATTTTTTTTTTCTCCTGCAAGGGCCTGCCTTATGGAAAGTGTTATATTTTTGTTCAAGAAGATCCAATTTTTTAATTGTGGTAAAATACACATAGCACAAAATTTACCACCTTAACTATTTTAAAGTATATAGTTCAGTAGCATTAAGTACATTCAGATTGTTGTGCAACCATCGCTACTATCCATTTCCAGAACTTTTTCATCTCACAAAACCGAAACGCTATATCCATGAAACAATTCCAAATGTTGAATCCTCTCCTTCCAGTCCCTAGTAACTGCTATTCTACTTTCTGTCTCTATGAATTTGACAATTCTAGGTACTACCTCATATAAATAGAACCATACAGTATTTATCTTTTTGTGACTGGCTTATTTTGCTTAGCATACTGTCTTCAAGATTCATTCATGTTATAGCATGTGTCAGAATTTCCTTCCTTTTTAAGGCTGAATAATATTCATACATATATATCTCCTCCACGTTTTGCTTATCCATTCTTCGTCAATGGACACTTGGATTGCGTCCATCTTTTGGCTATTATGAATTATGCTGCAATGACATGTTGTATGATTATCTATTATTAGTCCCTGCTTTCAATTCTTTTGGGTATATACCCAAAGTGCTGGATGATAGGGTAATCATATTTATAAGTTTTTGAGGAGCTGCCATACCTGAAGGTAGTGTTAGGGTTGGTTCCTTCTGGAGGCTTTGAGGGAGAATCTGTTTCATGCTTCTCTCTTCTGGTGGTTGCTGGCAATCTTTGGCTTGTAACTCCATCACTGCAATCTCTGCCTTTGTCATCATGTGGCCTTCTTCCTTCTGTGTATCTGTCTCCCTTTTATGAGGACACCATTCATTGCATTTAGGGCCCACCCTAATCCAGTATGACTTCATCTCAACTAACTACATATGCAAAGACTATTTCTAAGAATGTCACGTTCTGAGGTTCTGAGTGGACAGGAATTCTGGGGGGACACTGTTCAATCCAGGACAGGACAGAACTTATGTTTGGTCATGTTGTCATTCTCCCTCATCCCGTAAAGTCTGTTTCTCTAAGACAGATGTCTTCTCCATTTCTGCATGCTCATTATATTTCTCAGATATTCCAATTGTTTTTCTAAAAAATTACATTTATTTTCTGTACCAAACAACGGAGAAGTCAGTTCTTTGATTGTGTCTTTATTCCTCGTTCTTTATGTTATTCTCTCTTTCTTGTATTTACTTGTTTTATTAGACCAAGTTTCCACATTTTCTTCTGCTTGAATCTGTTCAATTCCAAATGCTGAATCTGCTCTTTAAGAGTCTTCAGAGCAGCAAACATGGTGAGCACTGAGAACCAGAGGCTTCAGAGACCAAGGCCACCTCGTCTCTCTGCCTGCCCCGCAGGTTTCTGCAGCCCTGGGGCATCTGGGTTTTTGTGTTTTTCCTCCAGGTTTACCCTGTTCTTACCAAAGGTGACCCCAAGTCCAGCCCCTGATGAGATGTTTTTTAAAAGAACATCTCAGCCTTTGGCACACACTGCTAAGTGAAACTAGAATTCACAGATTCTAAAGCAAAATTTACCTGGTGATAGAATGAAAGTCTTTGGGAAAAAAATTCCCTCAGTGGATATATTGTATTTATTTCTATTCACGAAGTATCAAAATTAGTTGTATAGGATTTGTGGATAAACCTTATTAAAACAAAAAATTCCTAAGATTTAATTATGTGTATAAATTATGTCATATTTTAGTAATATATGGTTATTTGAAATCAAATCTTACATGTTGAAGGTTTGTAGCAAATAGCACCATCCTTAACAGAGCTGCATTTTTCATGTTTCCAAATTCCTTTTGGATCCAATATAACACAATTTCCAGGGGATTTTTGGCCTTTCCATGGGATGTAGTCAAATGTACTGCCATCAGACCATTCAAAACTTGATTCACTTCCCTGTTTTAAGAATAACAGAGATAACCTGAACCGAGATGTATGACTTCAAAAAGAGCACAAAGAACGATATACATATTTTAAGAAACACTGTAATGAAGTATTTAATTCTTTGCTTATAAGTATTATAGGTCTGAACCTATTTGTAAAATCAGAGATTTACTTTAGATGCATTGATTTGGGACATTTGTCTGGCACAGTTTACGTAGGACTTTAAACTTAGAGACAGCATTACTATATTCTGTCTCTAGATTTTTTGTTTGTTTAAGGATGAGTTTGCATAACACCTGAACTTAAATGACATGCAAATAGCTTCCGTTTGTCACAATTACAGATTTATAATCCCAACTTTCATATTGTTCTGAATATTTTCTTCTATGTTTTACAGTAATAGTTTTGCAGTTTGTGTCTCTGGCTACATTTTTCACATTACAGAGTCCATCAAGCAGCAAGGGGCTAAAAAAGGAAAATGGGAAGACTACTTTTGATTTTTCCTTGAATCTATAACCTTGCCATCCTTTCTTTCATTGTTCCCACTTTGTTCTAAAGATAATTTAAATTAGGACTAATCTCTGATCTCAATAGGTGACTATTTTTTTTTTTAACCAGACATTACTGTAAGTATATAAACATACCAATTAATAGAATTGAAATCATGGCACAGAAAATGTGTTTATCAGCAGAAGACTAATCTTAAGTAGTGTTAATTTCTAGGTGAAAAGTGGGAAGAAAGTATAAATTTATTAGTCCAAACCTTAAGAATTTTAGTTGGCACCTTATATAAATGTTTGTGTTAAAATGTCAATGAAAATATTATTGCCCCAATTTTATAGATGAGGAAATAAGGTTGCAAACATTAAGCAACTTACTCATGATCACCCGGCACATTAATGGAAGACCTGCCACTAGTATTGAAACCCAGGATTTTTGATTCTATGCTTTTCATCAGATTTCCAATTAGTCTTCCCCAAATTGGCTACAGAAATATTGTTGATACATTATACTAATCTATTCGGCCCTTGGGATGGCCTGGCCATTTGCCCTAGTACATTCTACAAATACAATTTTTTATTTGTTCTGTGTTGTAAAAGATAAAAAAGCACTATGCTTTGCAAACTGAATCCTAGGACTTAATCTGATGCTGTACTCTGAATTAATATTTTGTGCTTGAATTTCCAACCTTCAAAGTAACAAATGTGAGAAGTTTCTGGGAAACAAAGCAAGACTTACGTCATGACTTGAGAGCCCAACCCATAGTGGAAATCCATCACGTTTTACAATATCTTCCAGAAAGAGCTGGCCATTTTGGTTATGAATGCTTGCCAAATAACCTCCACTTTGAGAGCACGTGTTTAATGCTTCATACCATGTTACCTTTTTTTGAATAACATTATAAACACCATCTTCATATGGAATAAACTGTGGCAGTGTAGTATTATATTCTTCTTTGTAGTCAACTATAATATTTAAATTAAAAGCATTGGCGATTACATTATTTCAAAATACATATTTTAGATGACATGTAATCATTTCAAAAGTTAAATATAATTGGGTTTCTTATTAATAAGGGAGGTCAAATACATACTTTATTTTTCTTATTGCTACAGCACATATCATAGGCTCTTAAATATTACAGTTGTCTGGATGATTAAAAAAAGGCATAATCATAGTCTTTCATTTAAGGGGCTCACATATTAGTTGGAGACAGAAAAAAACAATACCTGAAATGATGGTAAAACTATTAACCACTAGGATATGTGAGACTGATCAGAGGTTCTTCAGAATTAGGGGAGTCAGGAAGCCTGCTTGATAAGCCAGGTCTCAAGGGTTAGGCGAAATTAAGACTAAAAAGAAACAAGGTAACCAGAAAGTAAGGAAGTACTAAAAACAAACAAACAACAGCAGCACAATGATGAGGGCATTTCAAAGGGACATAGGAACCAAGTGAAAGAGCTCCCAATGGCAGAAGCTGGAATAATTTGAGCAAAGTATTAAACAATATAGTAGATTAGATTATAACCCAGAGGATAAAATAAATAACTCTGAGCCCATACTAGGTCTAGAGGGTTAGAGGAAAATAAGAATAAAAAGAAGGTAACTAGAAAGTAAAGAAGTGCTAAAAACAAACTACAGGCCTGGCGTGGTGGCTCACGCCTGTAATCCTAGCACTCTGGGAGGCCGAGGCGGGAGGATCGCTCAAGGTCAGGAGTTCAAGACCAGCCTGATCAAGAGTGAGACCCCGTCTCTACTAAAAATAGAAAGAAATTAATTGGCCAACTAAAAATATACACAGAAAAAATTAGCCGGGCATGGTGGCACATGCCTGTAGTCCCAGCTACTTGGGAGGCTGAGGCAGGAGGATCCCTTGAGCCCAGGAGTTTGAGGTTGCTGTGAGCTAGGCTGACGCCATGGCACTCTAGCTGGGGCAACAGAGTGAGACTCTATCTCAAAACAAACAAACAAACAAACAAACAAACAAACAAAAAAACAAACTACAAACAACCAGAAAACCACAATGATGAGCGTATAAATAAGTGAATGAATACATTTTAAAATGAGAGAATATAGACAAATCTCCTGCACTGAAGAATTCTAAATAATTATACAGATAGCTCCTCCTTCCTCAGGAAGGTGGGGAATAAATCTCCAACCTGTAAGGATGGACTAAGCAAAGTGACTTCCTTACAAGGAGAACGGTATGCAAAGGGGGGAAAAAGAGGTCCTTTATAGTAGAGAAACCTGACAAACACTCCCTTGAGCCAGGTGGTCAAGGTTAAAATCAACAGTGATAAGTCATGTGGACAGTCATGTAAGGTTCATATGAAGTGATGAGAATGCCACTTTACATCTGTGGTCTTCCCCCCCAAAACTTGTAACCCCAGTTTAATCATGAGCAAACACCAGCCGACCCAAACTGAGGGATGTTCTACAAAATACATGACCGGTGTCAATATTGGTTTATCAGTTGGGATAAATGTACCATACTATTGTAAGATGTCAACAATAGGGAAAACTGTGGGATGTATGGGAACTCTCTGTACTCTCTTTGCAACTTTTTTTTAAAAATCTAAAGCTATTCTAAAATGAAAGTTTATAAAAGAAATTAAAAAAAAAAGAGAAAGAGAGAAGGTGGAAATCTTCTTGACAGGAAAAAAACATAAATAAAGGTACAAATATGAGGATGGGCAAACACCATACATGGTACAATTTAGAGATCAGCCTGACTGAGAAAAAGATGGTTACTGAGCAAGAATGAGGAAAAATAGGGAAAAAATGGAGAATGGAAAAAGGCCTAGAAATTAGGGATGGAGACTTGTTTCTAAAGTCTCAAAAGATAACATGGACTCAAAGTAATTGAAAACAGGATTCCTTGGAGATTGTTGACGGCAACGGTCCTCAGGAAGTTATTCTGCAGCACTCTGAAGGGAGGTGATTAGCCAGGATGCTACCAGGACAGGCTTTGTGTTAGTAGAGGGCTTAGAGCAAAGTGGTAATAATAACACTTAAGCTGTGAAAAATTTTAAACTAACATGCATTTTAAAACAGATTTATTTAAGGATTAGGCAAGGATGAGAAACATTCATTTTGCCTGGAATGTCAAAACTCTACCCAAACACACTTTCTTATTTATAAAAATTCTTTTTTTTTCCTTCCTTCCTCCCCCCATCTCTATAAAAATCCTATCTATCTTTCAGGGCCCAACCGAGTTCCACCTCTTCCTGAAGGCATTCCTTGTTTTCATTATTTCTGTTTTCATTGATCTCATTTGACTCCCCAACAAATTTAAGTCTGTGCCAAATAATCTAAGACTAACCTACATAAAATAATTATAAAGTATTTAATGCTATCTTTCCACCTACATTTTACTCCTTGAGGTCAAGACCATGACACCAGACTCTGTGTCTTCCTTCCTCCATGACCTCTGTAGGGCCTCGTGTAGGACTGAATACAGAGGAAGCACTAAAAAATCATGATTGCATGATTCCCCTAGCGGGACTAATGGCCTTATATTCTCTTTCCCTGGAGTTAGAACTCTACATTAGCATACTTACCCATTTCAATTTTACAAGCAAGAATGATGTGCTGGTGAAAATAAAATGTTTCTTCAATAACATTAAAGTTTTGAATATCCCAGAAGCCATCAGTACTCAAACCGACCCAAAACTTGCCATTCTTTATAGTTGGTCTTCCTTCTCTCCAGTGTGTATATGACAACATGGTCTTATCAAACCACATAAGAGAATTATCTAGAGAAAAAATATTTTTCCTTATGATTAGAGATTAAATTAAGACTTGAATTATAGTTGTAAGGTTCATATTTCAAACTCAACTAATTTTCTTTTTCCTTTCCCCATCTTTTAAAAGGTTGTATGATTATGTATGACCCTTTAAAATATTTTCTGATTATAACAGTAAATCATGCTTATTTCTAATTTGGAAAATATATATATTATAAACATAAAAATTAAAATTTACCTATAATTCCACCATCCTTTGATAACAATACTGCTATTTTTTCAGCAAATAGCCATTCCTCTTGCATATGTATTTAATTGCAATGGAAATGAATATAATTATTTTATTAAAGAATTATTGATATATTCCAAGATTAGTGACAGAAATCTCTTATCTGGACATAAACAGTACACAATTGTGCATACTATGGTCAATTGATTTTTAAGAAGGATGCCAAGACAATTCAATGTGGAAAGAATAGTCTGTTAGAAAGATTATGTTTATTTCCCTAAGGTTCAGAGCTAGTGACTGGTAAAGTTAGATTGTGAATTCAGGCTCCAAAATCTGTGGTCTAACAACTATCTATCTTACATGTATGTATTTGTGACATAAAGAGATTGTTTTCCATAATTTTCAAAAAACTAGAACATAAAGAAAATATCCTTTTAGCTTAGGCAAGATTATAAAACATAAACAAAGATATAATTTTCACAATACTCTATTTTTTCACCATCTGGTACCATCATTTTTTTGTGTGAATGTTTTGAATTATCTCGTCCTATTTTCTTTGGCCAGAGTATCAGAATAACATTTTTTTCTTTAACATTTTATTGTAAAAATACATTCCAGGTACAGAAAATCTCACAAAACAAACACCTATAGCTCGATGGTTTGGCACAAAGAAAACACTGATATAACCACCAGCCAATTAAGACATTAAAACATAGCATACTTCTTACTTTCCTTATCTTTCAGGTAATTAAAAATATTCTGATTTGAAATTGTGATTTCTGACTTGACCTATGAGTTATTTAGAAGTGCCTTACTCAATATCCCAACATATAGGTTTTCTAGTTATCATTAATTGTTTAGTTTAATTGATTTTCAGTCAGAAGAGATAATGTGTGTGATTTCCCGCATTGAAATTTTATTAAGATTTGCTGTAGAACAGAACGTATGGTAAATTTTTGTAAATTTTCAGTTTGTGCTAGAAAATAATGTATATTCTGAAGTTTGAGGAGTGGAACAGCTTCATCACTAAGTCAAGTTTATTAATTGTGATCTAAAAAAATCTTTTTTTTTTTTTTTTTTTT
>VBSM01001562.1:8412536-8431799 GCA_008086735.1 Cheirogaleus medius
AAAAAAAAAAAAAAAATGAAGTTGGACCCCCTCCTTTCACTATATACAAAAATTAACTCAAAATAGATCACAGGCCCAAATGTAAGAGCCAAAACTATAAAACCCTTAGAAGAAAACATAGGATTAAGCCTGCATTACTCTGCGATAAGTAAAGGCTTCTTACATATGCACAAGTGGCAAAAGAAAAATATAGATAAAGTGGACTTCATCAAAACTAAAACTTTTGTGTGATTAAGAAAGTGATGGGAGAAAATATTTGCAAATAATTTATTTGACAAGGGATGTAGATATAAAATATATTAATAACAATTTAAAAAGATAACTTAATTTTAAAATGAGCAAAAGATATGAATAGAGATTTCTCCATAGATGACATACAAATATCCAAAAAGCATATGAAAAGATGCTTAACATCATTAACCATCAGGGAAATGCAATGAAAACCTCAATGAGCTATCACTTCATACCCAGTTGAATGGCTATAATCAAAATGACAGATTAAAAACAAATGTTGGCTAGCACTCTGGGAGGCAGAGGCGGGCGGATCGCTCGAGCTCAGGAGTTCGAAACCAGCCTGAGCAAGAGCGAGACCCCATCTCTACTAAAAAATAGAAAGAAATTAATTGGCCAACTAAAATAAAGAAAAAAATTAGCCGGGCATGGTGGCGCATGCCTGTAGTCCCAGCTACTCGGGAGGCTGAGGCAGAAGGATCGCCTGAGCCCAGAAGTTTGAGGTTGCTGTGAGCGAGGCTGACGCCACGGCACTCTAGCAGGGGCAACAAGAGTGAGACTCTGTCTCAAAAAATAAAAAAAAACAAAAAACAAATGTTGGCATAGATATGAAGAAATTGGAACTTTCATACACTGCTTTTGGGAATAGAAAATTGTAGCTGCTTTGGAAAACAGTCTGGCAGTTCTTTGAAGGGTTAAGCAAAACATCAAGCAATTCTGATCCTAGGTGTATACCCAAGATACACGAAAACATGTCCATATAAAAACTTATACATAAATATTCAGAGGAGCATTATTCATAATAATCAAAAAGGCAAAAACAACCTAAATGTCCATCAACTGATAAATAGATAAATAAAATGTGGTATAAATGTAGAATAGAATATTATTCAGCCATAACTAGAAAATAATGTACTGATAATGCTGCAATAAGGATGAATTTTGAAACTTTAAGCTAAGTAGAAGCAGCCAGTCACCAAAAAAAAAAATCACATTTTGTATGATTCCATTTATATGAAACGTCTAGAATAGACAATCTATAGAGACACAAAGTAGATCAGTGGTTGCTGATGACTAGAAGAGAGGTAGCAAATGGGGAGGGAATACTACAGGGTATTGTGTTTCTTTTTTAGGGTAGTGATGGTTGCAAAACTCTGTGACTACACTAAAAATCATTAAATTGTACACTTCAAATGGCTGCATTGAATGGTATGGGAAAATGTCTCAATGAAGCTTTTGAAAAAAAAGTTGCTAGGCCTATCGAAATTATAAATCGGTATAAAGAGTGATGCCATCATTACCTACACATACCTGACTGCTATCTCCCAAAGCAACAGACCTAAACATATGAGTGCAGCAATAACCCACTATAAATACTGTGCATATATTTGGCTCTTGCTTCTGCTTTATGTTACTGCACATCTCCCATGCCTCTTTCCCTCTCCCAACTGCAAAGTCATTGATTTTCTGATCAATACAATGTGCAATGGTATCTTTCTAAAGTTACTATAAGAAAGGATCACTTTTTCACTTGGCTTGAAGTATCTCTTAGTTGACATATTATGGTTTCTCTTAGTAATTTCTATTCATGGTCCTACTTTAAAAAGTCAAGAATGTTTTAAAAAACAAAATCCTTTGTTTAGGTGCTATATATAATTAAATATTCTGTAAGTATATATATTGAAATAACTAAAAACACTGACTGGCCGGGCGCGGTGGCTCACGCCTGTAATCCTAGCACTCTGGGAGGCTGAGGCGGGCGGATCGCTCAAGGTCAGGAGTTCAAAACCAGCCTGATCAAGAGTGAGACCCCCGTCTCTACTAAAAATAGAAAGAAATTAATTGGCCAACTAAAAATATATAGAAAAAATT
This sequence comes from Cheirogaleus medius, assembly GCA_008086735.1. NCBI lineage: Eukaryota > Metazoa > Chordata > Mammalia > Primates > Cheirogaleidae > Cheirogaleus > Cheirogaleus medius. Next base: position 8,414,640 of record VBSM01001562.1, read on the forward strand.
AGCCAGGCATGGTGGCGCATGCCTGTAGTCCCAGCTGCTCGGGAGGCTGAGGCAGAAGGATTGCTTGAGCCCAGGAGTTTGAGGTTGCTGTGAGCGAGGCTGACGCCACGGCACTCACTCTAGCCTGGGCAACAGAGTGAGACTCTGTCTCAAAAAAAAAAAATAAATAAAAACACTGACTTATGGATGTAAACTGAGTCAGTAAGAATTAGATTTAAACCAAATTGCTGTTTGCTTGCAGTATCTTTCTATGTGTTTCTCCTATGTCTATATATTTTAATAGAAATTTTGTTACTGATTATACATTTTATAAAAGAAGACAATTAAAAGGAAGTCTTCATATCTGAAAATGCTTTTTCAGAATACAGAATACATTTTCAGTCATTTTTGATCATATAACTACAAAGTACATCAGAGGGTAAAATTCAAATCTCTATATCCTGGGTATGGTCTCCACTGCTCAATACAAGACCATATGTTTCTTCAGTGGCTTTCAGGCAAAGCCTGGGAACTTTCCTCCTAGTTTCTCTCCATTGTTTTCCCCACTCCTAAATTTAAGGATACTCAAGTGTCATTGGAGAAAAGACTTGGACCATTTAAGTCCAATGATGATGTACTTATCCTCAACTGGCAATCCAAGTCTTATCTATTGCTTGATAGTTTAATTTTGATTAACTCATCTGCAAACCATAAACATTTAAGAAAACCTTGGCAACAGTAAGAAATAGGTTAGGTAGCAAAGGAGAAGCCCATTTTTATTAATAAAATGGTCAGATCTGAGTAATTTAGCTTCTTTCGCTCTTCTACCTCCTGGCTGTCATTGTTCTGTGCCCCTTATTAAACCCTTTTTAGGGTAAATGTATGCTTTCTATGCTTTATGCCAACAACAAATTTTCCTAAATCCAAAACCTCTATGATTTTCAGGTCGTCTCCAAGAATCTTTCTAAATTGGTCTTGTTTCCCTTATATTGGACTCTATGTTTTTATAGATAAATGTGTCTATATGTTTTTATAGATAAATATAAATAGGACTCTATGTCTTAGAGATAAATATGACTCTACTTTATAAAATTTCATATTAATCACATTTTGGATTTGTGGCATTTAGTCCAAACTTTAATATTCTATCCCATTATCAGACCATGTGTTTCATTTTTCTCATGCTTACCATATGTATACCCCAAGCCAATGCTATAAAACCAAAGGTGCAACATTAATAGAAGAATGATTCTGTTCTTGCTCATCCCACATAGTTAGCAGAGACATAAATATTAGAGATTTATATGGGAGTCTGATCATTTTTAGTTAGTTGCTAGAAGGAAGAGTGAAGCAAGGAAATTATTTTCTACCATTTAACTCTAAGCTTACTAGTAAAGGTATATTAGTAGCAGAGCAGAGACACAAAAACTGCTTGGTATTTACATAAGTTATATTAAGTACATAATTATACTTTTATATATTGATAAATATGTACTTTGAAAAACTATACTTTTATAGCTTGATAAAAAGGTTATAATGAAGTATGAATACAAATAGAGAAAATCAATAGATTTATAACTTACTTTCATAAGTTATTCCTAACATGACCCATGAAGCCATATAATTGAAGTATAGAAGTTGCTCAAGAACAAAGTTATTCTCATTTTCATTTCGAATACTCAGAATACGTGATTTTGGATCTGTTAAATAAAAAATTACCAATAATTTAAATAATTACTTTACCCAGAACATTTTACTTTATTTTATAGATTTAGAAAATTCTATTTCCCAACTTAATGTATTCTAAAACTTAAACAATATTGAAAAATTAGAAAGACATATAAATTAAAACTACCTTGTACTAAAATGAATGAGTTAAGAAGGTTTCAAACGTTTTGATGTTAAATTTGGTCTTAGGAGTATGGTGGAAAACTGGTAGCTGAGTAGAGAATTTAAAATACTGATTCACTTTACTTCCCCCCCTTCACAAATCCATCCATATTGATGCTATCCTGTCAAAGGTTATTCTATAAGGAATAAAACCTCCTGAATGGCTATAAGCCAGATCTTCCTTTTCCTTAGAGATCACTATTATATTAGGGCTAAAAAAGGTTAATATTTCCCAAAGTGTGTTCCTCAGTAAATTAACAAGGGGGCGCCCTCAGAAAAGGTCTACATGGATAAAAAGTTTGCAAACATTGGTTTAAACAAAGTTAAACTTTGTTAATTTATGCTAGTTTTTCTTAAAGTGCATGCTAATGCATTAATACATTTCATAATGCCCAATAAAAGCTATGGTATCTAGTGTTTCTCAACCTTATATTTTTTCAATTTATTCTTTTTCTAAGGATTTCTTTCCCCAGAACATCTCTCAAGACCAGCATTATATAGAGCACACTTTGGGGAATAACAGTTTGATATTTTCCATAGGAACATTCCACAAAGTTCATAGTTCCATCAGTTCCATTGTTTAGGATCCTCAGTGGATCTCACAGGAATTATCTGAAGAGTCTTGAGAGCTGAACATGTGAAATGTGTATTTCTTTACGCATAGCTGCTTCTTTGTGGCACATCTAAGCTTTCGACCACTGAGACTAACCTATTTTCACTTACTCATAACCTAGCTTGATTTAACATCCAGTTCTCTGCTCTCTTGTGTCATTTCTTTTCCTTTTAAAGGAGTTAACATACACAGAGACAGACTGGTTCTCAAATAAATGAGTAAAGAGGTTAATCCTATGCTTTCCATTTTAACTAAACACAAATTTTAATACTTTGTTACTGATAATGTAGAAATGAGAAGATGAATATTTTTGAGATCTAGTTACTAGTGGTAATTAGAAATATTTATAACACTGGTGAGATTTTTTAAAAAAGTATAATGATAGTATAATATACTTACTTAGTTTCTGGCATTTAGAATGAACTTCATCCTGTGTTATTGCCATAGGTGTATTCTTTGTTATCATGAAATTGTAGCAACAGTTCTGAAATGGTATCCATGGAGTATTTAGAACAGAAGATGGACATTTAACACTGTCAAGTGGTTTTACCTCTTTTTCAGTCTCATCTAGAAAAAGAGTTGATGATAAGAATTCAAATTTCAGATACAAATGTTAAATCCTGTTCATAGCCATTAAACTTGATTTGAAGGAAATATCAGGAAGCCAGGAACTAATAGCCTGGTGCAGCCTGTTCTCTGGTTATACTCAAACGCAGTGTACAGAAAGCCAGCTTTCTGTAGGAAGGAGGTTATGTGACACAATTTTCTTACCCCTGCTGTGGAGTGGAAGAATGTAAAAAATGAGGTGCCATTACGTTAAGTGCAGTTTCATTCTTCCTGCATTACCATATGTCAAGCACAAGGGGCCACCTCAAGAGAAATTATATGAACATATTCTTTATTAATAGGCACCTAACTATGAGAATTCATTTTCAAGTTTCTGCCGACTGACAGCTCTAATTGTATAGGAACATTTTAATGAAATACTTGATGTTCTAAAGAAGTTATTGCTTTAACCAAATCAAATAGAAATATTGCTTAAAATCTGGCATCTAGAAAAGCTGATTATGTTTTTCATTTTAAGAAAAGGCCATACCTTCAAAAAGATGTAACTATAGATATGCTCTACTCGAAATAAATCAAAGTGGTTTAATCTGAGGTAGGGACCGTTCAGTATTTCTCCCAGCTCACAACAAATCCCTTTGTGAAGTAGTGTCTTCTTTCTACCACAAACCCACAGATGCGGTTCTCTGACAGCTGTAGAACCACTTACCTCTGAATGGGCTAGAGATTGCATACCTGACTCAGGCTAAGTTCATCAGATTCTCTCTAAGATTTTGAAAAGTAGAATTTTGAAATTGTCAACTCATCTCCTCTTACAGTTGTAACTGAAAGCTGCAGAGCCGCCATGTTCCACTACATGCAGAGAGAGGCTGAAGCATATTAAAAGAAAAGATCCACAGAGAGGTGGAAGAGAGTATCTCTGCGTTCCTGACTCCCATTTCCCTGGAGGCTCAGCTCAATTGCCATTTTGGGGGTTCTAAATTTCACTTTGTGTTAAGCTAGCTTGAGCTGGTTGCTGTTACTTACCACCAACTGATTCTTAACAGTGGCTCAAAAAAATAATGATAGTTGTGACGTTAAAAATTATGACAGAATTCCCACAAATATAAGTTTTCTATAACAATATAAATATAACAAATTTTGTGGTAAAAAGGGCATGATTAGAATTTCTTCGCAAATCCAAAACCAGATTTTACAAAACTACTCCCTGGAAATATTACTACTCATGAGATTGATGGTAATAATTTAAGAATTAAAATATTTAAAATTCACATACTTCCTGGATAGTAGCATATAGCGCCTGGTTGATTATCATTGCAATCGGCTGTTTTCCAGAATCCATCAGTGTCTAACATTACACAGTCTTCAAGTTGCTCATTATCTTCAGCCCAGCGACTAAAATGTAGACGTTTCCCGTCTGACCAACCAAAGTTGAGTTCATCCTGTAAAGATCAGAAATACATTTCAAGTGATAATATTCATGTTATCACTTTATATTGTTTTGATCCTAATGGTCAATCTAATGACTTTCAATTTTATTTTATACTGAACACACACATAGCATTTACTATGTGCCAAGCGTTGTTCTAAGTGCTTTACAAATACTAACTTATTTAATCCTCATAACAACCACATGAGAGAGGTACTATAATTATCTCCACTTCACAGGAGAGGAAGCTAAAGGTATGTAACTTGCGCAAGTCACACAGAATATAAACCACAGTGTTAAGACTCTAATCCAGGCTGTCAGCCCCTACAGTCTATGTCCTAACCATTATGCTATCCTGCCATACATAATTGGAACTGTTGGTGGTTAGAACTCAGAAAACTAAATTGAAGCAAGGACCACCATGAGCACTGATTAAATCAGAGACAACATGGAGAAGTAGATAGAACATGGGCTTCAGAGACAAGCATACCTGGTTTTGAATTCTGCTTCGGTCACTCACTAGCTTTTGATTTCTGAGCCTACCTCTCCAAATTTCCATCCCCTTATCCATTAAACGAGTGTGGCACTTGACTTCATAGGGCTGGAATTAATGGGTTAATGGGTAAAACATGTAACCTAGTGGTTAGCTGGCACACACTACTACATCAATGCTACCGTGTTTCCCCCAAAATAAGACCTACCCATAAAATAAGCCCTAGCAGGATTTCTAAGCATTTGCTCAATATAAGCCCTGCCCAGAAAATAAGACCTAGTGATGGGTGTGGTTACGCAGCATATCTGCACAACCCATGCATTTCGACGCGGAGCGGTAAAGAAGATGAGCAGCCCTTCTCATCTGCCCCGTGAGAGCTCTATTGCTCGCCATGAGAGATTGGGGCCATGGTTCTAAAGGAAATAGAGTCGCAAGAAATTCAGGATGGAATTCGGGGTTTGGAGAGTTATGATGATGTTCCAGAAGAAGATGACTTAACTATATTTGAATAAATGTAGATTGTTGTACTGTACTTAAAAAAAATAACACATCCCCTGAAAATAAGCCGTAGGGTGTCTTCTTGAGGAAAAATAAATGTAAGATCCTGTCTTATTTTTGGGGAAACATGGTAGTTCCTTTCCTTTTAGCTCCTCAGGCCTTGTGGATCTCACATCTCTGTTTTCACACTTGTCTTTGGGGAGAAACTACTTCATTCATCATATCCTGTTGTGTGCTAGAAGTCTGTGCACATCTGTCTTTACATTCTGACGAGGGCCTGACCACCCACCTAGGTACAGGGGATGGATTGCAGGGGACAGTTCTGTCTGAGCTTCCTCACGGTGCCACTGGAGCGCCAGGCCTTCCATATCAATGATGGCCCAACAGATCCACTGAGCTAAGCTTTCCCGAGGCCCAAAGCAATTTGCACCACTAGTTTATTTGGAATATTGAACAAAGGCCACACACAAGTCTCCAAGTCTCCTTAGTGAACCATAAACGGCAAATACAGCCAAGCCTCAACACCACCAGCTGCCTCATTCTGAACTGTTAGAGACGAGAGTTCTAGATGTAACCTTGGGCCAGTTCGTCCCTAAGCCATTGTGGCCTCAAATGTGGCCTTTTAACCACACTTGTGCCTGCACTCTTGTCTGTACTGTCCTGTACTTCCTCTCCTTTGCTGTCCTCCCCGGGCCCCTGTCCCTGGGCCTTTGGACTTTCCATTCCATCCTAGGTAAATCATCCCGCACCTTCTATCTCTTTACTGAATACAAAATCTCTTTATTAAGACTATAAATATCTCTTTACTAAATTCTCGACCTTAATTTATCTTAATTTAAATCTGGCTTTTCCAAGGGAATAACCTCCTTTCAGCACCCACAAGGGAAGGCTCTTTCTTCTTCCATTCTCAGATACCACAGGGCTAGGAGAAAGCAGTAGTAAGTATTTTTATCTCCTTCAGGCATTTCCTTTGAGGTTAAAGCCCTTCTTATCACTGCAAACTCGCAGAATCCTCTCCTCTCTTGGACGTTCACTAAGGACTTGGCCCTCTTGCTCGCCCCGACTTTCACTAAGGAGATGCCGAGTCTTGCTCTGTCCCCCTGGCCCTACCATTGACGTAGGGCTGTCTGGGTTCAGTGGATGACACACCAGTCTCAAGCCTTCTTGACTTCCTCTCATTCCAAATATTTTTACTTCTATGTACTTGCGTGACCCCTGCCATGGCCACACTCTGTACTTTGTATAACCCTGAGCTGTTGCACCTCAGACACTGTAAACACGCCTTAGGCCAACATCTTTTTCTGCATTGATTTATACAGAAATGATTGGTCTTCCTCTCTCCGGACAGTTTCCTCCCCCACCCTCTACCCAGTGTCATTTTACTTAAGTAGAATTTAAATTGTTGCTATTTTGTTTAAAATCTTTCAACACCTTCTCATTGCTTTCAACATAAATTGTTATTTGTTAATATCCTGGCATGTTCCAAAAAATCAAGGCAGCTTGTGAAGACGCATAATGAATAGCTGCCCTGAATATGTTAAAATTAAGGGTGAAAGGAAAAAAAATCTATAGGTAAATAGGATAAGAAATAAGATCACAATCATTATGGAAGGGAAAAATGTTATAAAACAGTCTGACCTCAATTGTCTTAAAAATAAATATGTGTACATATAAGAATAACTTGAAGGATACATACAAAAATATTCAACCACATTATCTTTAGGTACTGGGATTACGGGCAACTTTAATCTTCTTCTTTTTCTTTATTTTTTGGAGACAGACTCTCACTCTGTAACTAGGCTAAATAAAGTGTAGTGGTATCATCATAGCTCACAGCAACCTCAGGCTCCTGGGCTCAAGTGATCTTCCTGCCTCAGCCTCCCAAGTGGCTGAGACTACAGGCATGAGCCGCCACCACACCTGGTTAACTTTTCTATTTTTCTGTAGAGACAGGTCTCACTATGTTGCCCAGGCTGGTCTCGAACTCCTGGGCTCCAATAATCCTCCCACCTCGGCTCCCAAAGTGCTGGGATTACAGGCATGACCTACTGTTCTTGGCCTAATTTTCTTCTTTTAATTTACTACACTTTACACATTTTCTACAGTGACAATATTGCTTTCGTTTCAAAAGACTTAAGGTGGTTGAAACTGGGAAATGTAATAACTTATTACTACCCTCACAGTAGACATGTTGGGTTTCAGAGAAGAGAAAGCAAGCAAAAGCCGTGCTGTGAAAGAGCTGAAGCAGTGACGGCCGGGTAGGCAGCTCCCTAATCACCTGGCTTGATTGAGGGTAAATTTTAAAATACCCAGAGGCTCAGAGAAACCATTCTGCAAGCTACTTTTAATTGAACTTTTGGTAACAATTCTGGCTTATTCATCCATTCTCCAGGTCAATTCTGAGTTTGTGCTAGGACTCAATTGTCTTCAGTCACATTTTCTCCATGCAGCCTTAGACCCATCTTGGTATGCTGGGGTATACCATGGCCGAGAAAAGAGGCAAAAACAGCCTATAATGCCAACAGGAATACAACACCTTTATATATTTTTAAAACCCCCCTATTTAATTACAGCCCAAAGCTCCAGCTGTATAACTATCCCTGTTTGTGTAACATGTACATAGGTTAGTATTGGGATCATTGGAGACTAGCATTCTTTGTTGGGCTATGAAATGAATGAGAATTACCCTAGACGTCTATCCAGGATCAGCACTTGAGATGGGGTGAAACATTATTCTAATCCCTTTTTAAAGTAGCTTAATTTCACTCTGCTGACTTTTTTTTTTTTAGTACAGACAGAATCTTGATATGTTCCCCAGGCTGGATTCGAACTCCTCAGCTCCAGCGATCCTCCAACTCTACTGATTTCGAAAGGGATGGAAAGGACACTTTAACACCATCCACAGTGTTTCCCATGCCAAGCCCTATCTGATGTTTAAATTCTTCCCTTCTCATCTTTTCCTTGGCTAAAGAGATGGCAGTTCCCGATTCTAGCTCAGTCTTTGATTAGAATAAATAAAGAGATGTGCATAAGTCTACTTGTCCACTAGAGCCTTTTCCTCATCTAAACAATAACAGACTAGATCTTTCAATAGTGGAAAGTTAGTTGCCACAAAAAGCCACATAGTCCATGAAGTTTGCTGGAATAAGGTTTTAAGATATCCAGTTTCTTTTAGCGTGGTACAAGATGCCACGCACAATAAAAAACATCGCATCCCATTGCCCAGTCTGGCAACTGGAACTGAAAACTTACGTCCTGACTGGAGAGTCCGATCCACAAGGAGGCGTTGCGGAGGACAGCCTGCACGGTGAGGAACGCCTGGTGGTAAGGGTCCGTGATGCTCACCAGGTGCATGTTATTTTTCAGACACTCCTTTTGAGCATCGTGCCAGGTCAGAGTCTTCGGGATTATTTTGTACAGGTTATTTAGATACTTTATAGTTTCTGAGGTATTCTGCAAGGTCTCTCTGCCTTTAACTTCTGTGTATAAAAGAAAACAAGTAACAACAACAACAAACCTCTCCCCCCACTCTACAAGTCATGGGACACTTTTTCAAATTTCTCCCCATACTACTCTACTTTAGATATTATTTACCCATTTATTTATTTATTTTAGATTTTGAGTGGGAGAAAGAGCTATGTTCTGCTGTACACCTTAGGCAAAATGCATGAGCTGCGATGCTTATTTTCTAAAATCAGGACAAAATTGCTTACTTTATCTGACTCAGGAGAAAAGCTGTGTATAAATATAACCTGTAATAAGATGACCATTTCATGTTGGTGCCAAATACCTCTTTTGTTTGAACTGCTTCAACAAGGAAAGAAAGGTATTAAGTGTCCCCTTAACAAAGTTTTCATCTGGGTGAGCTACCTTGACAAACTGTAAAAAAAATACCCACAAATGTACTCCACAAGAGGATATATTTGTTACAAACCCCTACTGCTAAATTTGACTGGCTGAAAAAAAAAATAAATAAAAAACAAAAGTATGTATTTGAATTATTGCTTTATGGTACTTCTTTAAATAAGGAAGTTACTAAAAAGTATAGTTACTAAAAAGTATTACTAAAAGTGTACAAATGGGTAGAGTTTAATTTAGCAAAAAATTTCTGCTGAAGTATATGAAATATCTACTCAATGTTCTCATTACATGACAAAAGTTTTTTCTTAATCATTTGTTAAGGACTCATTGTGTTCAATGAAAAACAATGCAATGCCTTTTAAAAATATCTTTTTCATATTATGGATGATTCCTTCTTTTAAGTATACATTTTACTTTTATTTGGACTATAGAAAGGCATAGACAGTGATCCATTTATAATGCTTCATATCTGTCTTTTTTTAGTGCTAAAGTTAACAGTGAATACTGTTACTGGACTCAATACTCAATGCTGGACTCAATTAAAAATATTAAGTTTTTTCTTCTCTTTTCCCCAATTAAAAGTAAAATTGGAAAAATGCCAGAGTAGAAAAAAGAACAAAATTCAACCATAAATTACTGTCATTGGACAACTACTATTAATATATTCTATCAGATACTTAATTTTTATATTTAATCAAATATGGCAATGATACTTGAAAGAAAATCACATTTTATTTGACATAATTTGACTCACAGAGCCAATATGGATTTAGCCATGCTGAAATTTTAAGCTATATGATTACAAATTAATCTGAATTCATTTATAAGATTTTTTTTTTTTGAGACAGGGTCTTACTCTGTCACCCAGGCTAGAGCACAGTGGTGTGATCATAGCTCACTGTGGCCTCGAACTCCTGGGCTCAAGCAATCCTCCTGTCTCAGCCTCCCAAGTAGCTGGGGCTACAGGTGCATGCTACCATGCCAAACTAATATTAAAATTTTTTTGTAGAGATTGTCTTGCTATGTTGCCCAGGCTGGTCTCAAACTCCTGACCTCAAGTGATCCTCCCACCTCAGCTTCCCAAAGTGCTAGGATTATAGGCGTGAGCCACTGCACCCAGCCTATAAGATTTTTTGTTGTTGTTGTTTGTTTGTTTTTATTTCAGCATATAATGGGGGTACAAATGTTTAGGTTATGTGTGTTGCCGTTTCCCCCTTTCCCCCCTGGAGTCAGAGCTTCAAACGTGTCCATCCCCCAGACGGTGCTCATCACACTCATTATGTATGCATATACCCATCCCTTCCTCCTCTCTCCCCTATAAGATTTTTATAATGAAGAACTATATATATCTAACATCATCAAGTACCATAATTATCAAGGTAATAATTGATACCTGAATATTTCTGACAGAGAGATACAGAGTGGCGTTCACTGCAAGAAGTAAAATTCCATGTCCCAGTAAAAGGTGACTTTTGGAGGTTGAGTATTAGGGCACAGTGGTAGTAGGACTCTTCCTCGAACAACTAAACAAAAAGACAAATATATACAAGCAATCATAAACTAATGGTCTGAAGATCCCAGCAAGAAAATTGTAGATTCCAGATTGAATTTTTCCCCCTGTAAAAAACTCCATGAAGTATCTGATCATGACATTTCTAAGAAAATCCTGATAAACTTCCAAAGCATGGAACAAGGGCAATTAACTTCAGAAATTAAAAAACCAAAATAGTGGCAAGATTGACAAATATATCTTCAAAACAGATAAAGAAAAACTATTCGGAATAAGACAAAAACAGCTCCATTAATATTTAATATTCTGCTATCCATTCAAGTAAGCAAAACATGATTATTAATTCAATTTATTAGATATTTATGGACTTTTTATAATGACAAACTATAAACCACATAACAGAGAATATATCTTAAAGCTTTGATCCTATTCTAGTCCACTAAAACCGCCACATATTAAAACAAGTGTCTAGATTGTATTCTCTGACCACAAATCAATAATATTAGACATGAAAATTTATTCAAAGTATATTGTCCCTATACTTTTCTGTATGTTTGAAATATATCGCACTTAGAAAAATAAATAAGCTTATCTCAGGAGCTACAGATTTTTTAAAAACCCATGCTATTCAATAAATATTAAACCAAAAATGAAATAAAATAATTACAGAAAAGAATAAGATGAGAAATATCAAAAAAAGATATGAGTAAAACTTTATGTGTAGGCAAACATGTATTGTTAAATGTATTCTCTTTTTTTAGAAAAAGATAAATGAACTAAATTCAACATAGGAGATTAAAAATGAACAAAAACAGAACTCTAAGAAAAACAAGATAGAAAACTGCAAAAAAAAGTATTCATAAATATAGGTCAAGCAATAGGAGTAAAGGATGGAGAAGAGAGTGGAGAAAACTGGTAACATGTACCTATTTCTGTAAAAATCTCAACAAGACAAAGTAAAAATGCAATGAGGAAGATTTTGTAAATACCATGTACAACTTTATTATGATACACTTTAAAATCTAAATGAAATAGACAACTTTATTGAAAAATATCACTTAGCATAACTGTCATAAGGAAAAGTGGAGACACCAAAATGTACTGGTAACTTTGGAGGAAATTAAAAATAAAATAATAATTTTTTTTTGTTGTTGTTACCATGTGTCAGTTACTATGCCTAAAGTGTTAAATGAATTATATTATGTAATCCTCACATTGACCTTATGAGGTAGCACAACAATATCGGAGCTTACAGATGAGAAATTGAGGCTTAAGAAAAGTAAATTTGCAAAGGCATAGTAAATGGCTGAATTGGAATTCAAACCCAGGGAATCTGACTCTAGAGTTTGGGCCTTAACTACTGCACCAAATCCCTTTGTTATTACAGCATGATCTCTGCAAAGAACAATGTAGTGTATATTTCAAGATAGCTAGAAGAGAAGATTTTGAATGCTATCACTGCAAAGAAACGTTAAATGTTTCAACTGATGAATATGGTAATTACCCTGATCTGATCATTATATAATGTATACATGCATTGAAACATCACACTATACCTCACAAATATGCAAGTATTATGTATCAATTATAAATAAAAAATTAATTAATAAAAAATGTTAGACTGGGTGTGGGGGCTCACATCTGTAATCCTAGCACTTTGGGAGACTGAGGCAGGAAGATCACTCGAGGCCACAAGTTCAAGACCTGCCTGGGCATCATAGAAAGACCCTCTCTCTAAAAAATTTTTAAAAAAAAATTAGCCAGGCATTGTGGCATGCACCTGTAGTCCTAGCTACCCAGGAAGTTGAGCTGGGAGGATTGCTTGAGTTCAGGAGTTTGAGGCTGTAGTGAGCTACAATCACACCACTGCACTCTAGCCCAGGCAACAGAATAAGACCCTGTCTTGAGAAGAAAAATTTTTGTACAAAAGAAAAGAATGATCTCTAAAATATATTGTGAGGTAACGTGAAATATAGGCAAAGATTATGCACAAAGACTCAGTATTGTTCATTGCAACACTATTTATGATTATGTAAAACTGGAAACAACCCAATATGTCTGCTACCGACATAGTAGGAAATATATTTACTTAATCAATACCCAGCATTGGTTAGGTAAAAGATGGTATATTTATCAAGAAATACTGTACAGCATTCAAATGCTTATCAAGTAGATATTTTAATGGCAGAAGAAACTACTTATGATATAATACCAAGTAAGAAAAGTAGAGTACAATAGCATGTGTACTATGATTTCATCTATGTCAAGAAAACAATGTATGGAAAAGCTCTAGAAGAAAAGATGCTGAAACACTCATTGTAATTCCCTATATCAAGGCTCAAATATGGTTTGAGACTCATTTGTAAGTCATGGAATCAATATAGTGGATCTTGGCTGGTATTTGTGATACTTAAATAGAATAGAATAGGATTAAATTGGATAGGAAAAGATAGGATAAGAAAGGAGAATGGAATGCAAAGAAATAGAATAGAATAAAAATATCAATGTGCACAATCTCTAAGAGTGAGTATTGTTTCCTGAAACTTTAGTTTCAGTTCAACATTATATCTATTAATATATCTATGTACTTGATGGTGATTTAAATGTATTTCCTACTACGGGTTATGGTTAGAAGTTTAAAAGCCATGGTCACAGGGGTCCTCAAACTTTTTAAACAGGGGGCCAGTTCACTGTCCCTCTGACCACTGGAGGGCTGGGCTATAGTTTAAAAAAAACTATGAACAAATTCCTATGCACACTGCACATATCTTATTTTGAAGTAAAAAAACAAACAGGCAAAAACACCTTCCTGTGGCCTGCGGGCCATAGTTTGAGGACGCCTGGTTAGGGTTGACATATTTCTTTGTTGTGCTTACTCTTCTATAACTTCCACATTTTCTGTAATAAACAAGTACTATTTTGATATTTACTTTGTAGGTAGTTACACATGCTTCATAGTTTTCTTTGCCACCAACATCAACCTTGAGCAAAGTAACATTGTGTCAGGAATATCAGTTGATGATTGTCTAAGACACATTCCTAGAATTTGACTTCTATGCTAATTTGTCAATTTTGGCCCTGTGTGCAAAAGGTGGTCTGCACCTGGAAAGCAGTGAGGGCAGAGCAGTGGGACGCAATATCGTCAGCAGAACCATCCTCAATGCTATGCCCTCTTCCCTTCTATGGCTTCTGTACATGTAGCTCTTTGGGAAAATGATAACCAATGGTCAATTTTGTACTTTTTGCCTTAGGAGACTGAGGCTGAGATCTCAAAGTCCCAAAACGTGAAGTGAAACATCTGTATTCATTTCTGTTTACAACTCACTCTTTGATGGCTTTACATGGTCGTGAAATAGGTGCTATTGAGTCTGGTGTTACTGTGAAAAACTAGGGCATCTACCTGAAGCCTAGGGAAGTGCCTATTGATGTTCTTCTTGTAACAGCTTTATTGAGCTATACTTTACACATGAGACAATTTGCTCATTTAAAGTATACATTCAGTAGTTTTTAGTGCATTCACAGAGTAGCACAACCACCACTCTAATCAATCTTGGAACATTTTCACCACCCCAAAAAGAAGCCACATCCCCTGTAGCCATTACCCTCAATCCTTCCATCCTCCCTAGCCTCTAGTAATCACTAATCTACTTTTTACTTTAGATTTGCCTATTCTGTATATAAACGGAATCATACAATAGGTCTCTTTGTTCTTAATCCAGTGATGTATGGAAGACTCAGGTATTTCACAGAGCTATACTGATTACTGATGCCAAAAACTTACATTTGCTGGTATTCTCAGCCTCTGACCAACCAATAATGGGTGAAAGTTACTGTATGTCAGCTCTCTGTCATCTGTCCATTTGCTTATACTTTCATAGGCAGTCCAGCGCAAACCGATCCATAAAGTAGCTTCCATACCCGGAAGCAAGGATGTAATAAAATCTGTTAGAAAGAGATATTTTTAAAAAAAGCATTTGACTTATTCAAATTAAAGTTATGATAAAATATCAATACTTAATTAATTATCAAGATAGTCTTTTACCTGCTATGTAGAAAGTAGTTGAATAATATTTTTTATGTGTTAATTCTCCATAGCCTCCCCAAATTTACTTGGCCCCCAGATCAAAATAAAACATGTTTCCCAAACAATTCCAGTACCTTGTTCGCTCTGGCTCAACACTGAGGGAAGGGTGCCACCATAGGAGTGACAGATCTCGCTCGCTTGAGAAAATGTAAGGGATCTGGGTTTGATCTTTAGAAAACACTGCAAACAAAGACACACATGAAGCATAAGATTCTAGACATGAGAAAGGTCACATAGGAAGTAAATGTCTCATATTTTAGAGGGCCCCTAATTTTTGGCCTGTGAGATGGGATAATTACAAAGTAGCACCACAGAATTCTCAATTTAAATAACTGAAAAGTGGTCTTCAAACTGTTAAATATCTTTTAAAGATCTCCTGTTTATTGAGTGCTAACTATGTGCTAAGCAGTTTGTGGAGTATTAGCCCATTTAATTCTCACAACAAATGGGGAAACCGAGGCACAGGGATGTTAAGTAACTTGACCCATAAGTGAAATAGTCACACAGTAGTAAAGTCAGCACTTAGACTCTGTTCCACCTGATTTCAAAATCTGTGATCTTAATCATCATCTTCTTATATCAAGAAACACATTTTAAAAGAAATCATCTTTCTTTCTCTTGGCAGGATATTTTAATTCCAATTGATATCAACCATGCAAATTAATTTAGTTCCAGTACCTTGGGGAATTAAAAAGGTTGTTCTAATTTTAAAAATGCACCCCTAACTTTACTATAAATGCTTTCAGCTGTCAGGCGCATCTCTTCCATTTTCTTTTTGACGTTATGATCACTTTAGTGTAGAGTAGTATGTCCCAAATTGTGTTTTTTGAAACATCCTACAAAAAGATTTTTTACATGCTGGAGTGGTCAATGACATATAGGCAAACTCACTGGGTGGCTTCTAGAATAAACCCTAGAGAGAATATCCTGAACTTGGGCTTGGAAGTCTTATAGTAAGAATGGCAGAGCAGAAACAAAAGGAGTCTGATTTTGAAGACTTCATGTAGCTTCCACACAGGTCTGCTTACCTTCAAAGTTCTTTAATGTGAGAGAATAAAAGTTTTAACATACTGTAGCAATCTCTTTTTAGCTGCCAAATGCATTTTCTAATAGATACATATAGCACTATGTATTATGCATCTCAAAGAGGCAGATACAAAGGCAGCATTTCCCAAACTTACTTAATCATAAAACCCCCATTTGGAGGCAAGATCAATGATTAATATTTTATAGCATATCTGTAGTCCCTGAAAAGTAGTTTGCGAAATGTTAGATTAATTTGGTTAGCAGATGCTGCTTGGCTGCTCTCCTTGAGCGGGGAAAAAGAAAACATCAGCCAGAAATTTAAGTGAGTTTCCTACATGTCATAGAGATAGTTCTGACTATTCAATGTATTACTATCCACTGACAGATCAACTTTAGCAATTTAAGTATTAGTAGCAACAGAATGAAATACTTCAGGATAAAAGACCTGTAAGTATGACTAACCTGAGAATTAACTCTTAATATCACTCATGGTTTCTGGCAAAATAGAGGATCAGGTGAGATATTGAAATATGCAGAGGATATCTCAGTCAAACTGTCAATGGGTTGTCATTCTGCCATAGGCCATACAACCAACATGAAAACAATCATTGTTTACACGATGTAGCAATTCTCCTTTTACCTTATTCTGAAAAGGAATCCAATTTCTAGAACACTGTACTTTAGCTGCAGAATCTGGGCTGTATTTCTCTAATGATGACACATTATATTTTTCACACACAAAGGGCAACTTGGTACTACAGTCTGCTGATTTACCTAAGTCTAAGAAATGAAAAGCAGTGGTGAGAAGTTTTCAGTCAGCACATTTTAAAAACAAGCCAGTAGTAAAGAAAGGCTCTTTAAATCAATCTTTCACCAATGGTTAAAATATATTCCCTTTCTTCTCTAGCCACTTCTGTCTTCTATTATTGTTCTTATCAGTAGGTTATAGCATCCCAATATTACTTATAAAAAAGCACACATTTGGCTTCCAAATTGGAAAGGAAGAAGTCAAATTATCCTTGTTTGCAGATGATATGATCTTATATCTAGAGAAACCTAAAGACTACACAGACACACACAAAAACTGTTAGAATTAGTAAACAAATTCAGTAAAGTTGCAGGATACAAGATCAACATACAAAAGTCAGTTGCATTTCTATATGCCAACAGTAAACAATCTGAAAAAGAAACCAAGAAAGTAATGCCATTTACA
>VBSM01001562.1:8431899-8465712 GCA_008086735.1 Cheirogaleus medius
AATAGAAAAAAAAAAAATCAAATAATCTGATTTAAAAAGTGGGCAAAAGATCTGAATAGACGTTTCTCAAAAGAAGACATACAAACGGCCAACAGGTATATGAAAAAATGCTCAACATCATCCGTCATCAGAGAAATGCAAATAAAAACTACACTGAGATATCTCATCCCAGTTAAAATGGCTTTTATCAAAAATATAGGCAATAATGAATGCTGGAGAGGATGTGGGGAAAGGGAAACCCTCACACATTGTTAGTGAGAATGTAAGTTAGTGCAACCACTATGGAGAAGTCAAACAGAACTACCATCTGACCCAGCAATCCCACTGCTGGGTATATATGTAAAAGAAAGGAAATCAGTATATTGGAAAGATATCTGCACTCCCATGTTTAATGCAGCACTATCCACAATAGCCAAGACCTAAGTGTCCACCAGTGGATGAATGGAAGAAGAAATTGTGGTACATATACACAATGGAATATTATATAGCCACAAAAAGAATGTGATCCTGCCATTTGCAGCAACATGAATGGAACTGGAGAACATTACGTTAAGTGAAATAAGCCAAGCACAGAAAGACAAATCTCGCATGTTCTCACTCATATGTGGGAGCTAAATATGGGAGCTTAAAACAAGTGATCTCGTGGAGACAGAGAGTAGAATGATGGTTACCAGAGGTTGGGAAGGGTAGTGGGGGGAGGGGTAAAGTGGGGATGGTTAATGGGTACAAAAATATAGCTAGATAGTTAGAATGAACAATATTTGATAGCATAACAAAGTGACTATAGTCAGCAATAAGTTATGGTATACTTTAAAATAACTAAAAGAGTGGAATTAGAATGTTGTTAACACCAAGAAATGATAAACGCTTGAGGCGATGGATACACCGATTACTCTGATTTGATTAATACACATTGTATAACTGTATCAAAACATCACATGTACCCTATAAACATATACAACTATTATATATTCATAATAATTACAACTTAATTTTTTTTAAAAAAATGCACACATTTGGTATAACTACCACACCATCCAAGAGTGATGGCAGGAGGAAGTAGGAAGAGAGTTGAAGGGAAAGTCTAACAAGGGAGGAAGGGACCTAATCAATATTTAAAACTGCTGCCTGTTTATCTTTATAAATTTGTCTATGTGCTTATCAGTTATGAAAGTGGTAAGTTTATTTCTAAGTAACTGTGTTAAGATAAAGGAAGTTAAAATATTCACAGGGAAAAGCACTTTTGTGTTTGGAATTTGAGCTATCACCCTTTACAATAGACTAGAATTAAGATGAAGCTACCAAACATATAATCAAAAGGAAAACAAGATTAAGCTAGAAATTAAACCTGAAATTCACATATTACATAATCAACATTAAAGGATTTAGAATTAACTTTACCCATAAGCCAAGTCTTGGCAGACGTGTACAAGCATTCCTCTCCAAATGTCAAGTGAAAGTGGCGCCATAGAGGTCGTGAGCTGAAAGAAAATGAGAGATTTGACAACTTATAATGTAATTAGATGTTCCATTCTGTTTTTTTTTTACCACAAGTTATTTTAATTCCAAATTTAATGCTAATGCTATTATTTTATACTGCTTTTTTCTCGATGCTAACATGCAAAAGGACTTGGTTTCTCTAATCTAGGAAGTTTATGAATTAACGTTCAAAATTACTTATAAATAGTAATCCATTCAGTAAAAGGGACTCTGGGACTGCTTCTTTTAAGTCATAACTTTATAAAGGCAGAATCAATGACGTCACATACTATATAAAATGATGCTCTACTGGAGGCCCATGAGCTCTCACCCACCACTTCTGTTCATCAACAGATATCTGAAAAACAAACCGAACATCCATTATTATATGTACTGTGTTTTCTAGGAGAGTTTTGACTTAAATACCTTATCTTACTATAACTACAAACCACTAAAATTTCCAGACATTCCATTACTTTGGTCTCAAAATTACACAAACCAGGACCTTGCAACAAAAGAGTAATTTGAAAACTCTGTATTATAGGATCTATTTTTAGGTATAGGAAATATGGTCGTGGTAATTATGAGCATACATTAATTGGACTAATACATTAAGTAATAATACAGTATCCTATAGCAATTCATCATAAATTTAAAAATATACAAATTATTTCTCTTCCCAAAAGCTATTTTGTAGTTATTATTAGAAACAGAAACACAAGTTAACTATAAAGTTAACTTTTAGCTAAAAATGTGATAAGGAACTAGGATCATTTATATTTAATATTATCTACTGATGCTCATCTTATAAATTGGCATTTATTATTAATCTTCTATAATTTAAAACATTAAGCAATTCTAATTACATTTTCTAAGATGAAACAAAGAATTAGGTACTTGTAAGACAAATCTTACATTAGAGGAACATATAACTTTTATAGATTGGGACAAAATTTTTGAAATACGTTTTAACGGAATAAGTATAAAAATAAGAAATATATTTAAAGTACATTCTTTTAAATTACATTTGCTATTTTGTTTCTGATGGCTTTTAGTCCTGCAAAAGATGTTATAGTGGCAAGAAAGCTGTGATTGCTAGCACAGTACAGGACGGCTTCTTGGTAGTTTAAGTGTGGATCAGCAACAAACCAATATTCACTTCTTTCAATTACAACGGGAGGTCCATGAATTCCAGCACGCTCTAAAGGAGAAGAAGAAGAAAATCAGTTATGACTGTGCAAACCAAACTGTATCTGCTAAGCATGGGTTAATGTTTAAAACTATTTATAAATTAGTACTCTGTCTAGATTACTGGCTCTCTCTCACTGGGGCAGTGTGACTGCAAAGAACTAAGGATTCCTGAGCCGGTGACTCTGCCACTCTTATACTCATAGGGAAGGAAAAGTCTGGCCTCATCGCCTCATCCCACAGCAACCACTCACTTTCCTCGCCTGGAGAAATTTTATATAGAGAGATGTGTAGAGAAGCTGGCACTTAAATAATTAATTAAATGCACTATTGAAAAGGTAAAAGCAGCTTTGGTTAAATTTAACTTTTCTTAACTCACCTGGATTGTACCAGTCTGGTGTTTTTGGAGTACGGCCTGTATAAAGAAGAAAGCAAGTGGCTTTAGTCTTCAATTACAGATTAGGGCATACTATATAAATAGGGCCTTTAATGTAGCTCAAAAGGACTTGCAGTATCGCTGAGGTTCATCCATTTCTAGCCAAACCATTTCATTTCAAGTTATGATCACTTGAAAAATTTTGTGTGGTCTGTGCTAAAGCTGATTTAGGGGCAATCAAAAAGGCAGATCTGTTAAATATTAATTAAGAATTACTAGCAATCCTTTACCTTATACCACAGAAGTCACAAAGGAAGACTACATGGACGAAATATAGCTAAGAATTAGAAAGTAAAAATAAGTAAATGATGATATTGTATATATTACATAGAAGCACTAAGGAATATGCATCAAGATAATCATCGTTGCAGAATGAGGTTATTCAAGAACCACTTCTCCATCTAATGGAATTTAAGTAACTGTTCTGTAAACCTAGGTTGATACAGTTTATTGTCTTCCAAGATGCTCTTGGAAACAATGTACAATGATCCAGTACTGAGCCTTTTGTGAAGGTGACACAAAATGGGAGGAAAATAATGAAAACCACTCAGGACTCTAGGATGGAAAAGCAGGGAATATAGTAAGCTACATAGAATTAATGGGCTTTGAAGCGGGTGGGTCAGTGTCTAAATGCTCTCATGCACTTTGATGTCATGGTACTTTGGATGAGTTGCTTAACTCCCTGAGCCTCAGTTTTCTACTCTATAGAAACTAGACTCTATTATTTAACTCACGAAGAGAGTGTGAGATCACCACTGTGCCAGGCACAGAGCATTTCCTCACAGGATCCTACCTGCTTTCCTCTCCCTTTTCATTCTGGTCACAAGTAAAAGACAAAATTTTCTTAATCTTAGAAAGTACAGGGTAAAATAACTGCTCTTAATTTTGTGGTGACATTAGGGCCCAAGGCATCAGAAGACCCTACTCAGAGGACTGCCTACATATCCAGCATCTTTGCTCTCGCTGATCCAGTTCTCTTTGTATTGGATAATTTCCATCAATAATGCTGCAAATCAATTAAAAATGTACATAGTTTCTTGTCTGTGATCTTGTCAAAGATTTCTGATCATTTGTATGTTGGGAAAGCTGTGTCTAACTTAAGTATCTTTGAATTAGTGAGAAAAACAGTTGCAAGGTGTTTTTTATACAAGATTACAAATATGTAAGTGTGTATAAGGTATTAAGAAATACAATAAAATAGCTATGTTTGGGTAATGGTATTTTAGGTGATTTTCCTAAAGATATTTTAGAAGCCTGATTTTCGATAAAATTGTCTCAATTAAAAAAAGAATACTTAAAAAGTAAATATACCCATAGTGGTTAGGGCTACTTAAAATTTATAGGTTGTCAAAATATTCCTTTTAAAAAACAAAAAAGAATAATAAAAAGAAAAAATATCCCTTTTAGAGATGAGGGGACTAATTAGAACTAGATAATAAGAAGGTAAGAGAGAAGAGGCATGGTGGTTTGGGCTACAGAAGTGGAAAATTTCTTTAAGAAAACCGGAAAATACAGATTAATACAAGTTGAGTAGACTTTGGCTGCTCTAATAACCATGAAAATATCTAACGAAGTGAATGTGACACATCGTAACTTACAAATTTAGGTACCGTATGTCCAAAGGGAGTTAGCATAACATTTAAACCCTTGAGCAAGTGATCACTGATTGCTTTGAATAACTGGGAATGGGCTAAGACAGGGAGTTGTTCAGTTTTTTGTTTCTGCATAGGGAGAGTGAGGGGCACAATTATTTATAAGATTTATTTGTTTGATTATTCAATAAATATTTGTTAAGTCAGTTAATTCCCTTCTATTTTGTTTAAAATAATATATACACACTCATGTATATATGTGTGTATATATGTGTGTGTGTGTGCGTGTGTATAAAACTCCACATACTATTTCCTGTGGTTACTGATTTGTCATTTCTAAGTTACCCTTGTTTAAACTCTTGGTTTGCTCCATCACTCTAACAGGAGGTGGGGACAGCTACCCATGAGGTTACCTGAGTGGGAGCAATGACATTTTCCGTGCATGCTAACAAATGCCAGAGTAATGGGAGGTTTACACTAATGCTTCAAACCAGACATTGTCCAATTAATTATATACATGAGTTACTTTTTCACTTATTTAAAGGGTATTCAAACTTTGTCCCTTTTTTCAGTTGAATCGAATAATCAGGAATAATTCAGGTATGATTTCTCCTTTAGAAAAAGTCCATCAACACACACACACACATACATACACACACACTTACTAATGGCTTGACAGTTTGCCTTTGTGAAAGAGATTATCCAGTTACTATAGCTAATGTCACATCTGACACTCTTTTAAAGGCAATATGTTAGCCTATTTTAGGAAAAAGAACAATCTTCTAATGTGCAGTTCCAAGTTCTTTTAGAATTTATACAAAGATACAACTTTAGTTTCAATGATCTGTTTACATTCAGTTCAGAAATTCATTTCAGATCTTTCCATGTATTTTCTACTAATTAATTTAGCATATCCAATAGCTGCTTAAAATAATTTAAGAGTTAAAATCTTCTTAACATTTTTCTTAATAGTTCCTGAATATTTTACTAGTAAAAGGCTAACTAAAAGGATATCTATTTCTTTTCCCTTCTTTCCTTTTTGTTATTGAATGCTATACTATCAATCTAATTGGTTTCCTGAATTTGAATTTACAGAAAGGATAGTCTCTTTAATAAATGGTGCTGTGAAAACTGGATATCTATATGCAAAAGAATGAAACTAGACCCTTATCTTTCACCATATACAAAAATCAAATCAAAATGAATTAAAGACTTAAATCTAAGACCTGAATCTATGAAACTACTAAAAGAAAACTTTGGGGAAGTGCTTCAAGACATTAGTCTGGGCAAGGACTTCTTGAGTAATACCTCTAAAGCACAGGCAACCAAAGCAAAATTGGACAAATGGGATCATATCAAGCTAAAAAGATTCTGCACAGCAAAGGAAACAATCAACAAAGTGAAGAGACAACCCATAGTATGGGAGAAAATATTTTCAAACTACCCCTCTGACAAGGGATTAATAATTAGAATGTACAGGGAGCTCCAACAACTCAATAGGAAAAAATCAAATAATTGATTTAAAAAATGGGACAAAGATCTGAGTAGACGTTTCTCAAAGGAAGACAAAAAGATGGCTAACAGGTATATGAAAAAATGCTCAACATCATCAGTCATCAGAGAAATGCAAATCAAAATTACACTGAGATATCTCATTCTAGTTGAAATGGCTTTTATAAAAAATATAGGCAATAATGAATGCTGGAGAGGATGTGGAGAAAGGGGAACCCTTGTACACTGTTAGTGGGAATGTAAATCAGTGCAACCACTATGGAGAAGTCAAATAGAACTACCATCTGACCCAGCAATCCCACTGCTGGGTATGTATGTAAAAGAAAGGAAATCAGTATATTGGAAAGATATCTACACTCCATGTTTAATGCAGCACTATCCACAATAGCCAAGATTTGGAATCAACTTAAGTCTCCACCAATGGATGAATGGATAAAGAAATTGTGGTACATATATATGATGGAATATTATTCAGCTGTAAAAAGAATGAAATCCTACCATTTATTTCCAGCTACCAGAGGCTGGGAAACGTAGTGGGCAGTAGGGGGAATAAAGTAGGCATGGTTAATGGGTGTAAATATATAGTTAGTTAGATAGAACGTACAATGATAGCACCACAAAATGACTATACTCAACAATAAGTTAGGGTATACTTTAGAATCACCTAAAGAGTAGAATTGGAATGCTCCTAACACAAAGAAATGATAAATACCTGAGGCAATGGATACCCCAATTTACTCTGATTTGATTAATTCACATCATATGCCTGTATCAAAACATCATATTTACCCTATAAAGATATATAACTGTTATGTATCCATAATAATTAAAATTTTAAAAAAATTTTAAAAATTGAAATGATTCTCCTTACTACTTTTCTTCTTTTACTTAAAACAATTTTTCATTCCAAAATCAAATATCTAAATGAGCATTAAATTTTATCTTCTATACAAATTCTTCCATGATCAAATAATAAGGTATCACCAAATTTCAATAAGTTAGCCTTCTACTAGGAGTGGAAGTCAGGTAGGGGGATGCTTAATATATTAATTGCATCTTCATAGGCTTTGAGAAATTAAAATTATAGACCAATCTGGTCGTTTAGGTACTTTTAGCTTAGCATTCACAATGTTAACATGAGACCATTGTGTAAAGGGATATTTACCACTTACCTTTTGGAATCTGGCACACCCATTCAAGTTTTGTATCACAAGCAAAAGGCCTGAAATAAATAATTTCTCTGTCTTCGTAGAAATGCCAGCCTCTGTGCCAGGGCCTACGAATGACCTAAAAGAGGAAAAGGATTGCAGAATATTTTGAAATTGATGCAGCCCTTATGAAATACTACTCTGTAAGCACTATGTTTTTTTTTTGTTTTGTTTTGTTTTTTGAGACAGGGTCTTGCTATGTTCCCTGGACTAGAGTGCAGAGGCATCATTATATCTCACTGCAGCCTCAAACTCCTGGGCTCCAGTGATCCTCCTGCTTTAGCCTCCCGAGAAGCTGTGACTACAGGTGCACACCACCATACCTGGCTAATTTTTCTATTTTTTGTAGAGACAGGGTCTTGCTATGTTGCTCAGGTTGGTCTTGAACTCCTGGGCTCAAGCGATCCTCCTGGGTTGGCCTCCCAAAGTGCTGGAATTACAGGCATGAGCCACATAGAGCGACAGGCCAGCTCTGTGATCTCTATTTTAGCTCTAGCACCTAAAGTATTTGTCTAATAAATGAACACAGTAATAAATGGAATGTTTAAACAGTAACACCCTGAGTAAGAACCTTCAAAGGGACTGATGAAGAAAATATATTGTAAGGTCACGTTTACATCCAAAATGCAAATTATTTTCTCCCCTTTCCTACCTGTTTAGATTGACATGAAATTGTAGAATCTCATACATTTAAAATTTGGGAAATACCAAACTAGAAAATAATTTTTATTTCAGTGGTATCCAAGCACCAGGCTATGATCAAAGTAGATCAGGATGTGACATAAAAGTCTGGCCTCAGGGGCCCATGCTCCTTCTTTGGTGTTACTCTGCCATTTCTAGGATTTTGCCCTTCTCCGTATGGTCCAAGATGCGTCATGACAATTCCAGCCAGCAAGTAGGGGAGAAAGGAGAGGGAAGGCATGACTTAGGAGGGGCATCTTTCACTGTTTTGACTCTTTTCAGGCCAAGGTTCTGGCGGCTACTGTGGCAGGAGAGGTGGGAGTCTCCACATCGAACACTGGCTGGGCTCTTCCTGATGCAGGCTGCATCAGTATTGCTTTTATTTGTTTTTTGGTAGATTTTCAAATCTTTCCATAGCTGGGAACTCTGTTTACCCAGAACACAGTTTATTGTACCAGTGTTATCGACATTCCTGAAAATTTCATAAGCTTCTCTGAAGTTTTTATTTTTTCATGTGTTAAATTGGGAATTCTATTAAAATGGCATGATACTACACAGTTTGTCATTAGAAGAGTTACTTTGCAAATAGGGCTTTCCAGTGGCTTTCTCGGTTCTTACTTGCCTCGATCTCCTTGTAACATTTCTGGTCAACCACCTTATTAAGTCTTTGTGGAAAGAAAGATTTCTTTCTTGGGCCACAAAGCAAAGATATTATCTATCAGTAGATGTCTCTTCCTTCCTCATCTTTCACTTTATATGTTGGAAGTTCCTGCAAATCCACTTCTTAGCCCTTTGCTTTTTTTTTTTTTTAATATACATTTCCCCCTTCAACTCCAGTCTTTTGATTTCAATTTAGCATAAGACATATCTTACAGCTAGCATGGATTAAAAATATCTAAACTAAGAGATACCACTTTCTTTATAAACCAGTACCCCTTCTGACTATTTCTAGAAATGCCTAGGCATATAGCATAACGGTTAAGCGTACTGAACCCAGACACTTGTGGGTTTAAATTTCAGTTCTTTAACCATGTAAACTTGGGTAAGTTACTCAATGCCCAAATTTCTTTCTCTGTAAGATGAATATGATAACAGTACCTACTTTACAAGGTCAGTTAAGTATTAAATGAAATAATATATGTGATATGTCTAGCACAGTGGCTGGCTCACAAAGGAGTTAATAAATGTTAGCTGCTTCCATCATCATTATTCTCATAATACCCTTGTTATTGCATAAAAATTGCATTTTGCCTGTCATAGTTCTTACCCAATGGTATTGTAATTGCTTATTTACTTGTCTTTGTTTCCAACGAGACTGTAAATTCTGTGCAGACAATGACTATGTTTTGTACCGTGTCACTGTTATAACCCCCAGTGCCTTACGGACCCCTTGGACTACTGCTTGCGAAATGGACAAATGAATGAATTCTGCAAAGGAAGATGCCTAACTGGTCTTTTTTGTCTTTCAATACCATCTGTTGCTTCTTTGAGTCTGTCTCAAGATGAATCTTCTTTCTACTTTCCTTGGTTCACATCACCTTTCCTACTCAGAAACTTTTCAAAATGCCCTCTTGCCTATCGATAAATATACAAACTCCTTCACCTAGAATCAATCTAATTTCCCAGTGTTTTCAACTAAAACAGAACCAGTGAAAACTTCTTCATCTGCATTCTGTTCTCCTCTTCTTGATCTGCGTTCTACCTTATCCTCTTTCTTCTACTCCCATCTTATTTCATGCAACCTTCTCATACCATTGCCCCCCATTCCACCTGTACAAACTACCCATCCTTAAACACCCAGTTTAAGTACCACCTCTTTCTGGAAAATGGCCACAGGGATCACTTTCTCTTCTGAGTTTCATTAGTCCTCATCAGCTCACTCATTTGGAGCTTATTACTGTGCATAGTAATGAGGAATGTCTTTCTTGAATATGAATTTTATCTTCTCAAATTAAGTATAAGTCTGCTGAGGGTCAGGCGATGGGTGTACTTATTTCCCATCGCACCTATCATCATCCTACACATACAAAAGGCACTCCGTGAACGAGATGCAGAATTTAGTTTTTAAATATGCAGATTTTCCAGCATTGCACTGACCTTGACAGCAGCACAGTCTCTGATGTCATAATCCTGCTGGAACTCATCTGCCATGATAACAGTAGACACCTGAAAAGACAAGAGAGGCTTGAGAATTTAAGACTGATGTATAAATATTTGCAATTTGAATGTAATTTAGGCGGCTCTAATAACTCAAATGTGTTCATATGCCACAGAAAGAAAACTTCTCCATCTCTTTAATATTAGGGTTCTAAATCATGAGAGGACTTAGAAAATAATATAATGTCATAAGTTTCCGAACCACGGAAACTTTCAGAAGTGGACATTAATGGTATATTAAATTCACCACTGGAGTCATAGAGAATCAAGAGCTTGTAAAATACTTTTTTGGGGGGAGGGGGGATATATTAAACTGATAATTATTTGATTAATCTCAGATATGTTACAATTTGAAAATAAAGTTAAGGTGTTTTATATTTGCAAAGAATACAAAATGAATTGATATAATGGTAATATAGAAAAAAATACTCAATATTTGAGAATAATTTTACTCCCATAAATATTACATAAAACCTTTTAAGGATGATGTGAACCTTTGAAATTATATTAAGGATTTTTAAATTTCTCCCAAACAAATTATGTCTCCCAATAAAGATACTTTTTAAAAATATAACTTCATATTTTGATAATAAAAAAGCTTCTTATTATAAAAAAAGAAAATGGAAAACAATATAACAAAAGAGCTTTGAAAAAAAATCACTTTTGCTACCCAAAGATGATCAGTATATATTTTAATATTTTTGGACTATATATACACTGTAAATGAGTTTTTTTTAAATAAAAATAAGATTAGTAACTTGTTTTTTCCCCACTTCCTATATGTGAATCTATTTCCATTTCAATAAAGATATAGCTACATAATTTTATATGGTGTGTGGATTTTATTATTTTATTTTTATAAATTGACAGATAAAATTATATGTATTTATCCTATATAACATGATGTTATGAAGTACATACACATTGTGAAATGACTAAATATAGCTAATAACATATGCATAGTTTTAACATAATTAACACATTTTTATGGTGAAAACACTTAACATCCATTCTCTTAGCATTTTTCAAGAATATAAAATATTAACTCTAGGCCGGGTGCGGTGGCTCACGCCTGTAATCCAAGCACTCTGGGAGGCCGAGGCGGGCGGATTGCTCAAGGTCAGGAGTTCGAGACCAGCCTGAGCAAGAGCGAGACTCCGTCTCTACTATAAATAGAAAGAAATTAGCCAAACAACTAAAAACAGAAAAAATTAGCTGGCACGGTGGCGTGTGCCTGTAGTCCCAGCTACTCGGGAGGCTGAGGCAAGAGGATCGCTTGAGCCTAGGAGTTTGAGGTTGCTGTGAGCTAGGCTGACACCACGGCACTCTAGCCTGGGCAACAGAGTGAGACTCTGTCTCAAATAAAAAAAAAAAGAAAATTAACTCTAGTACAACAGCTCTCTTGAACTTATTCCTCCTATCTAATTGAAATTTTGTATCCTTTGACCAATATCTCTCCAACTCCCCAACGCCAACTTCCTCAGTCCCTGGAAACCACTATTCTACTCTATACTATGAGATCAACTTTTTTAGACTTCACATATGAATGAAATTATGCAGTATTTGTCTTTCTGTGTCTACCTTATTTCACTTGACATAATGTTCTCAAGTTTCATCCATGTTGTTACAAATGGAAGAATTTTCTTCTTTTTTATAGCTGAAGGGTATTCTGTTGTGTATATATACTGCATTGTCTTTATCCATTCAAATGTTGATGGACAATTAGGTTGATTCCATATCTCAGTTATTGTGAATAAAGCTACAATAAACATGGAAGTGCAGAAATGTCTTCAACATACTCATTTCATTTTCTTTGAATATATACCTAATAGTGGGATTGCTGGATCATATGATTACTTCTGTTTTTAATTTTTTGAGGACTCTCCATACTGTTTTCCATAATGCCTTTATTAATTTACATTCCCATCAACATTGTACAAAAGTTCCTTTTTCTCCACCTCCTCACCAACTCATCTTTTGTCTTTTTGGTAACCGTCATCTTAACAGGTGTGAAGTGATATCTTATTGTAGTTTTAATTTACATTTCCCTGATGAATAGTGATGTTGAGCATTTTTCATATACTTGTTGGCCATTTATATGTCTTCTTTTGAGAATATCTATTCAGGTCCTTTGCTTTTTTTTTTTTTTTTTTTTTTTTTTTTTTTTTTTTAAGAGACAGGACAGACTCTTTAAGGACAGACTCTGTCACCTAGGCTGGAATGCAAGTGGCATGATCATAGCTTATTGCAGCCTTGAACTCCTGGGCTTAAGTGATCCTCCCACCTGAGCTTCCAAGTAGCTGGGACTATAGGTGTGTACCACCATGCTCGGCTAATTTTAAAAAAAAATTTTTTTTAAAATATGAGGTCTTGCCATGTTGCCTAGGCTACTCTCAAACTCCTGGCTTCAAGTAATCCTCTGGCCTCAGCCTCCCGAGTTGCTGGGATGACAGGCATGAGCCACCATACCCTGCCCTTTGCCCATTTTTGAATTGGGTTGTTTTCTTGCTATTGAGTTGAGTTTCTTATATACAGTTAGGTGCCACATAATGATGTTTTAGTCAACAATGGATCCACATATGTGACGGTGGTCCCATAAGATATAATATTGTGCAGGGGTGAGGAACCTGTGGTCTTAAGGCCACTTGTGACCTTCTAGGTCCTTAAGTACAGCCTTTTGACTGAATCCAAATTTTACAGAACAAATCCTTTTATTAAAAGGGGTGCAGCAGAGAAAGATGAAGCTTTTCTAGCCTCCTTTGGTGCTTAAAAAAAGAACAATCTTGAAATCAGAAGGCCATGATTTCCCCACCCCTGGATACTGCACAGGTTTGTAGCCAAGGAGCAATATATAGCTTAGGTGTGTAGCATAGGTTTGTAGTAGGCTATACTATGTAGGTTTGTGTTAGTACACTATGATAAAATTGCCTAACGACACATTTTTCAGAAAGTATCCCCATCGTTAAGCAACGTGTGACTGTATTTTTGTTATCAGATGAAGAGTTGCAGATATTTTCTCCCATTCTGTAGGTTGTCTCTTCATTGTTGATTGTTTCCTTTGATGTACAGAAGCTTTTTAGTTTGATGTAATCCCATTTGTCTATTTTCGTTTTCATTGTCTGTGCTATTGGGGTCATATCCAAAAAATCATTGCCCAGATCAATGTCATGGGCTTTCCCTCTATGTTTTCTTCAAGTAGTTTCATGTCTTACATTTAAGTCTTTAAGCCATTTTGAGTTGATTTTTTGTATGTGGTATGAGATAAGGGATTAATTTCATACTTTTGCATGTGGGTATCCAGTTTTCCAAGCACCATTTATTGAAGAGACTGTCTTTACTCCATTGTGTGTTCTTGGCACTTTTGTTGAAAATCAGTTGGTTGTAAATGTATGGATTTATTTCTGCACTCTCTATTCTGTTCCATTGGTCTATGTGTCTTTTTTATGCTGGGACTATGCTGTTTTGGTTATTACAGCTTTGCAGCATATTTTGAAGTCAGGTAGTATTATGCCTCCAGCTTTGCTCTTTTGCTCAAGATTGCTTTGGCTATCCAGGGCTTTTTGTGGTTCCATACAAATTTTAGGTGCGGATGTATTATTTAACAGTCAACTTACTTATTAATGGAACAAAAACTTTTTCCATGTTACCCTAAACAAGAAAATTTTAACTTACTGGTGTATGATCACTCCATTGCCAGGATCCTTGTAAATCCGGGCTCCTTTTATTCAAACCAATCCACAGCCAACGTTGGCCACTATGTAAAAAGAAAGTGTTAAAAAATTTGAGGACAACATTTGGCAAAAATATTTAGCATTGACTTGTCTAAAGTGCTTCAGAGATATAAGTTTACTCAAAAGATCTTGTCATTAACTGAAAATAAAAGACGACTTTTATAAAGAAGACTTTTGAAATGAAACTAAATCCTTAATATGGAGTAGCTATTGAAAAAGCATTATACTTTTAAAACCATATTTTAAGTTGTTTCATTCATATAAAAGGCAAAAACTATTCTGCTTTGATCTTTAAGAGAAAAAAATTGTCATTATTCCAAAACTTTTACTGCAGTGCTCGAATATTAGACAATGTTTTCAGATACAGTCAAATGCAACAATGCCATTTCCTTAAAGCATTTGTTTATAACACTATCAAATGTTTTTCTTCAAAATGCACAACAAACCATTTGGCTAAATTTTTATTAAACAAGATTTTAAAAACAGTTTAATTCCAGCTGCTAAGTTTAAAGTAAGCAAGTATTTGAGTATTCTCTAAGTGTCAAAGAAATATACCAGAGAAATATGATGAAGCAATCACTTAAGTTAGTAAACTTAATACTTATAAGTGTTCTACTTTTATGTACAAAGTACTGAGCTAGGTGCAATGATGATACAGAGAAGTACAACACCTAATATCCATACTCAAATGGAATATCAAATAGGGAGACAAGATATATATGAACAAAGAAAATATGATTAAGACTATTTATGAATGTTATCAAAGAGTGGTATGAATTTTAAGTGATACAAAAGTTCAGGGAAAGGAGAGATCATCCTGGACTGCAGGAAGTGAGGAAATATTTTGTGAGGTTAGTAGGACAGAAGATTTTCTTCGAGGGTCAGCTGACATTTCTTTCCAGCCATAAGCTGAGTGCTTATCATATGCCACTATTCATATTGGCCAAGAGGAAAAGGGATAGGCATTCCAAGGAAGAACGTATACATAAACACATAGAGACAAGAACATACATTTAAGTAATTCTTTCCTCTCAAATAAATTTATACTCTAGTCAAGGCGATATATAGCCAGCATCAATTAAAGTGATATAACCATAAAAAATTGTCTTGGCTTCTAACTCCACACTTGAAAATATTCCCTAAAATTTATTACACTTTTTAGGCCTTAATAAATATACCAATTATATACCATATATTAATAATTTAACCTTCTGGTATGTATGATGAATACATGTATATATATATGCATACATAATATGTATATCTAATATATACACATAATATATATATCTAAATATAATATACATATAAATATAATAGAGAATACATATTAGAGAAGGGGTAGAACCCAAATCTAAAAACATCGCTATTCTCAAGCTCAGTAGAATATATGGAATATATGGAATGTACAGCTACAAGTCTAC
This sequence comes from Cheirogaleus medius, assembly GCA_008086735.1. Lineage (NCBI taxonomy): Eukaryota > Metazoa > Chordata > Mammalia > Primates > Cheirogaleidae > Cheirogaleus > Cheirogaleus medius. The sequence continues at coordinate 8,447,308 of VBSM01001562.1, forward strand.
TGGGAAATAAGTCTGCATTTTTATAAAATTTGCTAGTGAATAAAAGGCTGGAGCAAACAATTTTAAATTAATTTCTCACTTTTTAATAAAATAATCGTCTTGCTCTCTCTCCTTTGTTTAACATCCCCTCACACTTATTTATTTATTTTCCCCTCATGCTTTAGTATCAGTACTTTTTCATCTTTTCAACTTAAGTTTTTCAACTGAATGCAATGGAATATGAGGACCGTCCCCTTTTGGTTTTTATTATTATAGTGTTATCTTACATAAAGAAAGATCAACAATTTGTGGACTTAAGATAAATCCAGGAGAGACACTTAAGTCCAGTTTAAACTTAGTGGTTATACGCAGAATGTGCAGTTTGTGTCTCCAGCTAAACAGCTTTCTCACAGGCTTCCACGTGTGTCGTGCTGCCCAAATGCTGGATTCCTAAACCACAGGGCCTGGATAATTGCCATCTACAGCATCATGAAAGGCGGATGGCTAAAAAAAAGAGGAGGTTAAGTTCCCTTCCTCATACTTCCTTGGGGGTAGAACTTCACTTCTCACAACTCTTTGCACATTATATATTTGGGCCTGGGGAATGTGTGTAGAATTCTGTGTTTCTCTAAAATAAACATTAGATGTTTCATTTTCTTTACACAATAAACAGTACAACCACCCTGGTGGTTAAAGATCATTTGTCACCTGCACGAGGAGGCTCCCATGGATTAAAGATCATGTGTCACCTGCATTAGTTGGCTCCCACTGGTGGCCTTTTCGGAGGTTTGTCCCTAACCTTTCTCGGCTCCACGTGCTCACACCCAGTCTTCTCTCAGCTAATGGCTCCCCTCCTCCCACTTAGAAACTTCTCTTCTTTCAAGTCCGTATCTGACTCCCTTGCTTCATCTCAGAGAACAGTTTCTTAAAGAGTCTGCCCAAGTGTCCAAAATTTCTATTTCCACTACTTTCCAAGAATGAACTTCATTTTAACCTGGAAGTTTACAGATTTCAGCCTCATTTCAAGGGATTCACCAGGGTGTCATAAATACAGAAAATAGTAACTACTTTGTGTGTGTGTGTTTTGTGATCAAAAGTGGAAAATATTTCCTGAATTGTAAATTGTTCCTGTTTTAACCTGGTTTAGTTGCTGGCAGATAAAGAGAAGAAGAAATTTTAAATCACATTTATCACTGCATATCTCCAATGTAGATTTTAGAAAATTTGAGAGAAAATAGGCACCTGATCATAACTGGGGAATCCAGTTGAACTGAAATTATCTGTCTTTATAAATTTCTTCTACTCCAGCACTAAGTGTATGGTTTTAAGGCTATTAGGTTAAGAAGACATTGCATAAAAGGTTAATATGTGAAATTGTGTTAAAATTCCTATCCTTAGTCAAAATTCCTGCTGCATCTGGTTGCTAAGGAAAATAGTCTCTCAGCCATAACCCCCAATAAATACTATTTGATGAGGGTGCTAAGTCTGCAAAGCCTTAGATTTATATCTAAATCCATTCATGGCACATCACAGGAGGTAGTGTACACAGCAGCAATGGCTTTGCAAACAAGGCTTTCTTCTCTAATCCTATGGCCAATTTTGCTCTACAATGGCTTTCCCTGTTGGGCTGCCATTAAGAGTTGCAAAGATCTGAGAGCCTAAATGACTTGGTGTACCATGAATCCTTTTCATTGAAACACAAATAGAGATGTGGAATTTAGGTTGTGAGAGGTAGAGCAGTAATCTGACTTAACTCCTTGGCATGCGATGCACAATTTGGGCAATGGATGCTTGCTGAGAAAGGTCAATTCTTGCAATAAAAAGCTAAGGTATTCGAGGAATAAGCTTTAGAATCATTTTCTAATGTAAATGGATTTGCTTCCTTCTTTGCTTTAAGCCATGGTTACAATTTTGGTTTTAGAATATGTTGTCTTTCCAAGTACAGTACGGGCCAATGATCTCTTTATTATAGAGAACGTATTAAGTAGACAACACAGTCTGCTTACTATGGCCTTGTGTTAGCTGCTGGGATCAGAGTACAAATAAAATGTAGTTCCTATGAGTGAAGGGATTATGGAGATTTGTTTTTTCTCTGTGCTTTTCTGCTTTCTAAATTCAATATGCATTACTTTTGTCATTAGAAAAAAATAAAACATAGTAAATTCTGTGGAAAATACATTTTATAAAAGCTGTATGTATAAGAGTGGAAGAAAATGGAAAGCGTTGACACTAAATGTTAACTGGGAGTTAGGATTTGAGGTGATTTTTATTTTCTTCCATGCCCTTTTTTATATTTTCCAAATTTTACATAATGAACTTATAGTAATTTTTTAATGGGAGGAGGTATTCAACAAGGGCTATCAGAAACAAAAAAATGAGTCAAGAAAAGTTCCTTAATTACTTCTCATGTTAGTTTTGTTTCCTAGTGTAATCCATTCTGTATATGGATTCTCTCTGTGGTCATTTCTATCATATATGATATTCCAATGTTTTCTGCTAATCGATTCCCACAAATATCTACAACCTCATTGCTTAGTACTTATCCATGGCTCTCTGTTCCAGTTAGCAAGATTCCCTTGCTTGGGAATCTAGAGTTTGCTATGTTGGTATTTTACTTAAAAATACTTTACCTAGACAGTATGATATCATATGTGTCAAGCTTGAGATCCAGGGGCCCTTAAGTTGCCCTGCTTGAAATTCATGTCAGGGAGGACTGGCAGTGTATTTGAAGGGCCGTGCTCCAGAAGCGGCCACCACAACGACCTCTGTGATTCAAAGCCACACTGGAGGCATTGGCAATTTGTAGAATAACTGTCAGAAATGGGTTTATATCAGTGAAATGAGAAGCTTGTTAATCAGCATGATGTAAGAAATGAGGTCTCACTGCTGAAATTTAAGTTATTCAAGGTATGAGGATTAGTTAAAATATTCAAAGACACTCATCCATCATGAAAGGGTATTAGAGTCTTGTAAGGTGATAGTTTATACCTTTAGAAAGGGCATGTATGGCTTGCTCCCTAAATAATGCCATATCCAGTCATTGGGTCAGGTGACTGTGACGGTCTGATGCTGATTTGCATGGGAACACAATTCTTCCTTTGGAATATTGTCACATTTGCCTCAAGTGAACTTTCTGTGTGAGATGGTAGTTAGAATACTTAAAAGGATAGTTTGCTGAGATGTTGTCAAGCTTATAAAGCAGGTTATATGAAATGTTTTTTGTCTGCTTCATGAAAGTTTGTGTAATAAATGTCTGTATTACAGGACAGAATTTGTGTGGAAGCATTTGGTCTGAATTTTGTATTCATTATAATCTACTCTCAAAATTGTGAGGGAATAGCTAACACTCACCTCAAAAAGAACCTGTAGGTGAGTATATCCAAATTGGCTTAGGTTAGTCTGCAATGAAATTTTGTATATTAATTTCTAATGCTAGATAATGAAGTCTAGAATACCTGAAATTCTACACTAGATGCTTACTAAATGAATACTTACAGAACACAAGTATTGCATTTTACAATAGGTTCCCAGGACATTGTAGTAAAACTACTTTCTTTAATGAGAAAAATACAGTAGTGGCTATGTTAAAACAAATCTGGAAAATGTGGAAATTTTCAAAGAAAGTATTTTTTAAATCACTCAGAATCTTACCTCTCAGAGGTAACAAACATTATTTTTTAAATATATTTTTAAAGTCTAGTTTTTCAAGTTAATAATGTATTTTTTACTCTTTTATAATTGGCCTTTCCCTCCACTTAATAAACATTTACATGTTCTAGTATTGTTTTTAATCTTAATGCACAGGGGATACATTCCAAAGCAAAATCAACAATAGTGATGATAATAGGGATCCTTACCTTTTTCTGACTTTCAGGGCAATGCATTTGACAATGCTTCCTCATTAACTGTAATATGGTTATTGCTTTGAGCTATTCTTTTATTCTTTTTATTTTTTTTAGGCTAGTCAAGTGAATCGGTAGGAGTGAAGAAGGAACAAAGGAATGTGTAACTGGTTGTGATCAATTAGTTGTAAACACCATTGCACTCAGACCAGCCTATTCTTAATTTAATAATAATATATATTAATTATATTTATTAAATATATTACATATATGACATATTTATATACTAAGCCAGGAATGAATAGCAAATTTCCCCCCCACCACTGACAACAAAATCTGATCATGTTCAAATTCCTCATATAAAATGAGTATTTACACATAACCTATGCACATCCTCTCGCATATATTAATCATCTCTAGATTACTTATAATACCTAATACAGTGTAAATAATCTGGGTTTCTAAATATGATTTCCATGTCAAATGAGGAATTTATTATACTTTTTTCTACAACTGTTTTATCTCACTATATCCTAGTTTTTATTTATAAACAGAGTTAAGTGTTTCATTTATTAAAATATTCTTATGTTTCTCTTTCAAGATTTCGATAGTTTTATTCTAATTTTATAATTACATTTACTGTAGCTTGGAGCTATGTTTTTTTTAATTTTTAAATTTATTCTTAACTTTTTTAGAGACAGGTTCTCACTCTGTCACCCAGGTTGGAGTGGAGTGGCAATCATAGCTCACTGCACCTCAAACTCATAGGCTCAAGTCACCCTCTCTCCTCAGCCTCCCAACTAGCTAGGACTACAGGCATGTGCCACCACGGTTGGATAATTTTTTTTTTTTTTTGTAGAGACAAAGTCTTGCTATTTTGCTCAGGCTGGTCTTGAACTCCTGGCTTCAAGTTGACACTCCTGTCTTGGCCTCCCAAAGTGCTGTGATTATGAGTGTGAGCCACTATGTGAAGCCAGTGTTTTTATATTATATTCTTACTTCCAATTCTTTTATAATAAACTGCAGTTGTCCCTTAGTATCTGTGGGGGATTGGTTCCCAAACTTCTCCCACCCCCGACAACAAAATCTGAGGATGTTCAAGTTCCTTATATAAAATGAATATTTGCACATAACCTATGGACATCCTCTCGTATACTTTAATCATCTCTAGATTACTTATAATATCTAATACAGTGAAATGATATGTAAATAGTTGTTATACTATATTGATTTTTATTTGTGCTTTTTAAATTGTTGTATAATTTTTTTTATTGTTTGCTTTTCCAAATATTTTCAATATGCTATTGGTTGAATATGTGGATGCAGAACCCATGAATACAGAGGGCCAACTGTACCCATTCATGTGTTCTTGGTTTTTTACTCATCTCTCAGCTGGAATATGTCTTTGAAAATTTTTTTCCAAGAAGGGAGCATAGGTAGTTAATATCAATTAATCTCTTCACAAATGAAGTTAGTTGGGAACTAAAATGAATACACTGCAAATATTTTCTACCTCAAAACTCTTTAGATGTCAGTCTTTAAATGTCTTCTATATTTAATGTCCCAGAGAAGAAGGCTAATTAGATTTTGTGTTTTGGTAATCTATTTTATTTTTTGCTGTTTTTCTTTGAAGTTTTTATTTGATTCAAAATAATTGGGAAAATGTTCACTAGGCGATGTCCAGGTGGTGGTTTCTTTTCAGTAATTTTTTCTGGTATACTCAGAATCCTTGATTTATAGCTTTGGGTATTTTCAGTTCAGAAAAGTGAGGGAAGAGAAAAATAAATTTGTAGGGTTGAAGCCCCTCATACCCATGATTGTCCCCAATGTTTTCAGAGAAATTTCCCTCCCATGATAGCAGGACCTGGCCCATATTTCTCTATATTATCCTTAAAGGCATCAGGAAAATTGTCCAGGATGCCTTCTTCCACCCTAACATCAAAATCACAATGGCTACAAATCTTTGATCACTTCCCTACGTTCCTATTCTTACTGCCCTTCTTCAAGGCAGGTTTCCGCCAGGGCGGTTGTAATAAATTTCTAATTAGCTGCCCTGCATCTATCTGTTGACCCCTCCCACTCTGCATGTATAGGTCCATGTATATATATACATATGTGTATATGTATGTGTGTGTGTATAGGTATATATGTACACATATACTTTATTTTTGCTTGTTTGTTTTTGCTTATTGACTTCAGATCATGCTCCAGGGCAAGGAAGGACATTCCAATTTCATATCCAAATCCCATTTTCCAGCTAAGTTGTATGACACATTTCTTCTTCAATCATACCTGTATATTTTGGTCACAGTACCTTTGCTTATGTTCTTTTGTTTTTGTTTTCTGTGGCTCTTTCTCCTATCTTACCTTTCAAAATATTACCTACCTTCCAAGAACCAGCCTTCTTCATGACATTTTCCCCAATTATATCTCCCAGAAATACTTCCGCTCTCCTCTGAATTCCCAAGGCCCTTCCTTACCTAGGCTCTAGGCTTTTCACCACACTTTTCTTATCCTGTTGTTGGACTTTATTATACAAAGGGTGGGAACTATGTCTCACTCGACCTTGACTCCCTCATAGTGTCTTGTAGATAAGAGTGCTTGATGTTGCATGACTGCTAAGCACTGAATGACCTTTCAGATAATAAAACATGCCAATTTTGAATACCTACAGGACATCAACTTCAGCATAGAAACTCTCATTCTAAGAGTATTACCTGAACTGGTCCATTAAAAGGTGAAGAAATTCCTTTATTTCATCCACATGACTGAAGCTAGAAAGGTGTGCTCCAAGTGCGTGGCAGAATCTTTCAGCTTCTTCCCAGTTCCTCTTTCTCACAATTCTTTCTTCATGGAATACCTTAACAAAATATAATGTTAATTTGTTTTCTGGTATAATCGTAAAGTATTCATAGTGTGAAAGTCAATTACAGTTAAATATTAAATATGGGAGTCCCTGACATGTATTCTCATAGGTGTAATGAAGGCATAGTAAATGTACACATACTGAGACACAGAAGGTCCTCTGAAAGTGTCAACTAAAGGTCAGCACAGGTGCTAGCCCCCATTGCCAGATGGATGGCCTTCCTTAGCCAGGCTGCAGAATGCTCTCCTGCATTCGTAGGACCTTGAAAGATAAAATGAACCAGCAGGCAAGGCTGTAAAGGATGCATGTGAATATGAATGCTTTGGGAGTAGACTTCAGCAAAGAAATGTGCTAACAATATCATTTTGAACATAAGGCACTGAGACCTGCAGAAAAAAAAGGCTATTTTCTGGTGAGGAGGAATCAGAGAGCCGGCTGCACTGGTGTGTGAACATTGACATAAGGTGGCAAAACTAAACCTGCCACTGTGGACTGTTTCTTTGTTTTGTGCTAATTAGTCAGCCAATAACGATGGCCAAAGGAACCACAGTTATTTCAAAAGAAGAAGAGGAGGAGGACTAGGAAGAGAAGATGACACAATGATAGGCTGAATTATTGGTTCTGATTCTTCAGTTTTCTGCAATAACATAATTACACGTTCTTGCCACAGGCTCTGGGTGAGTGAAGTGCACTTCTCTGTAGCTTGGCATGGCGCTTGGCCATGCCATTTGCTGTCAGTGGGATATCACTGGAGGTAAAGAGGCCTGAAATGTGCTTATGTAGTTGGCTTGGCCTCTGGGGCTCCAGTGATTTACCGTGAGAAAAGCAAGCCCCTGATAGCTGCTGCCCCTTCAGCCTGAGCCCTAGATTGAAGGGCAGTGGACCCCAAATCAGAGCCTGGAGCCCAGCACAGCTGATCTGCAGTTGGAAGCAGAACTGGCCATTCAAGCCCAAACCAGACCAGTCAAACCCTAGCTGATCTGTGAAGGTGAGACTAAATAAATACTTGTTGCTATTGCCAGCGAATTTTGGAGTGGTATCTAATGGTTTGTTTGTGAGACTAGCTGACTGATGCAGACCCCAAAATAATTATAAGAAGTGATGGAACTCTTACTTTGATAATAAGAATTAGAGGGATGTGAGAATCGCAAGCATAGTGCCAGTATGGCATACAGCTCGCCCAACTTCCCAGGGAAAAAACGCCTGGGAAAGAACCAGTTCTGGTGTTGGCCCTGCTCTATCTGGTAGGACAAATGCAGGTGCGGGGCTGAGCTGCCTGATGCCAGAAGTTCAGTGATGCCCTGCCAAGGACTCTGCTGCTGCTGGACACTTTAGTCACATTATGTATGTCTATGGGAAGGAGCATAATTTGTACAAGGATGTGAAGTAGGAGAATCAGTAGAAAAATAACTTCATTGAAAGACTGAATAAGAATGTTCCTTTACCTTATAGCAAGAAAGACCTGAGGGGAAACTATGCCAGCCTTCAGGACAGGGGTCATTAGGCTTAGGGGCTGCTTCCTCAGGCTTAATTGGTCCACTTATTTTCTTGCAAATTGAAAGTGCTCTGAAGCTTCTGCAGTCCTTCACCTCCCACTTTCCAAGAGATTTTCCGGTAGACATAGCCACGCATCCGCCTGGAGAAGCTAGGATTGAATTGGAAAGTTTAATTGGAAAATTAAAAATTTAAATTAAAGTTCAAACATTTTTCAGTGATTCTACTCTTTATTTGACCCAAGGTGGGGGAAGAGAATAGGAAAACAACGGAGGAAAGAGAAGAAAGAAATGTGTTGTTCAGAATACTGACGATGATGATAGGTAATGTAGAAAAGTGTTTATTATTTGTCAGATACTACTCTAAAAGGATTAAATCAATTAAACCTCACAACAAACCTGTAGGGTGGATTCTACTGTCATAATTGAGGTACAGTGAGAATTAAGTGACTTGTTCAAGGTCACAGAATTAGTTAAGTGGTGGACTCAGGATTTGAACCAATGTGGTCTACTTCCAGGGCTGTACTCTAAACCACTATGCTGCTGAGGATAGTAGTTCAAATTACCTTAACAACTTTCAGCAGTTTTTAAGCAACTTAGTAAACCTCAAAGCATAACTCTCCCAGATTCAAACCCAAAGGAAGGGTGGTATAATAAAGGTAGAAGGAGGTATGTGGTAACACACATTTGTTTCATGACAGTCATAATTTTATTTATTCATAACAACATTAAAAGGTAGTTTGTATTATCAAATCTACTTTCCAGATGAAGGCTAAGTGATTTGCCCACAATCGTAGTTAGTGAGTGGTGGAGTTGAGATTTGAACCCAGATTTGTTTGGCAAAAGGCCATGCTCCGTTTTCCATTATACCACATTGTCTGAAGTGCAGAAGACAAGAAATGTCACATATATTGGAAAGCAATGAGGACAACTTCTATCCCACCAGAGAAGTCCTGTGGTCTCATGTTTTATACACAAAACAGCAGAAGGAACAAGGAACTAGGAAAAATATTGCCTTGGTACCCTGGGTGGGTGTGCTATTCTCCCCTGTTCTGTCCCCCTATTCATGGCTTGCCCCTGATAGACCAACTTGGTTGAAGTGGGAGCAATAATGGTAAAGAGAGCTTCATAGCAGTCTCTCTGCCATGAGCTATGAGGACAGCACTGCACTCTAGCCAGGCAACAATGTGACACCCTGTGGAAAGAAAGAAAAGAAAGAAGGAAAGGAAAGGAAAGGAAAGGAAAGGAAAGGAAAGGAAAGGAAAGGAAAGGAAAGGAAAGGAAAGGAAGAAAGAAGGAAGGAAAGAAAGAAAGAAAGGAAGGAAGGAAAAGAAAAGAAAAGAAATCTCTGTGTTTTATCCATTAGAATATTTCTAATTTAATTTGAGATGTAACCAGGATTAGCATCTGTATGCTCCATCTTCTACACATAAAAAAGATGACTTAGTTACTATCAACAACATTTGATGGTGATGACCATGTGTCACAAATTTTGTGGTCATTCTCTATTTCAAATGTTGTGTTCGGTGGCAAGCTTACATGTTCTAATCTCTGTGTTATGAAAAATGGTCTTCATGATCACCTTAGACCAACACAAGAAAATATAAATAATTCAAGGAGAGAAAAGTAGAATGCTTTATATTAATATAACTGCTGTCTTACTCAAAGCCAAATCCTCTAAAAAGCACTGGCTTAGAAATCAGGAGCTCTGGGTTTTACTAATTCAATAACCAGATGACCTTTGTCAAGTAAATCACCTAAGCCTGTTTTCTCAACTCTAAAATCAGAAGGGACTTCTGAGGTCCATTCTGGCTCAAGTGTTCTGATTCTATGGAAAATTATGGTTAATGCTTTATGCTGGTTGGGGAAAGATGAACTAACTTTCAAAATAAATAATACATACAATATAGCCTCCTTAATTCTTACCCATTGAGAATAACAAAAATAAACACATTAAATTTTGGAGAGAGAAGTTAAGAAGCAGAGAGATGAAAATGTAAAGTGCTTCACAATGAAGCTTCTAGATTCTGTTTAACATTTACAAAGAGATAACAAAATCTCACACTGGTGGTTCTAGCTCTGAGTTGTTAGATGGTGGTTTTAGAAAACTGAGGTTTCTAACTTCTTTCATTGGATTATTCCCAAGGATTTAACAGGGAAGGCACAGCCACTGCTTCTATTCATGGTTCCATAGATAGACTCTAGTCCTGAAGATCACCATTTCCCTCACATTTCAAGAGTAAGTGAAGAGCATATTTGTGAGGCTGCATTTCACTGGTCACTGTATTCTACTACTTTTAAAGCCCAAGACACTTACCTGGCTCAAGAAATTTCCAGTTGGAAAAGGTTACAGCCTGTTTTATTCCACCAACAGTTGACCAACTATACTCTCCATGTGAATCTATATCTCTCAGGCCAGTCCAGAAGTATTTTGTTAGAGATTTATCATACTTTTTCATCATATCATTTAGGTATTCTTGCTCAAATCTACAAAAGAAGAATCAAATTGGTGAGTGTTTTACAATGATTGAATCAATTTGAAGATGCACCTTTTTCTTAGGAAGATCGTTTATCCAAAGAACTGAGTAAAGAGTTTACTAGTACATGTTTACTGATGGTCACACCTGCTAGTGATAGTCAGATTGCAGTTTGTTCCAAAAGGGACCTCATCCTTGTAAATCTTGTAACAGGTTTCTCCATGTCTCTCCCAGCCCTAAATCAGAGGAGAAATATTATATTATACTGTTTTCCAGACTTGATGATGTTCCCGTCTGACAAGTAAGTTTCTGCTATGTTGATAGTATCTTAGAACTTGTGGAAATTGAGGAAATGGGCAGTGAATTCATACATGTGATGAAGGTGGGATGCCATTTCATAGATAGCCTGTGAGCCTGTGTCAGACAGAAGGTATGACTTAATTGTCTTTACCCTTAGTGCCTAGATCATCTTAAGGGTTTAACAGTTGTTGGTTGAATAATTTTGAACACGAATAATATAAGTGGAGGAAGTAAAGATATCACCATTCAGGATAATCATATTTTTTTATATACATTCATGAATAGGTAACTCTTTTACTTTCTATAAGAATGCTGATATGCTAGGATTCACTGCCTTCTGGCTTGCTCTAATGTAAATGAAGAGAAGCTAGTAATTTCTGCTATTTTCTAAGTCTGAATTGTTTAAGTCTCAAATACTATCTCTAACCAAGAAGGCATAATAATGCTTAGGAAATTTTACACAGGGATTTGACATACCTCATCTGGAGGACACATCTTATCAGATCTTGTATCATTCATTTTTTCTCCCCTTTTCTTACATACATATTTAAGTTTCTCTTCACATGATTGGACTTTCCACTGACCTAGCTTTTAAAAAAGAGACAAAAGTATTTGCTCACAAAAGAAATTAATTGTCATATATTTAGAATTGAACTCACAGAACTTATGAAAAAGAGAGAGAGAAAGAGAGAAAGAGAGAGAGAGAGAGAGAGAAAGAGAATGAGAATGAATGAATATAAATGAATAATTAAATGTGAGCACACACTCCTAGAAAATGCTAACTAACAGGCCTGCAAGGTTGTGACTCATAGGCTATTATTTCAGTGTCACCTCAAGGACACATTGTGGATGAATTCATTTTCTTATGAGAGTAACAATAAAACCATCAAAAGACACTTAGTATAGAAGTTCAGGAGAGAAGAACTCAGCCCACAGTTGCCAGCATTCTAGTCTTCTTCCATATGACATGGCCAAAGTTTGTCCACATGTAAAAAACTTTAAGACATGTCAATTAACCTCCCTGTCTTAGTTTCCTCATATGTAAAATGATGGTGGTTAGAATAGCTACTCTCCAAGAATTCTAATTAAAACATTTCTTTCAACTCTACTTCAGCCTAGATTTCAAAGTTTTCTCTTTTAAATATGCCACTTAACATTAATTTTCCTTAATTGACTAAGTCACTCTGCTTTCTTCAAATTAAATTTTAATAAGTCAGTTGTGATAAGGGTCAGTTTTGGACATTGGAATGCTAAGTATGCCATCAGTTCACTATTGCTAATGGGACCTTATTTCCATTTTTGATACTCTTCTAAAGACATCTTGGATATCCTTTTAAATAGAGCACCAAGTGTGACATCTTTCTAAATACACCTTTATTACTGAAATACTTCTAAATACACATACCATTTATTGCTTCCACTCAAGTCTTTCTAGATGTCTGGATGGCACAGTAACCCTCATAACCAGTTAGAGGTCCACAAGAAAGTGACATAAACAAACAGGTACATATATCCTTTCTGCTCAAAATATATACTATTTTGGGTTATTAACGAAAGCATGTTTAAGAAATGTTAGTCATTCTACAGGAGTACACATTGTTTTCTGAACAAAGACCTAATTTTAAGTAAAAACATTTTTTCACTTCTCAAAGTAGGATTAATATAAAATGATCTGAACATGAATTCAGCTGATGAAACTTTTCAAGTTAAATTGTGGCTACTTGCCAAATATCACATTATGGCACAGAGGAGGGTAGAGACTGTGGTCCTGTGAGGAAGCAGGTTATTAGAACCAGTCTGGCACAAGAATCTAAGTTCTAACAGGATTCTCTATATCTGTTTCAGACCAGGGAAGATGATCTCAGTATGAAGTAGGTTGGTTATTTAGCAATTGCTTTTATTTATCTTTTTTCAGTAGCTACCATAAAGACAATCTACAGGGCTCTTACCTTTTATTTTCTTTATCGCTTGAACACAAGTATTCCAACCAAAGTAACCCCAATATTATCATTAGATATAACAATAAGAATATAAATAAACCATAGGAGGTTTCCTACCTTTCCTAAATAGGACACACAGTTGGGAGTCTGATTGTAGGGAACATTTGGCTCATTCTCATCCCAGTATGTTAGAGTAACTTCAGTACCATCTGACCACTGAAATAAAGTTGGTACATTTATGTTCTTAAGGCCTATCCATATTTCTTCCTTGGCATCTAAAAGAAAAATGTTTTATTTGTTGGTTTTACACAATTATATACTTCAATATGTACATCATTATACTAATTTTTACATTCTGATATGGGGTTTTAAGAGCCTTTGTGGTATTCTTAATTAGCCTATAAAATGTTGATAAGGCAGGCGGGTTGGGTAATGAGGCTTTGCAAGTCACTTATGCAAGTCAAGTGCACAGGTAGAACAGCTCTACTACGATCTGTAGGCGGGGTGTTCCTGATATTTGGTGTAGATAAACTTTGCTTTATGGGGATTAATGAAATTCCATAAATATAATCATAGATATTCCAATTAGAACAGAAATATTGTCCACTACTGCCTTGGAATTACTTTACTGCCTTCTCAAGTAAAATGACGAGCACCATGCTGGCACAGAATAGGTATCTACCACTTATTATTATTATTATTAGTGAATTATAAGAAGAGGTCATAATACTGGCAGTCTTGTATGTTTTTGTTTACCAGTTTTTAGCTTTCAAATAATTACAAAAGTGAAATAATTATCACATAAATTTTTGGAGCAACTTAAGTAGAATTTAGCTCGTGAGAAGGAGATTATTCAACTAATGGTTGTATTGTCAAATTGGTAGCCAATTGGCACATGTGGTCATTTAAATCCAAATGTAAATTAACTAAAATTAAATAAAAGTAATAATTTGGTTCCTCAGTTGCCCTAGCTACATTCAGGTGCTCAGAAGCCACACGTGGCTAGTGGCTGCTGTATTGGATGGTGCAGGTTGTAGAACAGGTCTATCACCACAGGAAATTCTACTGACAGTGCTGATCTGTAGGATCACATTGTGAGCTTTTCATTCCCACTAAAAGTCTGAAAATAGGGATATTTAAAATGCCTTAAACCTCTCAAATAGGATATTTTTTAAAACTTACCCCCATTATGGAGTTTTGTGACAACCACCTCCACGTCTGCTAGAGAATGAATGCTGATTAGGTCACTACTGAAGGCTTTGCATTTCATATTTGCCTCATCCCAGGAATCACTTTTATTTACCAGCAGATAGCAAAATCCATTACTTGGCAACCAGCCTGCATCACAGCGGGTATCTGAATATGTCCAAACATCTGGGGGAAAAGCAGCTATTTACATTCCAGTAAAGATACATCTATTTTGAATCAATAACATTGTAAATTCTTTCTTGAATAATAAGGCTCTGGAAAACTGGGGAATGTGACATCAGATACTACAGTGACATGAATATATGTGGTGCCTACCACATAAATGATGTATCCATGGCATCAGAAGAATTCCTACAGGGATTCAGATAATGATGTGACTTTAACATGACACAAATGTGCCACATGGCTGGGCACAGACTATTTAAGGGGTGTGGACACAATCAGCAAAGAGACTGCCCTTAATCCTAGTTAGACAGAAGAAAGGCGTGAGGTAAGTCGGTTGCTGACAAGCGTTTTCCTGGGTATGGGATTTGTTAGGTTTCCCTCTAGTCTCTGCTTTGAGAAGATTATAATGAGGTCGAGCCTCCTTTTCTTGTCTGGTCAGCTTAGCAAGGGGATGTGCATTCATGCTCACTGTCGAACAAAGGACGGGCAGAGATTTAAGGAACAGAATAAGACATTTGTACACCCCACACCCAAGAGATGGCAGTAGGGGAGGGAAGGGGCAAAGGACATCTCTGGACCTCTTCTTTTCTCCCCTCTGCTCGACAGGCAGTCCTTATGGAATTAGGGATTCTTTGTTTTGACCATGATAAAACTCACAAGTGAAGGTCTCACCTCTCTAGTTTAGACCCAAAGAGTGATGTGTAAAACCACATAAAATACTTCTACCCCTGTTAACAAAACTGGAAAGTGATTTGGTCATTCAGACTTCACTGATTCGGAACCACTTGGAATATTTGTTATAAGAAAACACAGCATCTTAAAAACGTGGACAGTTTATTTTTTACTGAAGGATAAAATTCAGGTTGAGCTAGCCTCTCTCACTTGCAAGATAACTCAATTAACTTTAAGTTTCTGAACTAGCACTTATTATTATATTTCATAATTATGATAAAGGAACAGAGGAAAAATATCACCCATAATGGAACTTAATACAATCATTTTCATATTCTAGGCTTTGTTTCGATGAATACATATTTTTACAAGATTAAAATGGTAAGTAGGCATATCATTTTGTTTTGCTCTTTATATTTTCCTGCTGGCACAGTTATTTTAATAACTGCATATTATTCAATCATGTGGAAACATCATGATTTACTTAAGAATTGCCACTGTGAGATATTTACTTAATCTATCATCAGTCGCTGTAGTTTATTTTCATTTGTGCTGGCTTTTCTATTATGCCTTTTGTTGAATGGACTAAATTTGGTTTGAATCAACTTGGAAGATAAATGTTCATTTCTTCCTATTATCTTAAAACATCTTCCTACATTCCTTCTTCTATATACCTATTTTTTTTCTTAAAAAATTGCTCTATGTTCCTTTTTGAATGGAAATTTAGATGCTTTATTCCCTTTTCCCATAGTTCCTTAAAGCAAGACATTTTAAAATTAGTTTTTCTCATTCAGTGAGGATTTAATCAAACACCCAGTATACGTCGGGACCTGTGCTTGAACAGTCAAGGCAGTCCTCCTTTCCATTCTTCCAAAACTCCTCAAACTTCTCTGCTCCTCAAAATTTCAGCTGTTCTTGTGTCCCTCTCACCCCAAAACTCCCTGGAAAAAAACCCCTTGTGTATACATTTTGTCCTTCTGCACTTCTCCTTTTTTACCTGATTTTTCAATGCAAAGACCTACCTGGCAAAGAAGGATAGAAGAGGACCAGGAGTTGTGGGGCAGGGGCTGGAAAAACCTGGGACTACTCCTGTATGCATAGCGTTTGACTCAGCACAGAGGCATGAAATACATAACACCTGTCAGTACAGGAGTGGTCCTCAGACTTGAGCATGCATCAGAATCACCTGGAGGCCTTCTTAAAACACAGATTGCTGGTCCCCACCCCTAGAGTTTCTAATTCAGTAAATCCGGGGTGGGTCGTGAGAATTTGCATTTCTAACAGGTACAGGTGATGCTAATGCTCTTGGCCTGGGGACCACACTTTGAGAACCACTGCTGCAGATGAAAAAGAGCCACCCATGAACAGAAATATATTTCCTATCTAGAATATCTCTGCATTCTTCTGGGCACATACATATTTTTACTTGATATTCTTCATTGCCTCAACTGAAGCTTTATTCATATATAGCTGATAACATCTAACCACAGGGTCAAAAAGCAAGCACTTTTCTGCACTGGCAGTATCGGGTGAAGGAAAGGTGAAAATAGACCTCTGAAAAGGATTTACTCGATTTCACAAAACTAAGATCTGAAGACCTATCTGTGTGAGGAAATGAGAAAGATACCTGTTGACGCCACCGTATCATTTACTGGTTTCCTGCAGACGTAGGGCAGTCGAGCTTCACAAGAAAAGCTCTGCCACAGACCAGACTCCGCGTCCATTGTCGCACAGCTCGATCCGCCTACTGCAGGCGCTCTGGGCCTATCTTAAAAGGCAGGATTTTCAAAAAGTTAGAAGAAGGAGGCCAGGGTGGGGATTAGAAAAAAATAATTTTCTGCTTTTATGAGAACTCACAGTAGAGTTAAAACTTCTAACTAAATTGAAATGTATTAGCCTCAATGAGTAATCACATGCTTAAAAATATCTTTCTTCTAAAATACAGGATACAGGGGAAAATACTCTAATATATTAATAGTTGATTTGAAAAACGAAAACCAAATCTCTGTCCCAAATGACTTCCAACTTATATCCTATGGTCAGCAGCTCTTAATCTGCTACTCTATATAGTAAAAATATTAATTTATGATTCTATGATGCCTTTAAGGCCTTGAATTAAAGATTAAATTATCTTTAAAGATTCTATTTAAAATAGAGTATTAATTTATTTACTAATAAGAAACTTTAGTAAACTAAATTAACCATAATGACTAACTGGTATTTTATTGCACTTAACCTGTTTTTCCTGTATGTGTACAGAATATATTTATACTCAAGTTAGTGTGAAATTTTAGGTTCTTCATTTGCCAGAAGCCTAAGATTTTATTTTTAAAAATGTATCTAATCCTTTCGCATGGAGAAAAAGTCTTTGGCTAAGTAGGGTTTTTTTTATTTAATCCACTACAAAATTTTCTTTGAGTTATTTATTTGTGTTACAAACTATAACCACTATGTTGTCAGTACTTAGGTGCTGTAGTGGGGAGACCCCACGAGTTTGAAAATGAGGGAATATTTCCATATTAGAGTTAAGCTGCAGATGAAGCACAACATGGGTAAGTCATAGACATGTCAAGTCCCCTAAGAAGGGGCATGGAACAGCTCCTGGCCTATTCTTACTTAAAAATGCAGGGCGGCCCCAAAGGTCAGAGACAAAATGCTTGGTTGCCCATGGTGTGGTTCACCTGGCTATAACAGTACCACAATCAAGAATGGCTTAGGAAAAAACAATTCTTCTGAGAGGTAACCATGATAAGAGTTCTCAAGATTTGAAACATTTATAAGCTCTCAGTGAGTGAGAAGCTCTTGTTTTTTTGAAGCTTTTGCTCGTTGCAAAGTGAGGGAAAGAGCAGTTACCTGGGTCCCAGTTGAGAAAGTTTAATGGCTTGTGGTCTGACCATTCCCAGCCTCTAGCAGAGTACAGCTGATTTAAACCAATCCAGAATATTCTAGCAATGCCTTCTTTTTCTGTAAGAAATACATAATTTTAAAAAGTGACAAAATGCCTAAGTTATTATCCAAATCAGACAAGTTTCTACTAATAGAAAAAACCCCTGAAGGCCTCGATTATGAGGCAGGAATCCCCATAGGAGTCTATGCATCAAAGGCAGGTGATGCTCTAGACAACAAAACTTCGGACCATTGAGAAACCCAAAGGATGATAAGTTAATTTGATTCTGCTTTCCTATCTGCTTGTTGAATTGCCTTTCTTATAAGGTAAGAGCAGAATCTTCTCACAGTAGCTGTTTCACTATCTATATTTAACCCTCTTGTACTAATATAGAAGACTTATCAAAAGTAGTTTCCATTGTACTTCCAGATTTTGAAGATCTGAATGTATTCCAGACTGACAATTTAAATTCATTAAGCCCATATTATGTGCCAGGCACTAGTAATATAAAAACCAAAATTGCCGGGCGTGGTGGCTCACGACTGTAATCCTAGCACTCTGGGAGGCTGAGGCGG
>VBSM01001562.1:8465812-8496449 GCA_008086735.1 Cheirogaleus medius
GCCTCCCAGAGTGCTAGGATTACAGGCGTGAGCCACCGCGCCCGGCCCATATCCATACTTTTAAGGGCTTTTAGAAGGCAATCTTGATTATACGTAATCTTTACTGAGACTTTAGAACTCAAATGCCTAAAACATGTGATTCCACTGAAATTGAAATTCAGGGAGTAGAAGGGCTTTGCTGGGTAGAGCAGAAATAGCAACAAGAAAGAGGAAAGGGGCCAAGAACAGTAACTCAGACACCAACATTCAGGGGACAAGCAGGAGCCTGGGAAGTGAGTAGTGGGGACAGAGTCTCAATTATATTGCTCCACTGAGGAGCGAAAGTGAGGTTAGGAGGGAACTGCAAATGAGCTTGGCCGTGAAAGGAGGTGGGGCTACAGGATCCGGGAAATACATATATATATTTTAATGGTAGAATTTAAAACAAGCTGATAGCCAGTTGGGGAGGAGTCAGTGGAGTGAGCTGACGAAAACAGAAGAAATAGAAGACAGTTATGTGGATGCAAAGAGCTTGGGGAAGGAGTTAGCCTTGCAGAATTGGAGGGATGACACAGAAAAATTTATACTGTACAGACACAGAAAAATTTGTAAGCATGAAGGTGAGCAACTAAGGTTCACCTCACTTTTTTCAAGGAAATAGATGATAAGGATACTCCATCAAGGAAGGAGAAGGTGGATAGTTGGGTAGATGCTTTGAGGAGAATGCTAAGAGGGAACTTCGGATTCACCCTTCTCTTTCACCTCCTAAGCATCAGCAAGGGCTGCCAGCACTGATATACAAATACCTTGAAGATTTAATCTAATGCATATTTTTCCTTATTAGTAAAAGCAATTGATTTTATAGCATTCCTAAAGAAGTCCTGGACACTATGATGTACTTCTGGTATCCAGACTCAACAATACCCTGATATTCAGAATTCCTTTCACTCATTTCTAGTGGGTTTACTATGGAGAGCCAGTACTTCCCATCCATCCCAAGTTCAATATCATCCCTTCCATGAAGCTTTTGCAGATATCTCACAGCACAAAGTAAACACTTCCTCTGCTTAATCCCATCACTTACCTGCACATGGTAATTACACATTTATAATGGAACAAAATGATGCTTCAAAGCTGACATGCTCCCAACTTGTTTCATTACTGTGCTCTCTTTGTGACCTGTATTGATGACTTCACTGGAATCACAGGATTTTAAAATTGTGACTGTGTTGGGAAACAAGAATGCTCTTTCTGTGCCTTTTGCCAGGTGGATGTGAATGGGTAATAGATAAATTCTAGAGGTTCTGGTTGGGCATATATGAAGGGCAGAAATTTTTTATAGGCTTGGAGAATCTGGAGATAGACTTTTTTCTCCACCTACAGTCCAGGCAAGAAGTTGACCAATTTGAGACTGTGCCTACCTCCATCTTTGCCACCAAGAGACAGATAATTGCTAGCATAAAACTCCATATCTAGTCAAATGGATGAGTCCATGCAAGTAGATATTTCTTGACTATTCCAAAGATCCTTTTTCAGACCTAATACTATGTTTTGATTCCTCTCCCCACAATGAGAGACTGCAGGGCCTGATAATAGTCATGCATCTGGAACGAGCCAGAGAAGATGTCTTCTAATGTGTCAGAAAGGCCACAGCCAGCAGGGGCCCTAACCTAGAAGTGTCCTAGCCTTGAGATACCTGTCAAATTGGCTGAAGATGAATAACTCTTCAGGGTGGAGGCAAACTAGGAGGAACAGAAATGTGCTGTTCCTGCTTTGGGGATTTTTGGGTCCTCTTTCGTAGTTCTAGGGTAAATCAGTGGTTAAAGGTTCTGGGAAGGCCAGAGACATGGAAAATATGATTCTTAAACAAAATTCAGTGAGTATACTGAAACTAAATCTGCCATCTGTAGGTCCCAAGTATTAGTAAAACAAAATGAAGACAAAGCTAATTACATGCAAGGCAGGCTGAGAGGAAAAAGAAAGCTCTTACCTTCAAGGGGCTACTTCTGCTTTTTTTCTGGCAATAGATTCCCTAGTTCCACCCAACCACTTGCTACCAAACCCAGAGGGTGTTTGGGAATAATATCCATTATACTCTGCATATATACAACTCTTATTTCCCTTCCCTGACTAGATCAAACACTTCAATTACAAAATCTCTGTCTGATTCACTTTTGTTGGCCTCACTACTCCTGGACCAATGTTTACACATGGTAATTTTCAATAAAGGACAATTAACAGAAATTTCTTTTCTAGATTTGGATACCATGAGTTTTAGATGCTAAAACACAGTTTTCTTGGGTCTTGGGAAACCACTGGTCATAATTAGGCATACTGATATGCTTAAATAGCTTTCATACTGAAAAAGGAACTTGGAACATTAGAAATGGATATGCCTCTAAAATTAATGATATGCATAAAATGTGGGGAGTGTCTGGCCAGGGGTACGAGACAATAAGGTTTTTTATACTACCTCATTTTCATGAGTTATTAAAGAAAACTGATGCATAAAGAATCGTGCAACATTCATTCCCCCAAGTGCATCATTAGATCGTTTGGTAGGATGTTGATAGTCATACTTTGCCACTTGTCTCCTTCATTGGAGGCATCACTTTCCAAATGTCAATATTCTAGGAGACTTAAATTTATTGGCACTTTTCATTTGGAACAATATCTTTTGTAAGGCTTAGTGAGATCTGAAATAGAACTCCACTGCCAAACACTAGCCCATTAGGCTTATTTGACAGATTTCCGTTCTAGAGGTGTGTATTCAAGTACCAAACAACACAGGAAAAGGGTAAAGCTATAAGTAAGAAAGGAGGTCTGAATAAAGTTGTAGCCAAAAAGAATGACAAAAGACCAATGGACTTCTAATAATAAAAAGAAATAAGGATATGTAAGAAAAGTAGGTGCTATAATAAAAAAGTAAGTCCAGCATGGTCCCAGCTACTTGGGAAGATGAAATGGGAGTATCACTTGAGCCTAGGAGTTTGAGGCTATAGTGTGCCATGATCATACCTGTGAATAGTCACTGTACTCCAGCCTAGGCAACATAGTGAGACCCTGTCTCAAATAAATAAATAAAGTAAGTAAAAGCTTGCAGTTCTATATGTTGATAGTCAAATCCCAATTCTGGTACTTCTTAGCTGTACGATGTTGGGTATATTATTTCTAAGGATCAATTTTCTTATCTGGTGATAAAAATACTTGTCTTATGAAGTTGTAGTGATGATTAACTTATTTATCTGGAGAAATTAGGGCCTAGCTCATAGTTAGCACTAATCAAATATTTACAGTTATTATAAAACAGTGTGATACGATTTATCTGAATTACTTAGTCAACATGTATTTGTTTAACATAGAGCAATAAAGCTTACAGTGTTGTGCAAAAGTAAAAAACAGACCATGAGATCCATCTCTGCCTGCAAAGAATCTTATAGTCTTATAAAAAGTGAATGTAGGTACATGCCCAATACAACTTGTTTTCAAGTCAAACTGACTGTTTAAAGTAATTAAGCTCTGCTAGTTACTTGTGTGTAACCTTGGACAAGTTATATTTCTTCTCTGGGCCTCACATTCCTCATCTGCAAAATAAGCATGATAATAATGCCTATCTCATAGGGTCGTTAAATGGGATTAAATGAGATAATGTATAAGCATTTAGTAGTTTGCCTGGAACATCATCATCATCATATATTGCTATTATTTTTTTCATTCAGAGAACAAATCATCAGTAACTTAGGCCACGATTTAAAAAAAATATAAAAATTTCTGTGAATAAAATTTCTTTTTAAAAAGATATATAAGACTCAGATGGAAAAAGTTACAGAATTTCACTGAGTACATAAAAGAAGTCCTAAATAAATAGAAAGGCATACTATTTTCATGGGTGAGAAGACTTCATATAGAGACAGCAATGCCTTTTTAATTAATATATAATTCAATACAATTCCAATCAACGTTCCAATGGGGGAGAGTTTCACTGAAATTAATAAGATGATCCTTAAATTCATATGAAAGAACAAATGATCTCTTTTAGGTTATTTTCTATTCTTGTCTACATGATTTAAGTTTTCATAATTAAAAACTTAAAAATTACCACTACCACACCCCCAAACAAAATAAAACAAAATCTTATCCACTCTATGTGTCCATGTTATTAAATCCACTGTAAGATTTCTTAAAACTCTCCTGCGCTCCCTCAGTCAGTGTGAGGACTTTTTACTGAGGCCATCTAATATGACTCAACCGTATTTTTCACCTTCCTTGAATTCTCTACTTTTCAATGTTCAGAGTTTGATGTTCATTTTTTTTCAAATCCTTTATTTAGGATTAGGGAAGCAGTTTAATCTTGCTACCCCACTTCATTTTCTGAACACCAATCTCTCTTTAGTCTCCATCACAAAATGCACTTTTAATGGATTGAAATGATTATTACATGATTACATTCAGTACTCTTTTGCTTGTGGGCTTCAGTGTTGAAGTTGAAATCCCAAGAGAAGCCAGAAAAGATATACACAAAGCAATACACTTAGATATGAAAATGAAGAAGAAAGTACCATTACAATTTCAGCAATTTGCTCTACCACACACAAGTTATACCTACCTTTAAGATAAGTTAATTCGGCAGCATTGTTGATGCTCAGTAAGTCAGCTCCTTGATTCTGACATGAAACATACGCTTCTTTCCAAGAAAGAGCTGCCTGAGTATTAAATTGGTAGCAACTTCCAATCTGCTCATTCTTTTCCCAATTATCTTTACAGCCATTTTCTGTTGATAAAAAGATATGTTAGTGATCATAAAGTAAGGGCATAATGTTTCCTATTACTTAGGATGCTTACAAATACTGCAACTCAATTTGCATACTCCTAGGATATGCCAAAATAGAGGCTGCCATTGCTTATTTAGACCACATTTTGATCCTCCGTTTACACAATAAAATTGGAATCATAACACACCAAGGACTCAGGCTGGGTAAAGCTTCCACTCTTCCTTTATCCTCTATCAATTACAATGCTATGTTTTTGCCCATGTCCCGGCCTGCCCTCTGCCTGAAGGTAGGAGTCTCGACGTGCACATGTTGTGCACACTGAGCTATTGGAAAACAAGCACACTTGAACATGGTGGCAGGCTGCAGAGGGTTTGCCCACAGAATGCAGAGAAACTATTGTATGTATATGTGTGCACAGACATGCTGCTTAAATGGACAAGATTTAGAGCCCAAGTAACTACTTTATTTGGGAAACTAAGTCCAAGTTTCTCCTTAATATTTTAATATATAATTGAATATATGATATATAATCAATATAATTCACACTACACATGCATCATATATGTACATATGTGTGCATATATGTATATAAATATATATGTACATTATACAATGTACATATTATATTTAACAGCTACATAAAAGCATGTATAATTTTAGACAAAGAAACTTCAAGCTGTTTCCTGGATGAGATACATAGGCTTTCAGACAACTGGTTCAAAAATATCCTCAAAGCCTCCCCATGTGCTCCCAATAAGAAGGAAAACCCAATGTAGGCTGTGTCAAGTGGGTCCCAGGCTCCACTCAGGGGGTTTCCTCCTCTAACCATTTTCATATCAGATGTTATACTCATGAACCTATAAGCTGGAAGGGCCCTTAGAGATTATCTTGTCTAATGCTCTAGTTTTACAGAAAGGAACAAAGATCTAGAGTTGATTGTGGCAGAACTATAATCAGAGCACTGGTCTCTGAGCCTGGTCTTGTTGACCTTCCAAACAGCACATACTGCTTTTTTAGCCATTTTCCTATGGCATAAATAGCAACAGAGATTGTGACATTTGCTGAAAACAAAATAGGGTGAATATGCAAGTACATTGCCTAAAGGTTCATTATTACCACTGAGGCCCTATCCTTATAAATTCAGAAGCTTCCAGTGGGATGGCAGTGTGTTTGCTGTATAACACAGCCTCCATGATTTAGCAGTCCTCGGGTTTGAGAAACTCACAATCTTGCTTCTTCCATAAAACGTAACTCTGGGAGGCATATGGATGCATTAACAACCTCCCCACCCCACACCTAAAGGAGGCTAAAGGCATTGATACATATCCCAGTCAAAGCAGCTGGGTAGACTGGGGTAAATATGCTGAGGAATGAGGATAAGGAATCCTGGATTCTCCACCAGGTTCCACAGAATGTGATCTGACTCCTACATGTCATTCCATCCACCTGGGCTTGCTGTCTCTCACCTGAGAAATGGGGGTTTGCATTGGATAACCTCTAAGCTCCCTTTCACACCTGAAATTTCTGATCCTAACTAGAGTGAGAGTTTAATGAAATTGGTACTTGGTTGACCAAACTCTGCTTTCTATGAATTACAGCTGAAGCAAATATTGGCTTTTAATATTTCAGTAGGTTCCAGGTGTTGAAAAGCCTGGCCTCTACCTAAATTCTCAAAGCGTAGTCCCCAGACCAGCATCATCACTACCTGGAGGCTTGTTCAATTTTGAGGCCCCACCCAAAATCTACTGCATTAGAATTTCTGGAGGTGTGCCCTAGCAATCTGTGTTCTAACAAACCCTCCAAGTGATTCTGTTGCATCCTGAAGTTGGAGAACTATTGGCCCAGTATAACCTCCTCAAGTTGCTTAGAACTCTGCATTTTGAAGCTCAGATTCCCTTAAGGAGGGATCAGCGTTACTAATACCCCAGGCTGGCTACTCAGTGAGGCAGGATAGTGGAGCTATTTGGGGCAAGGACTTCACAGCCAGATTTCCTGGGTTCGAATCCTAGCTCTGATATTTATTAGCTGTGTGATCTTAGGCAAGTTATACAACTCCCCTATGCCTCATTATGCTTGCCTGTAAAATAGGGACAAATAATGGTGATTATTTATAAGGTGGTTGTGAAGATTGAAAGAGTTAATATATATTGAGAGCTGAGAACAGTACCTGATACCCTGTGAGTATTAACTATTGTCACTTAGGTCTGGAGCTCTTTCCTTTCGCTTTGCTATAGATTCTTTCAACCTAATGCTCATTAAATAATATTTTTTGAGCACCTATCACATGTCAGGTACTGTGATCCCCTGTAACTCTCACCTAATTGGTGAGAAATTGTGTCTCAGTTATATACCAGATAATGATGCAACTGCTACTTTGGTCTCTTTCTCTCTCTGAAGAACAGTGACTTCGTTAGCACATCCTGAATAGTTTGCTTCTAGTAAGAAGCAACTAGAAAAAGTGCTCTGATCAACACACAGGAAGAGCCGAGGGAACATGTCACCAATTTTGAGAGAGCCAGAGATATCTGTCTCTTCTGCCTCCCACTCTTTGCTTCAGGCCATAAACATATGTAACTCTTCACCATCCTAAAAGTGGTTTTTCAACTCATCTCCCCATCAAACTACCCTTTGCTCTTTTAAATATAAATCATAGGAGGCCATTGTTTTGGACTAAGCTCTTGCAATAGGCTCGTCACTGCCCTGCAAGGGTTGGGAACCTGTGGCTTTCTATTATATTTTAATAAAATCCTTTTATTTGTATTAACACATTTTTGTTCATCTTTTATATTTTTATTTTATTCTTAAAACAAATCTAGGATTTGTTCTGTAAAATTTGGATTCGCTCAAAAGTCCGCACTGAGGACCTTAAGGTTGCAGGTTCCCCATCCCTGGATGGAGTCACCCACGCCAAAGTTCCACACCACCACACTGAAACTGAGTTGTTTCCTGGCCTCGTGAGAATCAGAAGAGGAAGATAACAGCCTAATTTCCCAAACAGGCCAGTTTCAATTGACATGATAATGAAATTCCCTCTGTTTTAATTCTTAACCTGCAATCACCTGATGTTAATAAATTATTTTTCTATCGTTCTGTCCACCGTCCCTGTCTTAGAAGGAAAATAACTTTGAAATGACCGATCTGCTTTTTGATTTTTTGTTTCTATTTTCTTCAGTCCTTAGTCTGGCTACAATGCCAAACTCCTCTGCTCAACTAACTGGAACACTTACAGTGTTTTATTTTATGGAATGAAGTGTTGCCTGATTCTAAAATCATGATAACACCAATTGAAATCTTTAAACTGTGTGAATTTGTTGTAATTTTGTCTAGCTCTCTCTTTTTCTTCCCCATGAAACTTATGAGGCTTACTTCCTCCTGTTCATGTTTTAGTCCACTACAACCGAGTTTCTTTCTACTCCTATTAGTCTTCTGAAACTGCTCTGTGAAAGGTCAGCAGCAATTTCCTAACTGTTCATGCCTTTTCCACTTCCCCTCTCTGCGGTGTCTGGGCTATTGAACACTCCCCTCCTCCTTTGTCTTCCATGATATCATCTGTCTTGGGTCTCCTCCTGACCTGTTTCTGAAAGCAAATTCATAGCTACACATCACTTCTCTCTCTTTCTCCAAACACACACTCCTTATCTAAGATAATATTTGTTGCAGTTGCTTTTAAGTCATCTTGAACTCTTTCTTCTCCTTTTTGCCTCATATAAAATGGTACTCTAGGCTTGGTGCAGTGGCTCATGCCTGTAGTCCCAGCTACTCAGCAGGCTGAGGCGGAAGGATTGCTTGAGCCCAGGAGTTTGAGGTGACAATGAGCTATGTTTGTGCCACTGCACTCCAGACTGGGTGACAGAGTGAAACCCTGTCTCTAAAAAAAATTAAAATAAAATAAAAATAAATAAATAAATAATATTCTCTTCTTTCCACACATAAAGTTTACCAGCCCGTACCTACCTGGTTTTAAGCAGATGCCCCACTTTTGATCATACTCATAATTTAAGGTGGTGGCACACCATGGCCCACTATGATTTTCATCAAGAACACACTCATGATGCCAGGTCCCATCAACTAAGAATGGAAACTCACAAGGTCTCCCATAGGAGTTCCCATCTCTGGTATATATCTCTGTGGGTTAGAGAGGGAATAGAGAAAAAAAGAGTTAAAAACTGGATAACCAGCTTCAGTTAGCTAATTTCTAAAGTTGTTTTGAAAGAAAGATTGTTGTTTTCACTTACGAGAATACAATATCTGAGTAGGCTGCCTAGTGTGGTGATTAAGAGCATGGATGCTGACTATTTAAGTTTGGACTTGAATTCTGTCTCCCCCTCTGACCACTGTGTGGCTATAGGCAAGCTACCCAACCTCTGTTAGGCTTAGTTTCTGCATTTGAAAATTGGGAATAGGACTCAGTGAGATTAATCCAGGTAAAGCTTTGTTTATTGTGGTGTGGTGAAGAGCTAAAAGAGCCTGGCTTGGTCAAGTGAGGGTCTATTTACTCTGCTGTGGGAGGCATAGTACTTCACCAGAAAGGGTGCCCTGACTGAGATTAAACTTACCTGCATTTTCTTTTCTTTAGTAAGTGTGGGGCCATAAAAATACCTTGAAATCACTGAGAGTGGGTGTGGACTTTGGAACCACCTATGTAGTTAGAGAGATGAACATATAGTCCCCTTGTTCAGAGACTGGAGGTAGAGTTGAGATTGTGGGTTCTAAGGAAGTGAGGGGAAGAACCACTGAATTTCTGAGTAGATTCTTAGGGAAGGAGAGGGCATAGTAATTTGGTTATGAAAAAAGAACCAGCTTCAAAGGTGCAGTCATGGGACCAGCTGGTGGCCAGTGAGGTAGTATATTTTATTTTAATCATTTTACCTGGTACATAGAGAGGAACTGAAAAGTGATGCCAACCTCAAATATGCTTGGAAATACTAGAGGAAGTGCTCAATACTTATGTCAATAATAGTTCTCTTGGAAAGGTGTTTTTATAGAAAAACTAACCCTTTATTTCTGTCACCTTTTTTTACATTCTTAATTTGTCTAAAACTCTGGGTGGTCATTAGCAGATCAAATAATGGCTATTCGGTAAAGCATAGTAATCAGATCTTACCACCCTTTATTAGGGTCCCTCAAAATGTCTCACAGATTTGTTTAAGAGTGAGCTTAAGACAGTGTTAGATCTGCCAACTCACATAGCTCACCACTGCTACAGCCTACAAACTAGCAAGTAAGAAAAACACTACACTAAGAATACCTATAACCAAGGCATTCTTCCTGAACCTAGATTGCCATCAAAACACCAACAAGCAAAGCCAAATGTTCTTACCGAACATATGCTACAAACACACCCATACAAGCAAGGGGAGGGGAAAAAGCCCCATCTAAACAAAACAAAATCCAAAAATAAGAAGCAACAGCTGCTGCAGATGAGAAGGAATAAGCAAAAGAGGTCCAGAAGTATGAAAAATCAGAGCAAAAGGACACCCTCAAAAGGGAATACCAGCTCTCTAGCAATGGATACCAACCAAAATGAAAATATTGAAATGACAGATAAAGAATTCAAATGTGTATTGTAAGGAAGCTCAATGAAATCCAAGTTAAAATGGAAAACCAACTCCAAGAAAACATAGAAACAATTCAGGAAATGAATGAAAAATTTCCCAAAGAGATCAGCAGATTAAAAGAAAACCAAATAGAACTTCTGGAAATGAAAAATTCATTTAAGGAAATACAAAACACAGTGAAAAGTGTTAAGAATAGACTAGACCAGGCAGAAGAAAGAATCTCAGAGCTTGAAGACAACTCTTTTGAATTAACTTAGTCAGCCAAAAATAAAGAACACAGAATTAAGAGGAATGAACGAATCCTATAAGAAATATGGGATTATGTAAAATGGCCAAATGTATGAATCATAGGCATCCCAGAGGGTGAAGAAGAAAACACACAAGGGCTGAAAAACCTATATGAGAGAATAATGGAGGAAAACTTCCCTGTTCTTGATAGAAATTTAGACATCCAGGTATAAGAAACTCAATAAACACCTGGGAGATTCAGCACATATTAAAGAGGCAATCACCAAGACACATAGTCATCAGATTGGCCAAAGTCAACATGAAGGTTGAACTCTTGTGAGCCATAAGGTGAAAACATCAAGTAACTTACAAAGGAAAACCCATCAGGCTAACTGCAGACTTCTCAACTGAGATCTTACAAGCCAGAAGGAATTTGGGCCCCATTTTCAGTCTTCTTAAACAGAACAACTGCCAACCTAGAATTATGTATCCTGAAAAACTAACTTTCATATATGAAGAAGAAATAAAGACTTTTTCAGAAAAGCAATCACTGAGGGAATTTTTCAAGACCAGACCTGACCTGCAGGAAATACTCAGAACTGCATTACAATGGATCAGCACAATAGTCTCCACTAGAGTAAAACCACCCAAAAGCTAAAGCTCAGAGTTTATATAAAACAATAGTACAAGAAGTCAAACAAAGCAATAAGGTACTACCCAACATGATGAACAGAATAGCACCCCATATATCAATTCTATCAATCAACATGAATGATTTGAATTGCCCACTCAAGAGACATAGGCTGGCTAAATGGATAAAATAAATACAAGCCAACTATATACTGTCTCCAAGAAACACATCTAACTCACAAGGACTCATACAGATTCAAGGTGAAGGGATGGAAAAAAATATTCCATGCCAATGGAAACCAAAAGAAAGCAGGTGTGGCCATTCTCATATCAGATAAAATTGACTTTGAATCAACAATAATAAAGAAAGATAAATATGGGCATTGCATAATGGTAAAGGGAGCAATTCAACAGGAAGACATAACAATGCTAAATGCTTATGCAAATAACACAGGAGCACCCAGATTCATAAAGCAAACCTTATTAGATCTAAGCAAAGAGATAAATAGCAACATAATTGCCAGGACTTTGACACCCCACTGACAGAACTGGACAGATCATCTAAGCAGAAAATAAAGAAACACTGGACTTAAATGGGACTCTAGAAAAAATGGACCTAACAGACATGTATAGAACATTTTATCCAAAAACTACTGAATATATATTCTTCTCATCAACACATGGAAGATTCCTCAAGATTGATCATATTTTAGTCCACAAAACATGGTCAACAAATTCAAAAAATCATACGATGTATCTTCTCAGACCACAGTGGAATAAAACTAGAAATCAACTCCAAGAGAAACACTCAATTCTACACAAAGTCATAGAAATTAAACAACGTGCTGCTGAATGATTACTGATCCAATTAAGATGGAAATTAAAAGACTTCTCTAACTGAATGGCAAAGGGGACACAAGCTATCAAACTCTATGGAATTCAACAAAAGCAGTCCTAAAGGGAGAACTCATACCCTTACATCAAAAAGACAGAAAGATCACAAATTAACAATCTAATGACAGATCTCAAGCTACTAGAAATGGAAGAGCAAACCAAACCCAAACCCAGCAGAAGAAAAGAAATAACTAAAGTCAGAGCAGAACTAAATGAAATAAAAAACAAGAAAATTATATAGAAGATCAATGAAACAAAAAGTTAGTTCTTTGAAAATATAAACAAAATTGATAGACCTCTTGCTAGATTAACCAGGAATAGAAGAGAAAGGACTGAAATAAGCTCAATCAGAAATAAAAATGGAGATATTACAACTGATACCACAGAAATATAAAATATCATCTGTGAATACTATGAAAATCTCTATGCACATAAACTCAAAAATGTAGAGGAAATGGACAGATTTCTTGAAACACACAACCTCCCAAGACTCAATCAGGAAGAAATAGAACTCCTGAATAGACCAATAATGAACAATAAGATTGAAGTAACAATAAAAAATCTTCCAACAAAATAAAGCCCTGGCCCAGATGGATTCATAGCTGAATTCTACCAGATCTACAAAGAAGAGTTGGTACTCATTCTGCAGAAATGATTCCATAACATCAAGAAGGAGGGAATACTCCCCAACTCATTCTATTAAGCCAGCATCACCTTGATATCAAAGCCAGGAAAGAACACAACAACAACAACAAAAAAACAAAGGACACAACAGGAAGAAAGAAAACTACAGACCCATATCTCTTATGAGTATAGATGCAAAAATCCTCAATAAAATACTAGCAAACCAAATTTAACAGCACATCAAAAAAGTAATCCACCATGACCAAGTGGGTTTCAACCCAGGGATGCAAGGATGGTTCAACATATGTAAATCAATAAATGTGATTCACCACATAAACAGAAGCAAAAACAAAGATGACATGATCATCTCAATAGATGCAGGAAAAGCATTTGACAAAATTCAGCATCCTTTCATGATAAAAACCCTCAAAAAATTAGGCATAGAAGGAACATATCTCAAAATTATAAAAGCCATATACATGCCAAATACACAGCCCACAATATACTGAATGAGGAAAAGTTGAAAGTGTTTTCACTAAGAACTGGAACAAGACAAGGGTGGCCACTGTCACCACTTCTATTCAACATAGTGCTAGAAGTCCTAGCCAGAGCACCCGGGCAAGAGAAAGAAATTAAGGGTATCCAAATCAGGAAAGAGGAGGTCAAACTACCACTTTTTGCAGACAATATGATCTTATACCTAGAAAACCCCAAAGATTCCACCAAGAGACTCCTGGAATTGATAAATAAATTCGGCAAAGTCCCAGGTTACAAAATCAATGTACAGAAATCAGTAGCATTCTTATATGCCAATAACAGTCAAGCTGAGACTCCAATCAAAGACTCAATACTATTCACAATTGCTACAAAGAAAATAAAATACCTAGGAATATACTTAACAAAGGAGGTGAAAGATCTCTACAAAGAGAACTTTGAACCACTGAGGAAAGAAATCACAGATGATAGAAATAAATGGAAAAACATATCAGGCTCATGGATTGCTAGAATCAACATGTGAAAATGTCCATACTACCCAAAGTGATTTACAGATTCAATGTAATCCCCATCAAAATACCAATGTTATATCTCACAGATCTAAAAAAAATAATTCTACACTTCATTCAGAAAAGAGTCTGAATAGCCAAAGCAATATTAAGCAAAAAGAACAAATCACATTACCAGACTTCAAACTATAACTACAGGTTGTAATAACCAAAACATCATGATATCCACACAAAAATAGAGACATAGACCAATAGAATAGAACAGAAAATTCAGATATAACACCATCCACTGGGAGGCTGAGGCAGAAGGATTGCTTGAGCTCAGGAGTTTGAGGTTGCTGTGAGCTAGGCTGATACCACAGCACTCTAGCCTGGGCAACAGAGTGAGATTCTGTCTCAAAAAAAAAAAAAATCCACATACAGTCAACTGATCTTTGATAAAGCAGACAATAATACCGGGGAAAAGAAGCCCTATTCAATAAATGGTGCTGGGAAAATTAGAGAGTCACATACAGAAGAATAAAACAGGATCTATCTCTCACCACTCACAAAAATTCATTCAAGATAGACAAAGAACTTAAATGTAAGACATGAAACCATAAGAATTCTAGAAGAAAATGTTAGAAAAACTCTTCTGGATATCAGCCTAGGAAAATAATTTATGAAAAAGACCCCAATGGCAGTCACAGCAACTACAATAAATAAATGGCATTTGATTAAATTAAAAAGCTTCTGCACAGCCAAGGAAATAATCAACTGAGCAAATAGACAACCTACAGAATGGGAGAAAATACTCACAAGCTATACATCTGATAAAGGACTAATAACCAGAATCTACAAAGAAAGAATTCAAGCAAATCAGCGAGAAAAAATCAAACAACCCCATCAAAAAGTGGGCAAAAGACATGAACAGAAGCTTCTTAAAAGAAGATAGACAAATGGCCAATAAAAATATGAAAAAATGCTTAATGTCACCAATCATCAGGGAAATACAAATTAAAACCACAATGAGATATCACCTTACCACAGTCAGAATGGCTTTTATTAAAAAGTCCCAGAACAATAGATGCTGGTGTGGATGCAGAGAGAAAGGAACACTTATATGCTGTTGGTGGGACTGAAAATTAATACAACCTCTATGGAAAATAGTATGGAGCTTCCTCAAAGAACTAAAAGTCAACCTACCATTTGATCCCACAATCCCAACTACTGGGTATTTACCCAAAGGAAAAGAAGTCATTTTATCAAAAAGATACCTGCACTCAAATATTTATCCACAGCACAAATCACAATTGTGAAGATGTGGGATCAACCCAAGTACCCATCAACTCATGAGTGGATTAATAAAATTTGGTATATGTATACCATGGAATACTACTTAGCCATGAGGAAGGATGATTTAATTCCTTTTGCAAAAGTCTGGATGGAACTGGAGACTGTTATCCTAAGTGAAGTATCTAAAGAATAGAAAAACAAACATCACATGTACTCGCTATTAAATTGGAACTGAGGAGCACAAATGTACATAAAGGGAAGTAAAACTCAGTAGAAATCAAGCAAGGGAGATAGGGGGAAGAGGAGATGGGCAAAAACCTACTTAAAGGGTACAATGAACACTAGCTGGGTGACGGGAACACTTTAACCTGGACTCAAAGCATTACAAAATTGATCCATATAACCAAAAACATTTGTACTCCCATAATACTTTGAAATAAAAAAAAAAGACAGACAATATTTGATTCTACAACATTATTAGTTATTCTGAAATATTCATCTAACTGAAGTGTGAGACTTAATTTAACAGTTTGGAATGTATTAAGCAGCAGTATAGCAAAAGGTAAGAATAATCTGGATGCTTTTCTTTGCAAACAATCTTCAATCTTTTAAGGATCACTGTTTTTTCCCCCTATGTCATATAAATGGTTTTAAAAAGGTTACTTCTGTTAAAGAGTATGTTGACCTTATATAAGGATCCTGCTTATTATCTATGCTTTAGTTTTAACCACACCAAAATCCCCCAATAGCTCATGATCAATTTCTCTTCCCATATTACAACCCAAGGAGGAGAGTCCCTGAACACGAGGGCTGTTACTTATAGAATCATCAGATTTTTTTCTGAAACCTTTTGTTTCTGGAATACCAAGTACTTTCATAAACATTTATTTCACTTGTTTTTTACCGTAAACCTGTGGGATCATAGGGGAAATATTATACTTGTATGTGAAATCCCCAGTTTTGCAGAGTAGTTACATGAAACATTGGTTGCTCAGCTGTAAGTGACAAGGATGGGAATAGGCACTCTGATTAGAGTCCTTGACATATAAGGACAACCTGTGACATCAATGGCTGCCTTCTCAGGTTTTAAGTTAAATTTCATAGCTCAAAGCTGGGCTTCAATTAAAAATCTCTCTTCATCACAATATGCTTTGAAGAATGACGAGCGTAGAACTACCACCACAACAGAAACAGCTAAATTATGCTAACTATTCACCAACAGTTCTATTTCCACACATTCTTCGCTGTTGCTGGACCTCTTTTTTTTTTTTTTTTTTTTGAGACAGAGTCTTACTTTGTTGCCCAGGCTAGAGTGAGTGCCGTGGCGTCAGCCTAGCTCACAGCAACCTCAAGCTCCTGGGCTCAAGCGATCCTCCTTTCTCAGCCTCCCAAGTAGCTGGGACTACAGGCATGTGCCACCATGCCCAGCTAATTTTTTTTATATATATATATGTATTTTTTTTTTAGTTGCACAATTAATTTCTTTCTATTTTTAGTGGAGACGAGGTCTCGCTCTTGGTCAGGCTGGTTTCGAACTCCTGACCTTGAGCTATCCACCCACCTCGGCCTCCCAGAGTGCTAGGAAATTCCATGAGTTTCCTTAGCAAGATAGATTTCCTGAGAAGTATCTTCTCTTGATGTGTGAATTTATGATAGTATCCTTAATACAACAGCTTATTATGCAATTGGTATAAATTTGTGAGGTGAAGTGTTTAGGTGGAAAACTAGCAAATTAGTAGCCTCAATGGTTAAAGAGGTGGCAGGCTTCTAAGAGTTGCCCAGAAGTTCAGATAGTTCTACAACCACTCTTGCACTGAAAGTTCACTTTCTCTGCATGATTCACCAAACATTCAAAATTTGAAAAGTGCTGGTAAGGTCAAGGTATCTTAATGAAGTAAATGCATAAGTGGGTGCATAGTCAAAAGCAATTCAATCACAGAATTTATACGAGTTAAGTTTTCTCTGAGATGAACATGACTCACACAGAATAGGAGTTGGGGTGAAAGGTAACCCAAGGCACAATGATAAATAAACATTCTTATATTAGAAGTAAACATTTTTTATACTGCAACAGCCAAGGGAGAAGTAAAGAAGCTATATTTGGGGAAAGGAATCCTGATTTTTTTTTTTTTTTTTTTTTTTTTTAGAGACGGGGTCTCGCTCTTGGTCAGGCTGGTTTCGAACTCCTGACCTTGAGCTATCCACCCGCCTCGGCCTCCCAGAGTGCTAGGATTACAGGCGTGAGCCACCGCGCCCGGCCCAGGAATCCTGATTTTGAGAACCCTGGTTTTGCTGTTCAAGCTGGGTAACCTTGGACTTCGCTTTGCTGGGACTCAGGTACCTTATCTTTCTTATTTCTAATCTGCTAGATAAGAAGGCAGTGGGGCAGGGACCAGTATCAATAATCTGAGAGGACAGTCCTAAAGAAAGTCCCTAACTTAAGACAGTAGTCCCTAACCTAAGAACACGAAGGGACATGCATAATTTAAAAAGGTAGAATTGCCAGGACTTAATATTTGATTAAATTTGAATGTCAGGAAAACTCTAGGGTGACTTGCTGATTTCTGACATGTAGAACTTAGGTGGTACCAGTCACCTAGACAGAAACAGAGAAGAGTTGGCTGGTTTGACCCTAGCCTCCGTGCAAAGTAAAACCTGGCGTATGTCTAGCCTAGTCAAAACTATATATAACTTTTAAAAAAAAATTTAGTGTTCTAAATATTGCATTTGGAAAGGTCAAGAAACACTTTACACCTGTGGGCTGTACTGGTGACACTGTTTAGCTCCCTTGGGTGGTATTTCGGGTGGGTTCTTAACTTTTTTTGTGCCACGGATCACTTTGCAGCTGTGTGAATCCCATGGACACCCTTCTCAGAAGAACATTATAAATGCACAAATAAAACACATAGGATAAAAAAGAAAACCAGTTACATTAAAATGAACACACTTTGGGGACTGAAGGAGTTTAAGATTATAACTATGCCCCTCAAAAAAGTAGGGGGCAGGAAACTGAAAGAGTCTTGCCAAGAAAATTATCCTTTCTGATCCCTGGACACATACAATGAAACAAATTGAATCCAGGTGAAAAGGCATTTCGGTTGGTTCTGTGTTTTCTCTTAGTTGCCAAGTTAGAGAAAGGCTTTTGCAGCACAAAATTTAGCCTTGAAGTGGTATCCAGAAAGCAAGTGCTTTAACTTTAAGCAACCACTTTAAGTTTAGGAGGAAGCTGGCTAGTAGAAACAGATCTGTCAACTACTCAAAGGTTGGGGACTGATAAAAAGGAAAGGCCCATCTCTAATTCTCTAATTTTTCTCCATAACAGTAGAATCTGACATTCTCAGATTTTGTATGTCTTCACTGGGAAATAGAAAGAGGTTCATCAGGAGAAAAACTTGTATAGGTAATGGGGTGGATGGGAATGAAGCTGTTATCCTGAGTCTTGAGGACAAATTTAGCTTAAATGAGCTTTAAGAGAAGAAGAAAACCTCTGTAAAGCTATATAAGTATGTAAAGAAAAGCAAGAGTAAGATAGTAAGATTTGGATAAGATAATTATATAGATCAACATTTGATGTAATTTAGAGCAACACAATGAAAAGTATATGCTTGGGGGATAGCTCATTACATTTAGTGGTTAAAAAAAATAAACCTACTCATTCTTTTTAAACTTGGAAATTAGTTGCAATCCAGTCCCTAGATTCATGGTCAGTTCCCCCAAAGGCAATATTCATTCACTTATTTTTGGAAACAATAGAGAAAAAGTCCACTCCTAAAACACTGAATCATAAATACAAACATCAAAGTGTGACAGACATACCGAAGATGAAAATAAAGAAACCCACATGAGACTCAAATTTTCCCATTATATACAAATCTGTAGGCAAAGAAAAACATACTTATTTTTCTTTCTTCTTTTTTAACTTAGAATAAGATCAAATTATTAGATTGTTTGACTTTGGCTCTGGATGAACCATTTCCTGTTAATCTAATGTTTCCTTTCCCCTAGGGTTCAGACTGGCATCATTGGAAGTACACATGCTCAGGCATCAGGTAGATTTCAAATCCCAGGTTTACTACACTAGGGTTGTGTGACCTCTGACAGGCACTTAACCTCTCCTAGCCTTACCCGTAAAGGGGTAGGGGGCAAAGGCCACCTGCCTCACAGGTGTGTAGTAAGAATGTAGCTCAAAGTAACTGCACGGTACCTGGAATTGAATAGCTCACTCACTGACCTTACCAATGTACAACTTTATTTTTACACAACTGGGCATGTTCAAATGCCACATTTAACAAACACAACAGCAAATGGGTCAAAGTCCCTCTGCAGTACTCACCATGGTAGGGCTGGTCACAAAGGCTTTCCTCTGAGCCTCCTTTCTTCCAGACATCAGATGCGTTTGTAGCTGCTATGGCATGTCCACCCTTCAGAGCCAGCCTGTACTGGGCAGCACCATACACAGAGTGGCGATCACATTTCCACCACAGCATGACGTTGGAGTCACAGCTGAACAATTTCAAGACATCCGTGGGTTTGGTAATATCTAGGCCAAGGCACTTCTGGGATTGCAAATGAAAGAGCCGATGCTGGGACACCCACTTCCATAACATGTTCTCAGTTCCATTACAGTCCGTTGCTACTATCCAGCCGAACAGTGGCTTGATGCACTTGCCTGTGTTTCCATTGACGATAGTGAATGGATCATTACCTAAGTCAAGACAGACAGTGAGGGAAGACGTTTCAGGATTCTGAATTATGTGGTCAATGTGCCTTGCTCCCTGCTCGCTGAGGAGAATCTGAGCACCACTGGACTGTCCCCTCAGAACTGTATAAGCTATAATGTTAACTACACAAGGTAGGAGACCAGTGGTGGCAGGAGAGGCAGTACAGTGTGTGGGGTATGTGGGTGCACTCTGGAGCCAGTCTGCCTGGGTCGTGTTCTGCCTCTGCTACTTCTTAGCCCTGTGATCAAGGCAAATTATTTAACCTCTGTGCTCAAGTTTTCTCATTTGTAAAATAGTACCTACTTTACATGGTGGATATGAGGATGAAATGAGCTAATACATGGAAAGCACCTAGAGTAGTATGTAGAGTTGTTATTGCTATTCCATGAAAGATTTCTCCCCCTCACTTAATACGATAAAGAACCTCCTTAGTGTTCATCTTCCTCAGGTGGTCTAGGGTCAATGAAGAATGCCCTGAGCTTATCTGGGACCACAATTCTATCTTGCTTACACTTTGGCTACTGTGGCAGGGTAAATTATTTCATGAAAAATTGATGCTTTCTCCTCACTATATGTTCCATTCCTTTCCTTTCCTCTGATCCAAGTATGCAGTCTGGCCTCTGTGCTCCTCTGCTCCTCTGCGTTGGGGCAAATTAGTGTGGCCACACAATAGGAGAATTTGCTTAAGCACCACTTCCCCCTGAACCTTTTGTGGAAGCTTGAATTCACTGAGGTGTCTCAGAGGAAATGGGGAAACTTCTGAGGGAGCAGAAGTAGAACAGTGGGGTAAAGAAATCAGAGGAAATAGAAGCCTAGGTTCTGAGGGCAGGGGACCTGTGGCCAGTTCCATTGTAGCACCCTCAGGAAGGTGACGGGACCTGGGGAGGGGCTGGGGGGACTGACTGTGTGGATCACCTAGGGAGGCTGAACCTTGGGCTCTGGGAATCACCTGAGCCAGATTCAAGATCCTGTGGGTTTGGACAATGGGAAACTCAGAAATAACTATTGAAACCTAAAAACTAAAGGAGAAACCTCCCTGAATGTTCCCTGGCACTTTGTCTGAGCTGGGGAAGATCCTAATAATGACAGAAATTGCAGTTCTGCCAACCTGGTAGAATGGGAATTCAGAATAAAATTTAATTCAATCTTCTGAAAATGATGCACACTGTGCATTTGTGGAGTAAGATTCACATCTGTTACAACAAACTATAATTGAACAATTTGGTTAGTTCTTTTATAAAGAAAAAATGTTTAAAAGTTATAGCACAGATCATCATGTTGATAAGAGTAAAGCTAAAATATTTTAGACAAGCTTAAACAATCATTGTTAATGAACCAGAGTTCAGCAGAAAGAACCGTAAAATTTTGTTTCCCAAAAAGCACTCTCATTTTGATTCCAGCTTCATAATCACTAGTGTTTATTAACACTAACACCTTTTCTAGTAATAATTCACAGTTTCAGAGTTAAAAATTCTCATACTGGGGTCTGGTGTCTTAAGGGGAAATTTTACCATGTAAATAATAACTATAAAATGAAGTCTGATTGCACTTTCAATTTTGCACGGAATTTTTTGTTTTCACAGTAGCAGCAACAAGAGAAACAACAGGAAGAACAACTGAAATTCTTTAGAGCTCTAAGTTATTTCTGCTTTTTATGAATTTTAAAATATTGCACGTGTTTGCAGCTGGGTATGCTTTCCATAGCAACTTCCATCACTCATTCTATCTTCTTTGACATTCCTCCGTCATTCTCTACTGATTGCCACAGGTTGAAAGAATAGTCAACAAAAAAGGAAAATGTGTTATCTTTTAAGATTAACACTCACACTTTCTCTAATGTCCTTCTCCCACATATTAACCAGCCACTCAGACCTCCGATTTACCTCTTTTCCAAACGATTCTCTCCCACCTCTCCAAAATAAATCTTGTGTTCCAAGTATCAGGAATTACAGCAGAAAAAAAAAAAAGTCTGTTCCCACAGGAGAGATGGCCACCACCTTTGCTGGAAACATCTCCTCTCCTACCCCGTAGTCTTGCTGCTCTTTTTCCTGGGCATTCTGCTCTGTGCCTCTTAACTCCAAACAGGTGAACTGGGCAAGCAGCAGCTTTGCTTTATTTTACAGGTTGGAGTTCTAGATTTTTCAAGCTGTCATTGTAGAATCCAGTGGATTGGTAATAGCTTTTAGTACAGTGGAAAGAGAGTGCAATAAGGAGTTAGGAGTCCTAGATTGAAGACCTACCTCTGCTACCAGTTAGGTGGGAGAACTTGGGGAAGCCACTTAACCTCCCACGGTCTTCATATCTCCAAATCTAAGATGAAATAGTGGATTATAAGATACCTAAGCCACTTCCAGTGCTAACATCCTATGCTTTCACAAGATAAGAGTTCCCCTAGTCTTGCAGGTTTTACTAGCCTTTGCTAAATTCACTGCATATTGTTCTTGAACAGATGTTCACAACTATATTATATCAGGCAACTGCTAGTAGCATTTCAGGTCATTCTAATTTCACTTGTATTGGGCATGTGCACTTAGGTGACAGTGCTGTTTTACAAATACTCTTTGGAAAATAAAAAATGTACTTTACCATTTTCTACACATGGTAGAAAATGGGACACGTGTGTATTTAACAACCTCGTAGGAACTCTGAAACTCTGAAGGACTGTGGAAGAGGTGTGGAGTAGCATGGAGTAGCTATGTTAAAGTGAGGTTGCCAAGCTTTGTTAACAAATTGCAACATCTCTGAACATAGATGCTTCCCTCAGTCTAAACCTGTGTTTGAACCAAGTATGCAATTTCAATTTTTGACACTTATAGTGGTCACTTAGTACAGATATTATTTATATAGTTTAAGGAAACTTATTAGCCTTCATATCTAATGTGTGTATAAGCATTCATACTATTTATCATAATATTTAATTCATTATCTAGAGAGATCTTGTCCTCTCATGATGTTTTCCCATGGCTTTCTTTACTCTTAGCAGGAGCTGTTCGGTCTGCCTCAGTCTTATGACCCTTCTGGGGATGAGCAGGTTGAACAGTGGGAAGGACTGAGAAAATGTGAAAATAATTTCTTATTTTAAAAACTTTGTTATATAAGGGTATATAATCTATTTTAGAAATGTATTATACTTTGAAAAAGTAATTACAGAGCGATTTATAAAGTAGGTTCTTTATTGATAGCTTTATGTTGCATCTTGTTCACTTCACAAGTTTACACTGGTCCTCAGTGGAGTTTTTATGTTTACCTCCAAATACAATATTGGGAAAAATATAAAAGGAAGAAGTTGATGAAAAGAAGCCTCATCACCCCTAGAAACACTTTTATATGCTTCATTTGATACAAATTCTCCAGTGGTATTTGAGAAAAAATGGCTAAGTAGCATTACCATAAATTGAAAGTGAATTTTTACATTCATCAACGGAAAACCGTTTCTCTCAGGCTTTCTTATTGTCTGATCACTAAATAACTCCTGTCTTATAAGCCCTAGACCAAAGAGTTTTGCACATTCCAAAGAGAAGCCAGATATTGACATTTTATAACCATAGACAAATGGAGAGGGAAGTGGCTTGGGAAGGTAAGAAAGATGAAGATCATAGCATTTACAATTTCAGGGGAACTACCACAGATCTCACTGTGAAGTATTTGTAGAGTCTCTACCATATGTGCAGAGCGTACAAGTACAGTAGGAGAGAACCAGAAGTCTGGGATTACTAGTTCAAAAATAGGTCCTAAAGTAATAGTTGGGTCCATGGCAGTCTACGAGGAGTCAGAAAGTCTTCAAGCACAGATGGGGTGGTATGGGCGGGAAGAACCTCAGGAGTCCCTGGAGGATTGGTTTATTTCAAGCTGTTAGTTCTCCAAGCAGGCAAAAAAGTAAACTGAGCACTTGGCATCTCCCCAAGGATATGGAGGTGCTGATTCAGCATTTGGGTGACCAAGACCCCCTGCACAAGCCCAGCCATGCACATGTGACAAGGTATACACACCATTACTAGCATCATGAAGCTGACACATTGCCAAACAAGTTACCCAAATAGCTGGTATTCAAAATTCTGGTACTTCCCCTAACAAGGCCACAAGTCTGCTCTGAGGGTGAAAGCTGACCAGACTGGTTGCTAGGAGTAAGGAAGGATACAAGAAAACAAATACCTGTGGGGACCTAAGTGCAGGGAGAATAAAGTTAAACCTGGTGGTGCTCTTTGCTTTGGGTCAATGAGAAAGGGCAGGGATTGTAGATATTGCAAGGATTGAAGAAACCTTGAATTTTGTGTTAGGACAAAAGCAGATGTAGATGGAAACCAAGAGGTTAGTGACAGAAAGCTTAGATGTTTTCAACGTAGGTAGTCGCTGCAGTGAAATTTTTCTCCTGGATTGTGGGGCAGGCAGAATAGAATTCTCACAAGCAACAAAACATCTTATTATTAACGGATCTTTTGGTAGTTTCCAGCTCAGAGGGTCAAAGGAGACTGGAGAAGTGTTCTTCAGAGCAGGGTCCATTAAATCCCCTTGATGTAGATAGGATGACGCCACCCACACTCTGAGAAACCGCTTCCCCTCGCTT
Organism: Cheirogaleus medius; assembly: GCA_008086735.1. Lineage (NCBI taxonomy): Eukaryota > Metazoa > Chordata > Mammalia > Primates > Cheirogaleidae > Cheirogaleus > Cheirogaleus medius. Next base: position 8,490,062 of record VBSM01001562.1, read on the forward strand.
TCTGAAGAAAGTCTAAACCAGATGGTAACTTAGCTTAACTGTAAAGAAAATAAAAGCCACAAACAACTTAACGTTTTTCAAACTGTCTCCACTACTTTTTCCTTCCTCATACAGGCAATGGAACAGGAGTGGTGAATGCGCATAGACTGCTCATTAGGCAGTCCGACCAAGAAGCAAGGTCCTCTGCACACCTCTTGCCAAGGCGAAAAGAGAAAGTAAAAGCGAAATCTGATTGCTGTCAAGGGGGCTGGTGGAGCTGGCATTACCCTGACCCGTCAGCGAAGGCTGTGTGTTTCTGGTCCTGCTTCCGCAGTGAGAGGCAAGAGGTCCCCAAGCAAGCATCCTGCGCTTCAGCATGGGGATGTCAGCCTTGGGGGAGTGGGAAGTAGGAGAGGAGAGGGTCGTTTGGAGCTGATAAGCCAATTAGAGGAAAGATTTGCTGCTCTAGGCAGTGGGGGAAGGCATCATAACGCTCTCCGTCTTGGTCACTTTTCCAGAAGATAGCTTACTTAACCTGACTTCATTTTTAACGCACACCGTGGGTGCATTGAGTCGGGAAGTCATTGGGAATCCTTGGCGCTGAGGAGAAGCTCCTCTTGACACTGAGTGGCCAAGGTGCCACGGTGACCAAGGGGCAAAGGAAGTGAGGATAACAAGTGGGATAGGACCTAGGTGGAGAGGGGGAGCCCCATACTCCAGGGATGCAACATTTTAGAGGAAAGATGAGGAGGAAGGGGCGGAAGACCTGCCCAGAAAGACCCTATGCGCCTGCGCTACGGTGGACCCTCAGCACCAGGAAGGCCCTGCCCTCCCCACGCCCTACCGCGCCCTACTCGGGCCCGAGGGCGGTGGAGCGCCTTCTCTGTCAGACCTCCCCGTCGGCTCACTTGTCTGGCTCTAGAGCCCCCAACCCTACCCCCAGCCCCCGAGCAAAGCAGCCGTGACCTGACCCCGGAGCGGAGCCCTGGCGCAGGAGGAAAGTCCACAGACCACCAGCGTCGAGGCCCCCAGCGGACTGGAGGGCGGACGCGCCCGCGGTTACCTGAGCGGCCAGAGGGCTCTGCAAGCCCGAGGCACCGGAGGAGCAGCAGGAGGAGTCCTGCTGCGCCGCGAGGGGTCGCCCAGCGCGTCCTCATCCTGAGCCGGCCCAAGCGGTCCGACCCTGTCCTCGGGCGCACGCGGCACCCACCCCTCCTGGTGAGCTCTGCCCGCCGGCCAGCCAACGCCTCTGCCCCGGGCCTCCCGGGGCGCAAGGCCCCGCCCCCGCCGCCCTCGGCCAATCAGACGTGCGTCTCCTCGGTCCCGTGAGGGCGGGACCCGGGTGTGGGGAGAGGGAAGCTTTGGACACCTGCGTGGGTGGGACCTGCAAGGAGGCTGGAAGCGCCTGTCGAGGGAGGTTCCGGTCCCCGCCTCTGCTTCTGCAAAGTTGGGGAGATGCGGCCCTAGCTGGGACTTGGCATCGCCCTGGTGGGTGGGTTCTGGCAGTCGGGGATCTTGCCCTCTGCCCAGCGCGCCGCAGTCAGGGATGAAGTCTTCATTCCAGGCTGGGCTGAGAGGGCACCCACATCCCCTTCTACCGGGGAGAGGAAATGCGTACCCGTCGTTGGGCGCTGTAGCCAAACTAAAGAATTCAATCGTGCATGCTCTGCAACATCTTGTGTATTTTGATAGTACAAAGGTGGGGTAATGGCACTCTGCTGTTCTACCCGCAGTTGTTAAAAAAGTAAAAGCAAGAGTTACCCAAGTGACCCTACAATACTTTCAAGGATGAATTAGGCTTTATAACCATTTGACCTTTGCAAGTAAGTTCTTTTCTTAATAATTTGATAATAATAATAATCTAATAGAAATGTGAAAGTCTGCACCCAGAACCAGAGATTGCAAGCCCCATTTAGTCTTTCCCTACAGACATGACTATCATTTGGTGTATTTATAAGGCCAAATTCCTAATGACCTAAGTAGCTTGGATGTGAATGTCCTATATCTTTAAACCCCATATTTAATGAGCACAGGATGTGTACGTGGGATGGCCTCCATCCTTTTCCCTGACAGTGTTTCCAGGTGGATGCAAGGGCCTAGGTTGCTATTCCTGATTCCAAATGCCAAGGCTTCATGGATGGCTCCCAAACCTTCCCTGGCTTTGTCCTCTCCTCAGGCCTTTCAGTTTAGCAGTTACAGTGAGCTTTTACCATCACAGGAGCTGGGCACTGCATGGAAGAGGAGGATGAAAAGCCTGAGTTCTCAAGCTTACTGAGTACTGGGGGAGACTGAGGCACGCACAGTGACTCAGGGAAGAATGAATGGGGAGACGTGGACAGAGCTTCAAGGAAGGCAACACCTCAACTGTGCCTTGAACAATCGGTAGGAATTTGGCCAGGCACGGCTGGTGAGAGAAAAATAATGACAGAACAAGGGAAGAAAAATGCAAATCAGGGTCAGAAGACAGTCCAGAGTCCATCATAGCTGCCCTGCAGGCTGCGTGCGTGCCTCTGTGTGTGTGTGTGTGTGTGTGTGTGATGAAAGTGGTTGTGGTAGGGGCCTAAGTGGAAATGATAGCAGAAAGGTGAGTTGTGTCTGTTTCGTGAAGGACCTTAAATATATACTGAAGACTTTAACTTTATTCTTCAAAGAATGGACAGTGGAAAGTTCTGAGTAAAAGAACCTGCCACTGACTTGATCCACTCTGCCTCTGTAGCTGCTGGCCTTTCTTTCTGGCCCTGCCCAGCTTGGAACTTTTTGAGGGTGGGGGTCTTGTTATATTCATTATCACCACCCCATCACCACTGACAGGCACAAGGCCTGTCCCAGAGCAAACTCTCAATAAATGCTAGTTTAATTAATGAATTAATTTCTAGAGCCACCCCCTTAGCCTAGGGCCTACCTATACTGCACCTCCCAACTGAGAAGATAATTTCTGCATCTCTACCCTATGAGTTCATCTCCCACCAATCATCAGACCCAATTCCTAGCTCTTTGTTTGCCAAACCACCTTTAAACACCCTAGCCCCTAAATTCTCAAGAAGATTGATTTCAGAAATTACCCCCATCCCCTTACCTGATGCCTTGTGAAGTAAAACTGTTTCTCTGCTGCAGCCCCTGCTATCTCAATATATTGGCCTTCACTGGGCAGTGGGCAGGGAACTGGTTGGATGGTAACTTTGCCTTTTCCTATCTCTGCCTGTACACTCATATCCAGATTGCCTCTTTTCCTCTGTCCTTGTCTGATTTCCACCCTTCAAGTTTCTGCTTAGATTCCCCATTTTATATAAAACATTTCTATGAAGGACCCTAACCCTTGGGATTACCACTCCTCCAAACATCTGTATCATATTGTACATTCTGTTTACTTGGCATTTAATATATATTCACCCCTCCTGCTATTTTTTCTTTAGGGACATGTGCACTGATACTCCACCCAGATTGTAGATTCTCAGTAAATATTTATGGTTGATGGTGACAATAGAAAACAGTGTATCCTTCAGGTCTCACCTTAAATGTCACTTTCTTAAAGAAACCTACTTTTCTTGACTCTACAGGCTAGGTAAACTTCCTCTGTGATGGGTTCTCAAGGCATCTCACACTTTTTCCTGATAGCACTTAGCACAGCTGGATTAAATCATTATGTGCTTACTCAATTGTTTAATGTCTGTCTCTCGCACCAGGCTGCAGGCTTCATGAAGGCAGTGACTATATCTGCTTCATTCACTTCTATGTTCCTAGTACCTGACACATGATTTGCTGGTTGGATGAATAAATAAATGTGTAGTAATGCCCCATAAAGGGTGCAGGCAATGGGAGATCTAGGGCCCAGGCATTTAAAAGAGGGGAACATTGGCTTGGGTAGGAGGGAGTGTCTTCAGGCACTGAACTGAATGTCCTCGGATGAGTAGCACTCAGTAGGTAGAGGCTGTGAGGACCCTAAGCTGAGGCAATGGTGTAAACAAAACAACAGACATCGATATATGTTTGAGGTGATGGATATGCTAATTACCCTGATCTGATCACTATACATTGCATGAATCAAAACATCACTATGTACCCCATAAATATGTATAATTATGTGTCAATTAAAAAATAAAAAATTTAAAAGTATAAAAAAAAATAAAAATATTAATAGACATCTGCCACCCACTGGGAACTAGGCCATTGTGCTAAACATTTCCCATGTACTCTCTTATTGAGTAATCATCCCATGAAGTAGGTACTACTATTATCCTCATTTTAGGAATGTGGAAACTAAGTCAAGTTTAATAGCTACAAGTGAAGATACCCTAATTGAAATCTAGCTCTAGAACTTGCATGAGTGTGTGAGAGTGTTAATAATATTTTATTACCAATCGCAATTAGGGAAAAGGGGAAAATGAGCTCTTAGGGTCTCTAAAGTCATGTTTTTAATTATAAAATATACCTAATAAAAGAGCAGTTATGCTTGTGGGCCTTTTCCTGTTCATATTCACTTTATTCCTACACATAGGTAAACTCTACTCTGAATTATTTATCTTTTTTTTTTTTAAGAGAGAGAGGGTCTTGGTCTATTGCCCAGGCTGGAGTGCAGTGGCCCAATCACAGCTCACTGCAGCCTCTAACTCCTAGGCTCAGCCTCCTGAGTAGCTAGGACCATAGGTGCATACTACAACTCCCGGCTAATTAAAAAATTTTTTTTTCATAGAGATGGGATCTTGCTATGTTGTCCAGGCTAGTCTCAGACTCCTGGCCTCAAGTGATCCTCCTGCCTTGGCCTCCCAAAGTGTCATTCTTTTCTTTATGGTTTTCCCATATATGATTTATCTCTTAAACAGTATACATAATTTTGCATATTTTTGAATTTTATGTAAATAGAATCATGCCAAGTGTTTTTCTTTTTTTGCCACTGGTCTTTTTTGCTCAGTATCATGTCTGTGACATTCATCTATGTTAGTGTGTATAGCTGTAGTTCATTCATTTTATGTAGCATTTCATCATATGAATAAAACCATACACTTTATCCATTCTCTACTGGTGGACATTTGAGTAGTTTCCAGCAGGGTAGTTTCCATTTGGGTAGTTTGCTGTCCTTAACAATGCTTCTGTGAACACTTTTATACCTGTCTCTTGATGCACATTGCTAGAGTTTCCTGAGGATATGGCCCTAGAAATAGAATTCCTGGAACAGAGAATATGTTCAGTATCAACATTATTGGACAAGTCAATGTGCTTTCCAGTTTCCACTCCCACCAGTGTGTACAAGCAGTCACACTGCTGAACATCTTCATCAACATTTGGCATTTTAAAATTTTTCGTGAGAGGTAAGGGGTATCTCGTTGTGGTTTAACATTGCATTTTCCTGATTGCTAATGAGGTCGACCATATTTTCCATGTTTATTGGTTAGTTGTATTCCCTTTTCCCATTGTTATACAGGTTATTCACCTGATCTTAGATCCATTCCCTGCCCTCCCTGTGTTGACTCCCTAGGGGCTCCCCTGCACTTCCCAGACTCCCTTGCCCATTGCCTTTTCCTCAGAGTCAGCCAGTGGGAGTTCTTGGTACGAGATGGAGTTTGGGAGGGGGAGAACCCAGGGTATTTCTTTCTTCTCTGCTTTGGGAGTATGTCAAGCAGTGGCTGTGTCTTTTTTGTGGTTCTAGCTCCTTCCTAGAAACCCCATCCTTTGTTTTCTAATTCCCACCAGGCAACCCCTGCCATGCCACCAGTTCCTTTTGGGTGGTTCCTTCTCCAAGGGTCTAGCTCCCCTAGGGTAGCCCTGGTTTCTATGCTGATAACATCATCCCTTTCCTGTCCCTCAGGCCCCATGAATGGATGGCAGTAGTTTCTTGTAGTTGTTACTTTCTAGATAGCCTTATTAGCACTTCTTTTTAGTTCTTCCAAAACTTCCATAAGTAGTTTTTTCTCAATATTAAATTTCTTCAATTGAACTATCTAGCATGGGTTTCATTCTCTTTTCTGGACCTTAATGACATTGATTCAACATGTGAAAGAATTGTACCTTGAGACAGCATCAAAAATTGAGTCAGTTGTTGACAAAAAAAAACTACACACATAGCATATTCAACCACAGGAGTTGTGGCAGGAAGAGAGCCAGTGTGGGATGCCTCTAAACTGAAGTTGTGGTAATGACCACAGATGGTCCCAGGTGTGGTAAGGAGGACCCAGGAGGCCCAGATGAGGGCTTGGTCTAAGAATAAATTTTAAACAATTCCCACTACATCACAATAATAAAGATCTGCATTTATTCCTGGTCATAAGTAAACTCTTGAGAAATATAGTCATGGACATAGACCCCAGAGGGCAAATATAAGGTTATAATTCAACTACTTAAAAAACAAAAACATGGCCAAGTGCGGTGGCTCACGCCTGTAATCCTAGTACTCTGGGAGGCCGAGGCGGGAGGA
>VBSM01001562.1:8496549-8629077 GCA_008086735.1 Cheirogaleus medius
CTCAAAAAAAAAACAACAAAAAAACAAAACAAAACCAAACCTGAACAATTCATCTTGCTAGAACAAACTGAACTTTCTCCACAGACTTTAAACTGTAGAATTCTCAGATGAAGAAATGCTCTACTAGGATATCTATAGAACAATAACATAAGAGACTGGACAAGAAGTAGATATGGTTGACGTCATATTCACTTAACCTCGTACACAAACACCAAAGAACTGCAGATTTACAGAGCTTATGGGAAACTTCAGAGTCTGCTTTCTTCCTTCTCCCTTTATAGATGAAGAAACTGAAGTTCAGAGGGTTTGGCGACCATTGTGGATATGAGAAGCGTTAGAGAGGTTAGATTCAGACACCTGAGATTGGTAGGGAGAGTAAAAGAATACTGACAAGAGTACCCTAGTGCTAGTTACCTGCTTCTGATATGAGCAGAAATGAAAGTTGGGCATACAAGGGTAGATCACAGATGGAGAAAGCTAGTGTTGGCAGAAGTGTGTTACAAGGATCAGTAATGTGTTTCAGGTAGGAGCATATTATCTTTAGCATGGTGGGAATTCCCTAGGAAACATTTTTATCACATTTGCATGTTTTGGATAATAAGAAAACCATTTCAGTGGTACAGATGATTTTCTGGATGTGAGAAATGTGATGAAGGGACAAGTTTTGACTTTGGCAGAGACATGTGTTCACTATGTTTTGACAAAGAGTCAAGAACTGGGGTGATGTGTTTGCCTTTTACTTATGTAATTGGAGGTTCTTTCCTCAGGATTAACTAAATTCATTGCTGAAATGTTTCCAAGAAAACAACAGTTAGGATGATAAATAATCAAAGCCCAAGAGTCTTTGCTCCTCAGGGAAACTGATCAGGTTTACACTTTGGAATAATTATTTCCCCAACTTGAGCAGAAGACAGAGCAGGTTAGATTTTCTAGCTTTGTAAATCAGAGTGTGATATGATCCTCTACTAAAACTGATTCTCAACCCAGGGCCAAGGTTCAGGACCACCTAACCTGGTAAGTTTAACAATTTTGAGTTCTTGATTTTTAGGTACGTTTTTGAAAGTCCTACTAAGAAATTTTAGCACTGAGAAGTATGACATTATGACATAATTTTACTTACCAACGTTGCTGTTTACTGGCTGTTTGTTGACTCACTAACAGCTCCATGAAGTAGATGGTCCAAACCTTTTCCTCTTCAGGATCCAGTTCCATCTCCCCACAGACTTCCTCCAGGGAGAGGAATGTACCTTTTATTTTGCTGATAGGCTCAAGATATCAGCTGATATCTCTTTGACATACTGATGTCATTTCCTGTGGATAGATACCCAGTAGTGGTTTTTGTATGTTTATTTTGTCTCTTGCAACTTTACTAAATTTGTTTATGTGTTCTATGAATTCTTTTGGTGTAGTCTTTAGGTTTTGCCGTTTATAAGATCATGTTGTCTACAAAGAGGGACAATTTGACTTCTTCATTTCCAATTTGGATGCCCTTTATTTCTTTCTCTTGCCTGATCATTCTGGCTAGGATTTCCAGAACCATGTTGAATAAGAGTGGTGGAAGTAGGCATCCTTTTCTTGTTCTAGTTCTTAGAGGAAAAACTTTCAACTTTTCCCCATTCAGTATGATGTTAGCCATAGGTTTGTTGAGATACATTTCTTCTAGACCTAATTGATTGAGACTTTTTATCATGAAGAGTTAATTTTGTCAAATGCTTTTTCTGCATCTGTTCAGATGATCATGTGATTTTTGTCCTTTGTTCTTTTGATGTAATGTATCATGTTTATTGATTTGCATATGTTGAACCATCCTTGCATCCCCAGGATAAATCTTAGTCTGCTTTTCTTAACATAGCTCCTTCTGTGCTCCCAACCACATTCCTCCCCTCTCTAGTGTTTTTAGTCTCTTCCTCTCCATAAATCAGAGGGGGAGAGAGAGAAACTCTAAGCATATTTTAAATTTTTATTTTCAACTTTTTACTTTAGCTTTTTAATAAATTTAGTGTAGCCTAAGTGTACAGTGTTTATAAAGTCTACAATAGTGCTCAGTAGTGTCCTAGGCTGTCACATTCACTCCACACTCACCCACAGCAACTTTCATTCCTGCAAGCTCCATTCATGGTATGTATCCTATACAGGTTTACCATCTTTTATCTTTTATACTGTATTTTTACCTTTTCTATGCTTAGATATACAAATACTTACTACTGTGTTACAATTGCCTATAATATTCAGTACAGTAACATGCTGTACAGGTTTATAGACTATGAGCAATAGGTTATACCATATAGCCTAAAGGTGTAGTAGGTTATATCATCTAGGTTTGTGTAAATACACCCTTTGATGTTTGCACAATGATGAAATCATCTAACAGTGCATTTCTCAGAACATATCCCTGTTGTTATGTGTGACTGTATTCTGGATATCCACCCTTTGTCAGTTATACATATTATAAATCTATTTTTCAAATTTGAGGTCTGTTGTCTTTCTTTATGGTATGTTTTATTGTACATTTTAAGCTTTAATTTATAGATGTATAAATATTTCCCTTTATGATGATGTTTTTCACTCCAGTTTAAGAAATCTTTTCCTACTTGAAGATCAAAAAATTATTCTCCTATATTTTCCTATAAACACTAAAAAAATTTTCCTTTACACATTTAGATTTTTAATCCATCTGGGGTACATTAGGCTATATGATGAAAAATAGGAAATTTTTTCCATGTTTAATCAATTATCCCAATATTATCCTTTCCACATTGATTCATAGTGCTACCTCTTTCGTATACACACATCCATAAACTCATGGGACAATATCTGGGCTCCATATATAGCTTCATTAAAACATTCCCCCCCATCTTTGCACCAATGGTAGCATAATATTTTTTATATATTATATCTTTAGAATAAGTCCCAATTTCTGGTAGAATGAGACATTTCACTTGGTTTTTCCTCTTCAAAATTATGTTGGCTCTTCCTGCCCTTTTGCTCCTCAATATGAACTTTAGAATTAGTGTGTCAAATTTCACACACAAAAAAAACTTTTTTCATTGGAACTGCATTTAATTTAAGAACTAATTTGGAGAAAGATCATGTCTTAACGATGCCAGTCTTTTGTTCTTTGGGAACATGGTATTTCTCTTTCTTTATTCTGGTCTTCTTTTGCATCTATCTGAATGCTAAATAGGGGGATAGGTACCCATTTGACAGTTGTTTGGGTCTCACTAAAGGCTTCTGAGTGGAAGGAGTGACATAATAATGAGAGCCTTATTTTGATATCATTTGTCTAAAAGTGGTAGCAATTTGAAGACTAGAGATAGAGAAATTGATCGGTACTTTTGCAAAGGTCTAGGGGAACAATAATGTAAGTCTGAATTTTAGTGGTAGCAGTGGTAATGGAGATAAGATAGCTGTGAGAGACTTTCCAAAACTGAATAATTACTCTCTTTTGTAAGAAAAAGACCCAATCAGGCTTCCTGCTTTTCTTCTTAAAGACAGATGAATGAGAAACTCTGAAAAAGACAGACGCTAAGACTTGCAGGGGTTACTTTATTCTGTGATAGAGAAAAATGGTAATCACTGAAATAAGTCCTTAGAGCATCCTATTCCGTGCTGCTTCTTTTGCAAATCATATTATTCCCTGAAATCTAGTTCAAATAGACCTCTTCCATGAAGCCAACCCTGATTCCATCAGTTAGAATGAGGATGCTTGACAGGGTTTCCTTTGTATTATAATTATGTGCATGCTTATCGTCCCCATGGGAGCTGGCACCACCTCTTATGTTTTTATTCCCTAATCTCTAGCACAATTCCTTTTAGTGCAAGGGAACGAATACTGTCAGGCAACAATGGAAGATAATTCAAGAAAAATGAAAACATTCATTTGTTTCATAAAGGACACTGGGTTTTTCCTCTCCCTTTTGGGGGTATGATCGGGACTACTGTGCTATGTAAGGTCACCACAGATGAATTTGGGTAGTATCTTTTTGGATCTTTCTCTCTTCTGTTCCTTCAAAGACACCTTGTATGTTTTGTGATTTCATTCATTGTTTGGCTATTTTACAGTGTTACTAGGATATTATGGCATCCGTGTATAAGTGAAGTAGTTATTGAGTTTAAAGGAATGGTTTAGTGTTTCATTATTTTTACAGTGAAATAATTTAATCTATAAATCACCTACCAGGTTACTCTTTGCAATTTACAAAATGAAAGCTAGATATCTAACAATTCAAAAATTAAAAACAGAATACAACCATAAATAAAGGTGTACCTTTGCTACCTTGTAACTATTATAACTGTAATAGGTTTCTGCCCCATGGGTGGTCAGGTTTCCCCTGTGAGTTAATGGAAGACTAAAGAGATATTGTTAACGTTCTTAAGTGTGGTTCAATCTCACGTTGCTCCCAGTGAGAAGGCTTGATTTCTGGATCCTTTTTGTGTGTATGTATGGGTGGGTGGTTGCATGTGGCAGTGTGTAGGGCATACACACATGTCTGTGTGTGTGTTTTCCCTATTGAAGATTTACTTCCAGGTTTGTTTCTTATATCTTTGTCTTTCATATTTTAAAGTACTGCTTATGATTGCAAATGACACGTTGTCATTTCCACACTGGGTACAGAGAACACTTTAGTTTCTTTAATTTGACATACTCAGTTCACAATCGTTGCCTGCATTTGTGATCACCTTGTCATATTTATGATCAGTAGACATTACCCAAATGAATAGGAGTGCATTTTCTGGAGAGATCTCTGGTTCTTGGCTTGTGCTTCTCATACTCTGAGAGGCTGCCATGGCCCATGGCCAAAGCCCCTGATGAAGTGTATGCACAGATTATAATACTCTATTCCACATGACCCTGCGACCCTGGTCACAGCTGATTGGATCAAGGGTGGGCACTTGCCTCAAGGACAGCCAATCTCTAAGTGGCTTAGAAGCATATGAAATAGCCTTTTCAGAGACGGGTAAAGATTTGGGATAAAGATTTGTGTAAAAGTGCCCTGGTGAAAAGAATCTGCAAATAAAATCCAGGAAGTTTGTCTTGCTGTCAGAGGACTCTTAAAGTAGAATGTATTCCCAGAAAAAAAACTAGTAGGGTAGTGGGGGACATGGGACAGAGAAGGGAAGACAAACACAGGTCGAATGTCAAGCAAAGGCCCACAGAAGTTAACTTTGTCTCAATTCTGCAGAGGGTGGGTCTGGAGACAAGTGGGTCACATCACAGGCAACCCCATCAGGGATGAGGCAGCCGATGTATTTATACTTCCATATTTGTCAATCACTGGCTAACGCTGAACCTGGGAGGATATAAATTCCCAGGCACTGTCTGCTATCTATGCAAACTGAAAATACTGGCCTCATGCAACCTGAGGGCAGCCCTCCAACAGAAAGATGCAGGTGCTGGCTGTTGGGAGTGAAAGCACACTGGAAGGGAGCCGCACAAACACAGCACAGCCGTCAGAAGGGATGTGCATGGAGCCCTGTCACTGCGTCTATAGGCTTGCTATGAGAGATTGCTCAGCAGGGACTACTGCTGAGCAAAAACAAAAATGAAAGCAAAAGCAAAGCAATTAACTTGAAGCCCATATAGGGTGAACTTTGGAATGGCAGATAATCTAGCTCTTGCCAAACTAAATAGCCATATTCATGTCACTGCATAGACTTTATCCACACTTTATCCATTAATCAAATGGAACTAATCAAATCCTCTCTCTCAGGGATCTTGGGGATGGGATACACAGAGAGTTAACAAGAATTCATGAGGCAACAAGATCCAGGAGCAAAAAGAAGCAGAGAGAGTTAAAAAGAATAGAAGCAAAAGTGTACAGTTGTGTGTGTGTGTGTGTGTGTGTGTGTTTGCCCTGGTTTCACTCAGCTGCACCCCTCTCTCATTCCCCTTGGGAAGTAGTCTTTCATTATTCTATCACTGCATTTCGTAATGACAGAATTCCTTAAACTACGGACAACAGGGATGACTTTCCCCAAAAGGACCAGATGGTCAAATCTGCGGGTTCAACTACTTTATTGTTCTGCTTCCTTCTGTTTTCTCTCTGCTTGTTTATGTCTGCGAGGAATAGATTCCACTTGGGAGGACTGACTGGATTATTACTGAATTCAGCCTTCTGTGATCTTCAGTATGGGTGTCTCTGACGAATTAGTTTAGAAACTGAAAGTATGAGGGACACTTCTCTACCTCACTGGAAGAGCCAGCTGCATGGTGGGCAGTAGGTAATTGCCTACAAACAATGTGATCTGGCACCAATCCTTGGACTACAAGAACTCAGCCTCTCATCTTTCACTTTTTCCCCCCTACCTCAATTTATTATGCATTTGTACTCAGCATATTGGAGTTGTTAAAATGCAAATGTTTACTGGCAATAACCCGTATCAGTTAACAATCTAAGTTCATTTGCTCTTGTGTGATGATGTAAAGAATTGCATAACTATGGTTCCACAGAACAATTATTTCTAATAATTTAGAATAACCCTCAAATCTGTCTTAGTCGTGACTTGCTGGAGAGAGAACTTAAAGCAGATAAACATTAAATTAGCACAAGAACTGCCCACTTAGCGGTATTGAGGTGGGCATTTTTTTCTCACCAGGTCTAGTAACCTTATCTGTGTGTCTACAATTTTAAGAAAATGTACAAATAGTACTAGTAGCAACTACTCATGTAAATAATGGTTAGGTATAGATGAGTCTGGGGATGGGGAAAGTAATTTACAATGCTGGTACACCATGTGAAAACAAAAATGAAAGCAAAAACAAAGCAATTAACTTGAAGCCCAATATATGGTGAACTTTGGAATAATGAACTTTGGAATAGTGAACTTTGGCAGATAATCTAGCTCTTGCCAAACTAAATAGCCATATTCATGTCACTGCATAGACTTTATTGCACCGAGACATCAACTCCCAGTTGTGATAGTATCTGGCAGCTCTCAGGAGTAATGATGACAGGACTACATTAATTTTTTTTTAAAAAAGCAACAACATTCATTAACATTTATTGAATGCCTACTCCATGCTTTGCTTTTCCTATATATAAAATGGGGCTAATAATAATGCTCACTTCACGAAGTTATTGTGAAGATTAAATGAAGGAAGCATTTAGATCTAGTGCATGATAACTGATATTTCTTATTATTATTGTTATAAGTGTTTTATAATAAATAAATATTATTATTATATTGTTAGATATTAAAGTTAGCATTAGAGATATAAGAAATGGACAAAATATGGTCCCTCTCTTCAAGTAGCTCTGAGGCTAATGGAAAATGAGACAGATAAAGGAGCATTTGTGATTTGGTAGGATTTAGTACAACAAAAGAGATACGTTAAAGTCAGGGCCACAGCTCAAAGGAGGGACTGGTTAATTTTTCTTGGGTATATCATGGAAGATTTTCCAGAGTGGAAGGCCATGGGGTAGCACATGGACACTGGGGGATTGGAGAGGCTGCTGTGTGGGGTGAAGGGCCTTCTGGTAGTGAGAACTGCATATGCAGTGTCATGAAGATCTGACACAGAGTAGGGCATTTGGGAGCTGTGGGTGGATGGAGACCTAGCAATGGAGCACGGTCTGTGCAGGAGTATCCAGAGGTGATACGGGACTGTAAGGTGGAACTATGTCAGGAAAGGTCCTTTGTGCAACATTAAGGAGCTTGGAGTTTATCCTCTGCGTACTGTAGACCATGGAAAGGTTTTTAACCCTGCCCCCCCAAAAAAGATATAATCAGATTTACATTTTAAAATGATGACAAGATGATTCTGGCAGTTGTGGATAGATTTAAAGTCGGTGAGACTGGAGGAGTTGTTAGGAAAGTCCAGGCAAGAGATGATGACAAGAGTGTTAACTAGGATAGTAACAATGGGGTAGAGGGGAGATAAGCAGGGACATAGAATATAATGAGCTGCTATTGAAAGGTTAGAAATATAGTTGTTATTTATGGTACAATAAGACCCTCCCAATTAATCTAAAGAAATTTCTCATTTTGATGATTATCAATCCATGTACAATTGAGATTCTTTGTATTTCTGTTCAGATTGTATACTGTGCTCTTAGGTTTTGTTGCACTTTCTAACTAAACTTGTCTCCATTTAAATTGTAAAAATTGGAGGAGAAGAATAAAGTCAGCAATCTCTGGATAGTCAGGGTAGCTTAACTTGTGTTTGCTATAGCCTATTGTCCTTGAAAAGTGTCAGAATGAAGGATTTAGGAATACACTCAAGATAAAAATGGAAAATTCTGGAAAAAATTGGATGGCAACGGTAATAGGTCAGGATTATACTGATGTATGTTAGGGAATTACTCTATTAGAATATTAGCACTATTTGGAAAGCTGTTGATGTCATCTCATATTTAAACTATTAAGTGCATATTTAAGCTGTGCAAATCACTTGCATTCATTTCATGGCTAATCAATCTAGTCTGAAATAGTTTGCCAAATAGTAATGGGATTTTCTCTAACAGCCAGATATTTAAGTCACTAGACACCAAATTATGGGATAAAAAATCAATTCAGCATCCCAGGTAATTATGGGCTTAAAACAATATTGTGTTGAGTCCTGGCACATACCCACTAACAGCAGATGTCTTTGTTTTGGGCCATTTTGATGATCTTGGTAACTCTAGCATGATAAACTAATGATGCAAATTATTTTTTCATTTTAATTTTGCATTGTAGATGGAGCTATTGGCCTTCAACATAACTTATTTTCTGTTTCAGCCAGGGCCTAAATTAGAACAGTAACAGTAGAGAAGGAGAGCAGGTGACAGGTCTAGAGCTATCTGAAGGTATAATATCTGCAAGTGTAAAGTGGGAGTTGAGAGGAGAAATTCCAGGCTTCTCGAGGGGGCAACTGGCAATGGTGCTGTGTGCTGTGTAATAAGGGATTCAGGAGGAAGGGAAAATTTAAGGGGAGATAAATTCTTTTTTTAGATTTGATGAATTTGAGGTATCCATTGTACGGATGTGGAAAATTCACTGATAGCTTCAGTATGGAACTCAAGAGAGATCTCTGTTGGAGACAGAGATTTGAGCATTATCAGTATGCATGTAGCAGAAAAAGTTACAGGAGTGTCTAGACAATGCAGAATCTGAGGAAACTAACATGTCAGGAAAGCCAGAGAGGAAGAGGAGGCATGACAGCAGCCCAGAAGAAAAGGTCAGAGTGGAGGAGGAAAACCATGAAAGAGACTACTTTCATGTAGGGGGATGGGTTAAATCAGTGGTTTCCAAACCTTTTTAATTGTACACCTAATCAATAAAATTTTTTGAACAAACTCCACATATATATTTACTTATGAATTATGTATATATTTTCAATCCATATAGTAACTACTAGTAAAATTTAATTTCTTAAAAATTTAGACATAAACTAAATATATTTTACCTGCCATAAGATGAATATTTCCCCCATTTTAATGTTTGTCCATGAGGGAGCCATCATGACATTGTCAGTGTCCATGCATATATAAACTTAGTCACAATGATCTGTCAGTATTTATAAGTTGAAATAAATTTTTAAATTTAAATAAACCAAAAGAAGTCTTAGAATAAATATTAACTAAACTTGTAAATGATATTAAAAAAAAGCTGTGTCATGTTTAATGAGCAGTGTTTTTCCTTCGGAGTGATTTATAAAATAATGGCGCATCTTACAATCAGCAGAAGTTGTAATGTTTTCTTCTCACACCCAAATGGATCATCTTACGTGCCTCACTCTGGAGATGGGGTTTAAGAGTGAGGAGCCAATAGTGTGAAACACCTTGAAGAGATTAAGTCAAATATCATTTTAAAAAGTGGAAAAACATTGATCAGCTTTAACTAGGAGGTCACTGGAGGCCACGGTGGGGGCAGTGTGAGCAGTGGAAGAGGAGCAGCCAGATCGCAGAGGCTCAAGGAATAAGTAATAGCAGGTTATATGCATTGTATACTTACTATCTGCCGGACACTGCACTAAGGACTTTCCATACAACCCTGCGAACTTATGAGTATCCTCAATTTAAGATAACAGTCAGAGACTTGCAAAGTCTAAGTGACTTGTTCTAGGTCACACAGGTAAGTAAGTAGTCCAGGTTGACCATGTCAAAAACTGAGCTCTGAAATAGTGTGCTATAATGCCTTCCAGTGTGAGCTTAGGTAGTGGAGAGAGTGACTGAGTATAGACAGCTACTCTTCCAGGTAGCCAGGTAGCTTGCCTATGGACAAGAGCACGAAAAAAGGAAAATGGGTGAGAGTAGGGTTAAGGAAGGACCTTCCGCCTCGCCTTTTTTCAAAAAAGCTGTGTAAGAACTGAGCATTCTTATATGGCACAGGGAATGAGGCAGGAAAGAGAGAGAATTTGAGGCAATGAGGCAAGAGAGCTGATGACTGATGAGAAAACACCAAGGATCTAGAACACACGGGGCAGTGGAGCTATAAGCAGGAGGAGGGGGCTGTCTCCTCCACAGTGGTAAGTGGTAAGCTTGGAAGCTGCTACAGTGAAGTACATACGTTTTATGTGGGGAGGAGAAAGGGAAGACATGGGAAATTCCACATTTATGTTATTTATTTTTTCTGTGAACTAGGAGGCAAGGCCATCGCTTGGAGTGTGTGAGGGAATGGGGAGGAGATGGGGTAATCAGACTTGGTAGGAGTATTATCAAGCTATAAACAGTAGCTGTGGGGAATGGGAGCTGTGGCTCACCCAGAACCTGTTCGAGGCTATAAACTACTAGTGACACTAATCTGCATGGTGTAGAATTTTTTCCCCAACGATACCTGCCAGCTTGTACCTAAGAACCAAACATGTTCTTAGGGCCAAACTAGGCTGAAACAATGTTGGGAGTTTACACAGCATAGAGAGGCAATGGTTGGAAGCCAAGGGGGCAAGGGAGTTGAGGATGGTGAGAAAGGTGGAGGCAGCTGACAGACTGGAGAAAATTGAGGCAGCAAAGTCTCAATGAAGTTATTGGTTTGGCAGATGTAGGGGCATAGGAGGGTGAGGAAGCTGGAGAGAAGAAGGTTGGATCCAGGCATTTTAGAGGGGGAAGGAGAAATGTCTTCTATCCTCTCCGTGGCCATTCTTCTAAACCCTCCCTTGTATAGTAGGCCTGGAAATTTGAAAATTACATTTCTCAGATTCCCTTGCCAGTAGAGTGTCCGTTTAGAATCCTACAACCAGGGGCACTAGTATGAGATTTGCAAGGTAGTAAAGGAGAAGTCAGCTGTAGCTATGGGCAAGTGCGTGAGCACTGGCAGACGGCAGACATCCGGGGAGGCACGCCGCAGACTTGCAGACATCCTTGTGAGAATCGCCTCTGCAGAGCGGAGATCCTCAGTAGTGGTTTCTGCAATCACACAGCTCTAAATTTCTGGAATCCCAACAGTGGCTTCCCTGACCTTTGCTCCCCTGGACCTTTTAGAGACCATGTAATTCTCCAATTTTCTGTATTAAATCCCTTTTTACTTGACATATTTAGAGAGCTTTATTTCCTAACATAACCTTGGCTAATATATCCCCCCAATTTTTCAATTAAGCTGAATTATCAGCTTTTCAATGATCACATTAGTATCAGTCAGGATTTTTAGTTGCAAGCAACAGAGAGGATATATGGCTAATTTAAAAAGAAATGAAACTTACCAAATGCAGTTTAAAACATTAAATTTCTAGCATATTTAAGGTTGAATGAACATTAAAGGTCATCTAATCTAATGGTCACTAGCCCACCAGCTCACTGAAGTCACGACCAGTCTTAGGCCTATTTAAATACCCCACAGTTTCCAGCATAATACTCAACACTTCCTAAATCTTTAGTTAAATCGTATTAAAGGAACCACTCCAGGATTTTCTTGTCCCCATTTCCTGCTTTCTTCCAGCCACCTCCCTCCACTTCCACCCCCTTCTCTTTGATCCCCACTCCTCTCACAGCCTCTAGGATCTTATTTCTCTCCTTTTTCTAGAATTTTCAACCACTCTCTTTACAATTCCTGCCCATTGGCCTGAAATATGCTCAAATGTCCCCTGTCCTAAAACAACCTTTCTTGTCCATCTTTCCTTCCACCTCCACACTTTAAAAAAGAATAGTTCCTATGCAGCCTCCATGTTGTCACCTCACTGTGCCTCAAGACTCTATTTCTTTAGGTCTGGCCTTCACCTTCCTGCCCGTGGACTGACTTTGCCCCCTCTTAAAGTGGCCCGTGACTTCAATTCGTCCGCATGCTCCGTGGCCTCCCGGTATTGCGTGACACCGGTGACCGCGCGACACTGCGCTCTTCTTTCCCATGCCACGGCATTCTTCATTCCTCTGTCGCCTCTCCTCTCTTGATTTGAGTGTTTGTCAGTTTCTGCTGCTCGTTTGGGGAAACCGTCGGAGCGGGCGGTGGGGAGGCGAGCAGAACCCGTGGGCTGGGGGTGGAGGCTGTTCTCGCCTCTTCCTTCGCTCCCCTGCTTCGCCGGCTGGAGTGCTGGCACGTGACTGCGCCTGTCACTCAGAGGCCCCGCTGGGACAGCTAGAACTCGCGCTCGACCCCCGACCCGGCCAGCTGCGCCGCGGCGGCCCCGCGAGCGCCCCCTGCAGGCAGCACCGTGGCGGCGCTCACCGACCCACCCTGTGCTCGCCGCCGCCGGGCTCGTTGGGTTTCCTCGTCTTCTGAGCCTGGTGCTGCAGCTCTCACTCTCTGTGAGCGAGCTAATATCCTATCAGTAAACCCTTTTGCTGCTTAGGTGAGCGAAGTTGGGTGTTCTGCGGTTTGCTCCCACGATCCCTGGCTGGTACCTTTTCTTTTCTTCCTCCCATCCCCTATGTGAAGGAATTCCTAGCGGTTCTTTTCTTGGCTCTTTTTTTTTTTTTTTCCGTCCTGCATCCACATTCTTTCCACTGGGAAGCTCATTTATTTCCCGGTATCTATTATCATCTTTGTGCTGATTTCTCCCAAATCTTTTTGCAGTTCCGCCTCTCTCCTGAGTGCTGGTTTAATCTCAAATTTACAAATGTTCATCCCCCTGCATGTCCTCTGACGTATGAAAATCAACAAGACTAAAACTCAGACTCACCAGCTTTCATCTTGCTGATAAAACCACTTCTCCAAATTTCTCTCTTCCGTGCTGGACAGCCAGACTTAAAATTTTTAAAGATACTCCTCTCCTTTACACCCCTAAACAAACAGTACCAAGTTCTGTTTAACTTTGACATCCTTCCTTTCTCTCACACTGTCACTACCTTGTTCTTGCCAGAACAATTGTTCTATGCTCCCTACTGAGCACCTACCTCTGGCTGTCCCTCTGAATCAACTTGACAACACATGGTCAGTTTAAATTTCCTAAAACACAATTGTGGTCCTATCACCCTCCCTCCTGTCTCTTCATGCACCGTCAGTACCCACGGCTGGCGTGGAACCTCTCCAACGTGACCCTCCACAATCAAATTCCAGCCTACTTCCCCTTTATTTCTCTTGTGTGTATGATCCTGATGATGTTGCATACTTTCCTATCTGCATGCCTTTGTGTAGGGTATTTCCTTTATTGGGAGTGTTTTTCTCTCTAATTCAACCCAAGTGCCATCTCTTCCATAATATCCTCCTCCTGGTCCCCTTCTAAAGTGCTTCTCAACCTTTACTATGCACATGAATCATTTGGGCATATTGTTAAAATGCAGATTCTAATTCATAGGTCTCAGTTAAGGTCTGAGATCGTGCATGTCTAACAAGTTCTGGGTAATGCTGCAGATCCCTGAACCACACTTGGAATAGCAAGGACCTCGAGAGAAGGCTCTTCTACCAAACCACAGAGAAAAATACCAGGGCAGGGACTGTCAATTAGTCATTTACAATATTTTACAATCTCTACAGTACCCATTTTGCCTCCTCAAAGACAGGAATTGGGCTTGGTTCATTGTTATTTTGGTTGAATACGGTGACTCTATCAATTTATTTTAATTGAATTAAATATGCTTTGGACATCACATCCTTTTCTTTTCCATCCCATGGTTACCAGAACTTCTCATTTTAACTGAATTTCTCATGGATAAATATGTGGAGAGAAGGGGCTGCCACACATGTGATTTGCTGTAGGTGAGGATGGCCCAACATGTTTAAGATAGTGCTAATTTAATTATTGTTACAGCCAGGGTGCTCAGCTGCAAAAACCACTCTAGGTTAATAGAAAAGTACCTTATGAAAGTATATTGGGTAGCTCACAGGATTGTTGAGAAGGCCAGAGACAACACAGCAAAAGGAAGACATGAATTATGCCAGAGCATTCCACAGCCACCCGCTTTGGGCAGATACCGTGCAGCTCACTGAACTAGAAGGCAGTCCTAGAACCTCAGCTGCTACTGCTTCTGAAAGTTTATGTGTCTGCCACCACCCTCGCCAGCACAGATTCAGTGTAGGGCCTACTTCTTCACATTTGTATTAGTTTTCAGTGTGTAACAAATTGACATAAACTTGGTGGCTTAAAACAACAGAAATCTATTCTCTCATGGTTCTGGAAGCCAGAAGTCCCAAATCAGGTATCACTGGGCTGAAATCAAGGTGTTGGTAGGGCTGTGCTTCCCTTTTTTCTCTTCCAGCTTCTGGGGGCCACCAGCATTCTTTGGCTTGTGGCTGCATAACTAGAATCTTCAAATCTCTCTTGGCTCCGCCTTCACCTTGTCTCCTTCTCTGTGAGTGATCAAATCTCCCTCTCCTTGCCCCCCCCTTTTAAGGAACATGTGATTGCGTGTAGGGCCCACCCAGGTAGCACAGGATAATCTCCCCATCTCAACATTCATTCTTAATCACATCTGCAAAGACTTTGCCATATAAAGTAACGTTCACAGATTCCATGGATTAGGACCTGATTTCCTTGGGGGCCATTATTCAGCCTAGGACAATGTTTGCTTATGAATTGAAGTCTCACTTGCATATATCTCATTGGTGCAACCTATATCACATGCCTGCTCCTGAGCTGCATGCGTGGCTGGGAAGTGAGCTTGCTGTAAGGAAAGGTGTTCGAGGATGATAGGTGGCCCAAATGAGTGTCAAATATCAGCTAGAGTAGTCTTCAAAGCTTCATCATAATAAACTTCTGTGTGATGGACCAGCCAGAATCTTTAAACTGCAAGAAGTTATCTATTGCTGATTGCAATTGGGCACCATATTTCAAGCCATGCAAGTATTGACAAGAAAACATCATGAATGTAGAAAACAATTTTCTTTGACTCCGGGGCCAGGAGGTCGTGGAAAAAACAAAACAAAATAAAAACAAGAGGTATAGATTTGGGGTTGTGTTCCTTTTTTGATCACAAGAAAAATCTGTTCCAGAACCCTAACATGGACAATTCAATTAGATCCTGTAGCTCATTAAGAATAATATTTGGTTATAGGTCGTGCTAAACCCCATTTCCTATCTGGCCTGATGCATAGCATTCCTGTGGTGCCTAGCATTGTCCTATGCAGTTATGACAGTAAGGACTTGGGTAATAAGAAGTGGGTGACTTCTGTTTCTTCAGCTCCCTAATATGTGATTTTCAAACAAACCAAAGTGGTCCTTTTTGTATCTGTCCCTTTTCTTCAATGTGCACGTGTTTCTCCATGCCAGCAATGAATTTTCCCAGCTCCTCTCACCTGTATACCTGCTAAAGGCATACCGTTGTTAAAAAAATTGATCAGTTGTTAAAAAATTAAAATAATCTATTAGGATCTGATATGTCTTAAGAGTGTTATAGTGATGGCAGGCACCTTCTAGGTTGCACAGTGTCCAAATTACTGTGACAGGAACAATAATTCTACCTTTTGGGGTATGTGCGTATATTTACAAGGGGGAGAGAACCAGGTAAACGATTACTGAGATTAGCATTTATAGCAACTATGAACATGTCAGTATAAATACACTTTGGGTTCTTATATATAAATAATCTTCTAAGAACCTTGTTTTATTGTTGACACTTTCCTGCAGGTTTCTGAGACACATTTAAAATTCAATCTGTTCCCTTGAGCATTTTTTGTGATCTGGCAGCATAATAAAAAACTTTCTTTTAGAAGGCCTGGAATCAAAGCAATGAAAAAAAAGTTAATGTTGTGGGGAAAAATGATTTTTTCTCTTTAACCTTGGAGGCTTCCTATTTCTTTGTGGAGAGATTTTATTCGGAAAGGGACAGCAGTAATATGATCTGATTGACGATGATCCCAGCTTCCCCAAACACTAGCTGAAAGTTTGGGGCAAATTCCTGACCCTTTCTGGTGCCCCATTTCTCATTATAAAATGAGAATGATAACCAGGTCACCTTCTTATTTCCCAGCACCAGTTACTTTCTGCTTTCTTAGATATGATTGGCATTTTTATAAAAGTATATTTTAGTGCTTGACTCTCCCTTGGGTTCTAGAGTGGTTTTGTGTATATCAAACACTGACAAAATGCCCATCTCTCTTTTGTCCCCAAACGCCTGATTTGATGTGACCTTTTTGGTGGGGGGAGGAAGGATGAAGGAGAACTGTAGAGGTTTTGGAAGCTTCACTCTATGAATTAATACTTCTGCTTCAGCATAATGTTGGTATTTGATCAAACGTAAAAAGCTTCAAGCTTTTAATGTCCTGCTGACACCAGTATCAACAAAGCATTGAAGCGGAAGCTTTCTGGCAGCTGATTAGAGGGAGATTTTATTTCACTAGCTTTAAGACTAAGTATACCTTTTAGTAGCTTTTTCTCAAGGATAAGCTGCATTGTGTATTATAAATCAAATTCAAGAGCTTTAATAAAGAACCCCTGATAATTTGGTAATATATTATCACTATGTTTTGGAAAGGCTATAAATGACTGCTTTTTATAGTGTAATTTAAAATAATAATATGGATTATAGTTGTGTTCAGTCATGAAAGTATAATTTAACAGTTTGGGCTTATAATAACCTTTTTTTCCCCCTTCGATAGTGTCCGCTCTTGTTTTAACTCAAGAATGGCTTACTTGGGAATGATTTACTATGCTTGCTTTTAGAGTCTAGTAGGGCTGAACATGTGTTTAATAGGAATTTTATGCTGTTGTGTTGGAAAAGCTTCACACAGAAGTGAAATTGAAAGCTGGAAAATAAAAACTGCTAGAAGCGAGCCTTTTCAACCTCAGAAGCGTGTTCCATGTTTGGGAGCTTGCTGTGTCAGTCGGGGCTCTCCAGAGAATGGGAGGCTCACTAGGAGGGGTAATTGAAGAGTGTTTCATGAAAGGACTACTGTGTATTAATAAAGGGGGGAGAAGGCTAAGGGAAATAACAAGGAATGGTAACACCACCCCCTGCCCCAACTCCGTGCAGCAGGGAGCCTTCACCACCCTAGGCCTGAAGAGGCAAGTGTGTTGCAGTTCCTGGGTCTGGAAAACATCGTGGCCCCAGGAAAGGAATGTGGCCAATGCCAAGTTGCTTCTAAGGCAAAGAGGGAGCCAGGGGGATCAACATCTCCAACCTTTCCTTTTCACTACCTTCAAATCTGCTTTCCAAGCCTCCCATTGGGCTGACCTAAAGAACAAGGTCATCAAAAGAGGTCATCTGAAGCACAGAGCAGGTGAAGAAGGGTGGAGTATGGATTTGAAGGAGTAGCTAGCACCCATGCAAGGCTGGGAGTGAGGAAGGATGAACAACACTGATACCAAAGGACTTGGCATCTATATCTGATAGAGATTAGGTTATTAACTATGAAATGTCCATTTTCCTTAAGTACTAAGTTTGACAGTTGATATCTCTGACATTTCACTTGACACTTCTTGTTTTATTTTTATTGTGAAGGTACGTCCTCATTCTTTCAAGTGCGTGATTTGGCTTGTGATTATCTTTCATGTTTTTTATTTTTTTCAGAGCAATTTTTGTGACTACCACTTCTTCCAGTCTTTGGACTACTTCTTGTAAGGAAAAAGATTCAATTCTCAACAAACTGTGGAAAACGCCTTTTGCGATTTCATCGCCACTCGCTCTCCAGGCTTCTTCACTGCTGGCATAAACAAGCTACCGCGAAGATGGAAAAACTGTGTCGATAGTTTAGGCCCATACTTTGAGTAATTGTACTGCTTCTTGTTTGAGATATAATAGACTACACTATTGATTCCGAAATCAGATATTTCATATTTAATGACCTAATATGTGACAAACTAGAATCTAAACTCAAGGATCTTCTAGTTTCCATTTTTCTCCTTTCCAGTCATTACTAGTTAAAAAAAAAAAAAGAGGCTCTTTTAAAGGTCTCTTTTTTTCCTGATGTTATGCGACTTTTAGAGCTGTTTGTTTTATCTCTTTGATCAGGTTAGAATGCAATTCACTGGCTTTTACTAAGAATGCATTATTCTCTAGGAACATGGAACAAAACAGAAACAACCCACTTCTTGCTATTATCCAGGACCATCGGAGGAAGTTTTGACATTCATGAGATCCATCAAAAGAAAAAAGAGCAAATGGATAACTTTGCTTTTAGTTGTTTGTTGATTATTCTGGAAAACTCCTCTTTGGCTCCTGGTCCCCATCCCACACCTCCTTCCTTCAACTCCCCACTTTCAGAGCTCTCCTGTGGGCTCCTTTCATGCTCCACAGACCTATTTGGGTTCCAATGCATAATTGCAACCATGTCTTACCTTCCTAGGTGTCTGAGTCAGGTGAGAAGCCTATTTGCTCTTCTCTGTTTTTATGGCCCAATAGCATGGTCTCTTTCATCATCCCTGGTCTACCATGCCCCCCACTCCTCTAACCTTGTCCTTTCTTGCAGTGCTCTGGGGTCAGTCCTGTTGCAGGCAGCTCAGGGTACTGGCAAGAGCTCTGAACTGGGAATCATGAGATTAAGTTCTCACATATTGCCACAAATTAGCCATGTATCACTGGTAAAATCAAAGGCTATTTCTAAGCCTTGCTTTTGTCATCTGTAAAATGGTGCTTGAAAACAGATTTGTGATCTCTCAAATACTACCATGAAATAAGTTGGATGAGAGCTGGTGGAAGTGTCCTCGTTGCCTTTAAAGGAAAGGAAGGCTGTGTGGAGATGTGCTGGACCTTGAAGATCACTGGTACGTCCCAGACCTAGTTCATGGTTTCCAGCCACAGAAACTTACTCTTTTCTGGGACCAGGGGATGTCCTGCCTTGGCTCACTCTACCTAAACACATGCACAAGCAAACTCAATACCGTAATGCCAAACTATGATTATTTTGCCTTCCAAGTAAGCATAGTGCCCTTGTTCCGGAATCACTGCACCAGGACAAGTCCCTCAGGTCTTGAGCCCTTTCCTGTGAGATTGCCCACACCTGTGCACCTCTTACAGCCACATTCCAGGGCCACCACTGTCCCAACACAATCAACACAATCTCCAGAACTGAGTAGATATCACAATGCCAATTTATTTATTTACAATGAGACATTTAAGACAAGAAGATTCACACTATCAGCATCTTCCCTCAAGCTGCACGGGAAATTTAATCACAATCATGAGCCATTTCCTTTATCATAGGCAATCACTCTCTGAGGGGCCTAATATTCTCAAGGTCTGGGAGATCAGATATTCTCTCAACACTAGACAGACCTACACTGAGGACCTAAATCCTAACCAGAGATTTTTGGTGAGCATGGAAATGAAACAAAGGAAATTATGCTTATGGTAGAAGGTAAGTTGTTGTAATCATGCATCCATCTCACCACAGGGATGTCCTTGGATCTCTAAAATCCTTTGGCCATATTCTTAGAAGTCTTGCCTTTGAAAGTCCAAGTCCCGCTTTCCCCAAATTGCTGAGGATGTCTGTCTCTGAGCCTGCCTCCACCTGGGACTGTTTCCTCTCCCGCCCCCTTCCCCAGCACCTTCTTGCTTTCCGTCTTCAGACACGAATCACGTTACAATCTGGACAGGTGACCTGCAGAGCCATTCTATCTCTTTCTTGCTTATTTATGCTCAGATCCATTCTGTGTGGATTTCAGAGAGTTAAATTCTGAGAGAAAGTCTCATTTCCTGTACATGGAGTAAGTCTCAAACACTAACAGCGGATGAAGAAGCTTATGACGTAACTGGCTTGTTGAATCGGCCCTGCTGCCTGTGAAGTGAGGGGGTCCAGTCTGCTGTGCTCACCCTTCCCTCATGTGCTTAGCACTAGTTGGCTGTATTTGCTCTCAAATCCATTTATGCCAATTGTACTAGGCATTGTAATTTTACAGTTTAATTATAGAACATCAAATAGGAGCACGAAAAGAGAATTCTTATATGAAACCTAAGCTAAAAGCTCTGCGAAGTCTCAATAAATGTAACTAAAAATTCTGTTGAGCAGACAATAATAAATATTGGGGGGAATCACATAAATTTAGGGCTTGCACTCAGATTGGTCTGCAGCTATGTTTAAATTTTCACCCACTAAAGACGCTGACACTGTAGATTGTGAACACCACCTCATGGGTATGCTTTGTGTGTGTGCAGAGGTTGGGGTTTTCTTTTGCACCTTTAGGTGACATCTGCCATGAGAGGGGAGTGAACAATTTCTTGTCTGATCAGAGGAGCCCTTGCTGAAGGACTACAGTTGCCAGTGGCTTGGGTAAAGGCTACATCTATTGATATGAAGACATGCTTAGTCTTGAGCAAGTTCCTCATCCTCCACAGAACCGCATTTTGAATCAGGAACTCCAAAGCCCTTGGTGACTCACTGAGGTGATGTTTCCTGTTAAGTCCCTACTCCTTTCTGTGAGTTTTTCCTTGTTCTGCCCTCTGGTTCTATGTCTGCCCCTCCCGGTCACCCCTGCCCCTGTCCCATAGCAGTGTCTACAAAGGCAAGAGCCCTGCTGATTCCTAAATCCATGAGTTGTGTTTCCAGCTCCTACCAAGTTTTTTCTTTCTAAAAAGATAAAGAACAAAGTTTAAATAATCTCAGGGAACACAATCTCATAAGTAGAGGCTCAAAGAACTCAAGATAATTTGTAGACCACCTTGTGGAGAAAATAATAAAGTCCTAATTTCAGGGTTGGGGAAGGGGCAGGAAGAAACATAAAAATGGTGTTTTAATAATTTGCCATATTAAATTCAACATATATTTATTTGAAAAATATTCAGGAAAATATACATTGAATCTAATGTGAAAAAAAGACTTAATGAGAGGAACGGAAAAGAGCATTTTATATTAATTTTGAAAATCAGTTTCCATTAATAAGTAGAGGCACAGGAAACAAATTGAAAATAGCACAGATCAGGATGTCTTTTTTTTCCAGAAAAAAAGATGATATTGCTGTTCATAATTACAAGAAATGGATGATTATATTTTAAATGAGTTAACTTTGGTCCATCACGCTTACTTCATGGTGTGAAGAAAACAGCACTTGAATGATTTTTTTCCCTAATTTGTTCTAAATTACACCAAAGTGCTCTGCAAGAAGCAAGTGCTTGTGTTAATTAACTCAGAGTAAAGAAGGTCACTGGTATACATAGGGCTCATTTCGTGGTTTTAGTTATACATTTTCTTCCGCAATTAAAGTTATTATGCATGATAAGCACATACAGATTTTTACTTTTTTTATCCAGAATTTCAGATTTAGCCACACTTTTAAATTTTTCTTTAAAAAAAATTTGGCCCCAAACTAAAAACTTGCTAACTAACTCAAAAAATATCATTTCCTACTATTTAATAGGCATCACTTATTCTGTCAAGCCTCTTTACCTCTGATAGAATTAATTAGTACCCTTTCTTTTTCTGATTCTGTCCCTCTTATTATTTGCATCACACTATATAACACTTACTATTTGCATGTTCCTCGCCTTCTGAGACCGGGTTCTGTGAGGGAAGAGATGGGGTTTTACTTGTATTTCCAGCCTCAGAGCCCAGGACGCCCTCTGGGCCACAGTAGGCCCTAAATAAATATTTACTGGTCAGAATTGCTTATTGATACACATTAAGTGCTGCTCATATATAAAATAGTGCTTGCTAAGACAGGTCAAAGTATGTTAGACTTCCTCATTTAGGTTTTCATTCTCTAAATTAGGGTTTGACAAACTTCCGGTAAGGGGCCAGACAGTAAATATTTCAGGCTTTGCAGGCTGTTCAGTCTCTGTTGCAACCGCTCAGCTCTATTGTTGTGGCATGAAAGCAGTCGTGTACAATATGTAAATGAACAAGGAGGGCAGGCTGGGTTTGGCCCTGCCAAGCCCTGCTCTAAGTCCTTATTTTGAAAGGTGGGAAAGAGGGAAGAAAGATCCCAACCATCTCGTGTGATAATCACTCCAACCAAAGTTTCTTATAAATGTTGGCAATAAGAGTTATCATGTATATAGCATTTTCGAGATATCTCCCAGTACTTGTTCTCTAAGAACAAAGAGGAAACTAAGTGAGTTTCCGCCCCTGCCCCATACCCTGTCTATTATTAAGACTGAGCCATGAGGTTGTAGGGGATAAACAGGAGTATGAAAATTAGAAGCTCTGACATGACAAGGAGGTAATATGAAAGAAGGATGCAGAGGAAAGAGCAAATGGAAATCGGTGTGGCCTGCAGCAAGACATGTCTGGGTCCAAGTCCTCCAGTGGGTGAGGTGCTAGGCAGGTTGGGGACAAGCTGAGTTTTGCCCTGCTTCTCATCTGGGATAGAAGAGAAAGAATGTCATACAGCAGTGGTCCTCAAACTTTTTGCTTGCATACAAAACTCCTAAAGAAACCTTGAAAAAGCATACATCCTTTCATACATTTCCATGTATCAACACGGAAATTTTTTAATAATGAGGATGCAATTTTCAGCATATTATGAATAATGACATTTAAAAATAAAAGTGTCTGTCTCCCTTTTAATATACCCAATGGAATTTAATATCATAGTACATTTTTAACTTTTTATGTTGAAATGATTTTAGGTTTACAGAAAAGTTGCCAACCTAGTACAAAAAGCTCCTAGTATAACCTTGTATACCCTTGCCCAGCTTCCTCTAATGGTACATCTCACGAAACCATCGCACAGTCATCAAAACAAAGAAATCAATACTGGTGCAATATTATTAATTTAGCTACAGACTTTATTTTACTTTCACATTTTCCCATAGTGTCCATTTTCTGTTCCAGGATTCCACCTTGCACTTAGTTGTCATGTCTCCTTTGCCTCCAATCTCTGACATTTCCTCAATTTTTCCTTATTTTTCATGAGCTGGACACTTTTGAAGTAGTCAATTATTTTATTTTGTAGATGTCCCTCAATTGAGATTTGTCTGATGCTATTTCATCATTAGATTGAGATCATGCATTATTGGGAGGAAACCAAAGAAGTCATGTGACCTCAGTGCATCATATAAGGGGGTACGTGATGCTGCTGTGACTTATTACTGTTTATGTTCCCTTGATCACTTGATTCACGAGGATTTTCTACTGTAAAGTTATGACTCTCCCCTTGTAGTTAGTGACTATCTTGGGGGAGACACTTTAAGG
Organism: Cheirogaleus medius; assembly: GCA_008086735.1. Classification (NCBI taxonomy): domain Eukaryota; kingdom Metazoa; phylum Chordata; class Mammalia; order Primates; family Cheirogaleidae; genus Cheirogaleus; species Cheirogaleus medius. The sequence continues at coordinate 8,519,905 of VBSM01001562.1, forward strand.
TTATGCAAATATCCTGTTTTTCCTCATTCACCCACTAATTTTAGCACCCACTGGTAAATCTTGCCGACAACAGTTATTACATTTGTGTTTGTCTAATGGTGATTTTTGTGTCTCTCATTTCTTCTGCATTTGTTTGTGAGCATCTCCTTATTTCCTGGCACCACAAGATATTCCCAGTTTCATCTTGCATGTTCCTGCCCCAGACCTGGAATCAACTACTTCTCAAAGAGCACTGGTTCCTTTGGTTAGAGATACTAGAACAATTTGACTTCTGTCATAATCTATTTAAAAATAGAAACACACACACATAAGCTCTTTAGCAGTCAGAGACACTACTTTGTTTCTTTTTCTCATTAATCTTGTATTTACATTCCAATCCCCCACAGAATTTTATCCTAATGTAATATATTTTTATTCTTGAAGTATTTTATTTACTACCTTGCTGTTTTCCTGCAGTAAAAATATGTATATCAATTAACATTTTTCTTTTTCTTTTTTATCAATCATCAAACATTTATTTCAACCAGTATTTTTTAAAAAAATTTTCTGTTCTTTGCCAAATACTGGGCATGTTGTTGGCTACAAACTTGTCTGGCTAACTTATTAGGCAATTAATTTATTCCCAGAAAAAAAACCCAGCATGGTTGTTTTATTATTTTCCTAAGGCTTCTGTAACAAGTTACCACAAACTTAATAGCTTAAAGTAACAGGAGTATATTCTCTCACAGTTCTGGAGGCTGAAAGTTCAAAATCAGGGAGTTAGCCGGGCCATATTTCTTCTGAAGGCTCTAGAAAAGAGTCCTTCCATTCCTCTTCTTAGATTCTTGTGGCTTCTGGAAATTTCTTAGGACTCCTTGGCTTTTATTTTTAATTTTTTTTTTACATATATAATATTTTTTAAATTTCAGAATATTACAGGGGTACAAACACTTTGGTTATGTATATTGCCTTTGTATCACCCAAGTCAGAGCTACAATCATGTCCATCCCCCAGAAAGCGCACACTGTACCTATTAGGTGTGAATTTACCCATCCTATCCTCCCCCCTCACACCTGCCCAACACCTGATGAATATTACTTCAATATGTGCGCATAAGTGTTGATCAATTAGTGCCAATTTAATGGTGAGTATATGTGGTGTTTGTTTTTCCATTCTCGTGATACTGCACTTCAAAGAACTGGCTCTAGCTCCATCCAGGATAATACAATATGTAGTTGACCATTTTTTATGGCTGAATAGTATTCCATGGTATACATATACCACATTTTATTAATCCATTCATGTATTGATGGGCACTTGGGTTGATTACACATCTTTGCAATTTTGAATTGTGCTGCTCTAAACATTTGAGTGTAGATGTCTTTATTATAGAGTGTCTTTTTTTCCTTTGGGTAAATACCCAGTGGTGGGATTGCTGGATCAAATGGTAGCTCCCTTTTAGTTCTTTGAGGGATCTCCACATTACTTTCCGTAGAGGTTGTACTGATTTGCAGTCCCACCAGCAGTGTATGAATGCTCCTATATCTCCACATCCATGCCAACATTTATTATTTTGGGACTTTTTGATAAAAGCAATTCTCCCTGGAGTTAAGTGATATCTCATTGTGGCTTTGATTTGCATTTCCCTGATGCATTTCTAATAGAAATGTTGAACAATTTTTCAGATGTTTGTTGGACATTAGTTTGTCTTCTTTTAAAAAGTTTCTGTTCATGTCCTTTGTCCACTTCTTAATGGGGTTCTTTTATCTTTTCTTGTTAATTTCCTCGAGTTCTCTACAGATTCTAGTTATCAGCCCTTTATCGGAGGTGTAGCATGCAAATATTTGTCCCATTCTGTAGGTTGTCTGTTTGCTCTAGTGATAGTTTTCTTGGCTGTGCAGAAGCTTTTTAATTTGATCAGGTCCCATTTATTTATTTTTGTTGATGCTGCAATTGGGAGGAGGGGAAGGGGATGAGTAAATCCACACCTAACAGATGCAATGCGTGCTGTCTGGGGGATGGGCACGTTTGTCGGGCAGTGCAAAGGCAATTTATGTAATCAGAGAGTTTGTATCCCCTTAATACTCTAAAATAAAAACCAAAACAAAACAAAACAATTTCTAAGAATAATATATATATAAAAAAAGAAAAGAACTGGAGACACCACTTGCAAAAGGGTTTGTTACCTAGTCATTATAGTGATTCACATCGTCACTTTCCTAGAATTAAAATTCAAAGGCTTTACTAAGACTTTTCACATGACTATCTGTTTTGCCTATTACTCTTTCACTTACAGGCACCTCGTTTTACCTGATAAACAAAGTAGGGTTGAGAAAAATAAAATATTATTTCATTATACTTCTGTCAATACTATTTTTCTATTACATGTTTTAATCAGAACACTAGAGTTGCAGATTTAGTTTATCCAATTAATAAAAAATGTTCATCATAAAACTTAATTGGTAAAGTCAATCCTCCTTGTCAAACCAATGAGCCAAATAAGACAGTGTTCAGAAAAAGCCTGATTTCATTTTTCAATTCAGATAATCTTGTTAATACTCATCCTCACAACTCACTTAGAAATCTAAGATAGATAAAGCACAGAGCCTTGTCATGAGCTTTTCACCTGGATAACCTAAGACGTCAGGTTCTTAGCAGCATCTACACTTTCTTCACTTTGCTTTCACCGGATTTTCTCTGTAGAAACACATTCTTTGACAATAGTCAAGGGATGGTTGAGATAAGGTTTCAAACAAAGGTAGTTAGCAGTCCTTCTGTTTCACTGTACAATACATATTAATTCAGAATTTGAACGTGGGGCAAAATAACTCATTTCTAACTCATCACTTCATCCTTAGCAGGAAAATGTATGAACACAGAGAAAGACATGAGACTCATGAGGGTTTATGATTCCTTTATTAAAAGAATCTTCACTGGCATCAATATTTTAAGTTTTCTTCTTTGTTTGGTGCCATGAAGAATTTTCCCAAGGTAAGGCCTCATAGAAAGATCTGGAATGAAAACCATCCTTCCTGCTTTTCTTTTAAAAAGGTAGTCAAAGGCATTTGTTCAAAGAGAAGTGAGAAAGAAGGACCAGCGTGACACCCTGGTCACAGGGGTGCTCTCAGGCAAGTCAGTTCTAAGAAAAAATACACATGAAGGTTAAAAATTCTGGAAATGTAATTCCTTAAAAAAATCCATGCCCCTGGTTCCCTTGGAAATCTTTATGTACCCTCAGGATATGTGTTCTCAGTTCGAAACTGTTTACTTAGCGAATGTATTTCAATGGCCCACGGAAGCTACATAATGAATCAAAGATAGACCTCGAGTTAATTCCTCTGTTAGCCACAGGTAGGAGACCCATTGGAGGACCATGCAGGCCTGGCTGTATACAAGGAACCTGGACTCATGAATGACTGAATAAAGCAGAGTCCTCCTGCCAGCCCATATAGGTGTGGGTGAGAAATAAACCTTTGCTGTGTTAAGCCACCAAAATTTAGAGATTATTTGCTACTGCATTTAGCCTTGCCCGACTAATAGAGCAGCTGATGGTGCTGGATGGGGTGTCACCAGCGCATAGGTGAAGTGGCCTTGTAGTGAACTGCAGTGTCCAGGTAGGGAATTGAACAGGAGTCACAGCCAGTTCTCCAGAGATAAGGCCAGGGAGAGCCAGGATCAAAGAGAACAGACTGCATGTTACACCAAATACAGACTTCACAGCAGATGCCAGCACAACTCCCAGGAGTGGGGCCAGGCCACATTCTCAGTGGACATTAGATAACACACATCCACAGTCAGTTTCACCTTCTCCCCTCAATACCGGAAGGACACAGCAAGTTCTCACATATCCACCTTCCATTTGGACGAGGGTAAAGAAACTCCAAAAGACTGAGTTTTAATTTAAATATTCAGTTTATCCCTGTTTTTGATAGGGAGTGGAACCTTCAAAAGAAGAAACATTTAACTTGAAAAAAGAACGTTGTAATTGGAAGAGCCCAAGATACGGTTAATTGGAAAAATCCAAGATTTTCCATTACCCGGAATCTATAAAGATGCTCAGGTTAGTCATAGAAAATAATTGATTGGGGGGATACATTAATTATGTGTGAGTCTGTGATCCTGCTACTTCTCTTCTTTTCATGTTCTAGCTATAAAATCTAGCTCTGATTAAAAATAGATAAGGTGGAAAAAAGTTTGAAAAGTACTTTCTATTTCTGCAATTTCAGTAATGGCAAGGAGTGCATGACCTGTCCACTGGGACAGATTCTCTGGAGATGTGGTTCAACACTAAATATTAAAGTGTGGAACAGTGACAAGCAATGCAATGTCTTTGAGTAAAACCACTTTCCTAATGACATAATTGTCAAATTGTTATGTGCAACTATATATTAATACCTTGGCTGGAAGGCTAATTGATCAGCAGTTTTTATCAAGTCCACTGAAAAGAACAGAACTTTAATTTCACTCGCCGGATTGTTAAATTCGGCTTTTATACCATCTGGTTAGTTCAAGTCAATTATTCTTTTGAGTCATAAATATACAACTGCCATATAATATAATATCTTAAAAAATGAAGTGCCAAGACTTAAAAGAAAATGTGAAGGTAGTTTGTCCCAGTGTGTAAACAATATAGTAGTAGCAACGTGCTGCGTTTGGAAGCTGTATTAACTGTTCAGGCCGCCAGGGCTCCATTGGCAGGGCGTGCTCTTCAAACTGTATTTCTAATGAGGATGTTTGCCACTTACAAATTCATTCCTCTTTCTCTTGGAGCTCCCCCTGGTGACTAGTGGCCACCAGTTTTGAGGCAGCTGGTTGTAATAATTAAAATGCACACTCTCGGGAAGGGTCCAGGTCCCCTCAGTTTCCCTCCATCACAGGACCTTACTTAATTTTTAATAACCACCTGCTATTTTCTAATTATGCATTTCTTTGTATTTCTTATGCATTTTATGGTTGTTACTGTCAGCTCTTCCTCGTTAGAAAACAAGTGCCATGAAAACAGAGACATACCTAACTGACCTGCTCACTCAGTACCCCCTTTTCTAGAATAGCGCTTGGTTCTTAACCAGAACTCAATAAACATTTATGTAATGAGTAAACTTTTGAATACTGATTATGGAGCCATTTTTCTTTATAACAAATTAATGAAGGAAGATCAAATCTGTGATTTTTAGAAATTTACAGTGTTATACTTTAAATTGTTGTTTACCAACTGCACTAACTAATCTAATATAAAAGGAGATGGTTCCCAGAAATCATGGTTTATTAAAATAGAACACATAAAATAAACTCATTTATATGATAAAAGTATCCAGATTACTATTGCAGAGTAATTTATTTAGTACTTCTTAACATATCCTCTAGTTATCATTCAGATCTTCAATTTTTCCCTTTTAAATTCAAGTTATATTTTATATCTTCTGGTTGAGTATTACATATTATCTTATATCTTTAGTTTTTAATGAAGTCCATGAGCTTTAGCAGGATTAAAATCCCAATATATTCCTTTAAGCTTATCTGTAAAACATTTTTAAATATCAAACTTTGTCATCATTTAGTAGGTTTAAGGCCACATTTTAACTGTGTGGTTGCTTAGGAAAGTGTACTGCTAACCAAGATCTTTACTGTTTAAAGAAAGGCATCTTTTCGTCTCTTTTAGCTTGAGAAGTCAGACCTAATAAAAACAAATGTCACCCTAAATATTGGTTTAGAGCCCAGAATCTGTGACCCTTAAGCTTAGAAATCAGTATTTTCCAAATCCTGCTATTAAAAATTGAATTAAACAAACAGGAAACCTCTCGGAAGCCTTTCCTTTTCCTCTTATGTACAAATATTTTTTGGCTTTTCTTCTCTCTCTCTCAATGAAATGAATGTGGGTAAATGTCCAAATAGCTACCAGATTAGTTTTAAAATTCCCAAAAAATTTTAGCAGAAACATATAAATGTTAAAACTAGTATTCACATTGGTTTGAGAGTTTTCAATAGGGAGTTTCTTTTAATAGTTCTTGTCTTTCTGAATAATAACCAATGCATAAGTTCCTCTTTTCAAGAATGGATCACAGTTTAGGGAAATGAATAAATCAAAGCCCATCTAATTTGGTTACAATTCACAACTCTTAACCACTTCAAGAATAATTAAAATAGGGACCCAATTCACATTCTATTGGCATCTGGTCTATGAAGGGAAATATAGAAGAGAAGCCCCATTTCGTCTTCTTTACTCATCCTCACGGCTGTGACATTCTCTGACTTCGTGATTATTGGTCATTCTTCTCAAGATCAGAAATGAGAATATTTTCTTCTAAATGTTCTGTACTTAAGTTGGTTGTAGGATAGTAGGGACTCCCAAACCCTGCGAGTCTCCTGAAGAAGCCACTGTTCTGCTTGTATATGCAGAAGGAAAGTGTGCAAACGGCCAGTGTTATTATTAGAATCAGTGCTACTGCAAGAGGAATGACGCTGTGAGTTGGTCCTGAAAGAATAAAAAAGAAAAAAAAAAAGAAAAACTTCAATGGCGATGGCATCATTTAGACACTGTCACATAATTGTTTTCTATCTTATTATTTCTAAGAAAAATCAAAATGTTCTGTCCTGTTCCAAACCTACCTTTTCCTGGATGCTCCTTTACAGTGTGAATATCTAAAAGGAAATAAAAAAATGAAATTAGGTTTTTCTTTTAATTCAGCAAAATTATGTCATTACTTATAGTAGGGATCAGCAAACTGTGGCCCATGGATAAAATCTGATCACTTGTTTTTATAAGTAATGTGTTATTGGAACTCAGCCACACTCATTTGTTTATGTGTTGTTATGGCTGCTTTCATGCTACAATGGCAGCGTGACAGACAGAGACCATATGGCCCCGAAAGCCTAAAATATTTACTATCTGGCCCTTTACAAGAAAAGTTTGCTGACCCTTGATTTATAGTAATCGCCATTATTAGTGCTTTCTCTCTCTCTCTCTCTCTCTCTCTCTCTCTCACACACACACACACACACACACACATACGTTTTTTATTATGTGTGTGAGGACACTTCTTTAAGAAAGACTTTAAAAAGAGTGTTTGGTCTCAGGACAGAGGTAGTGGGAGGTACAGAAGGAGCACTTGGAGGATGTGGAGTGAAGTCCCTGAAGTAGCCTCAGTTGGGACAAGCACTTTTCTCATCTGTAATATGGGGATATTCTAATTGCTCCACTGCCTTGGAAAGTAGCTGCGAAGGATAAAAGAGGTGTCATATGCATTACAGGAAGCTTTAAGTCCTGCACAGACACGAGGTGCTTCTGATTTGTTCTTGATACTTAAATGCTAGTGATAACTTGGTCACACTATTTATTAGGCTTAGTCGTGTCTTCCACACAGAGCGGAAACTCACACTATGGGGGTTTCAAACATGGGTGCCCACACCTGTAGTTTTTTCTCCTCCATTCTCAGTATCTAATCAGTCACCGTGGCCCAATGATTCTCTCTTCTCACTTCTCCCCTCTTTTTTTGCTCCCAGTTCTATCACCCCAATGACAAATGCTTCTGTTTACATCCAGATGAGTCCAGCTCCACTGTAGGTGTCTTCAGAGCACATAGGGGCTCCCTGTCTCCTCCACCATGAAGTTCAGCTCTTCAGCCTGGCACTCTGTGAATGGATCCTACTTACAGTCCAAATTTATTCCCATCACTCCCTAACACAAGCCCTTCACTCTCATCTAAGCACATTCTCAATTGCTGCTTTTAATCATGCTGGGTCTTTTGTCCGAAATGCCCTTCCTCCTTTGTTCAGCTCCTAAACTTCTCTTCATCCCTTGTGATCCCATAGCCTCGTCTCTCTGAGGCCTTCCCTACCAGGCCAGGCTACACCAATCCTCCTTCTTTGTAGCACTAGCGTCTAGAAATTAGTGTGATGATTATAAACACTGCCCCACCATCAATGATCCTCTTTAACATCTTATCTTAAAAATCGCTTCTGTTGTTGGCAAATGATTAGAATTTTCTGGCTTAGATTTCCAAAATTATTTTTTTATCACTTTAAGTATGCTGCTCATAATGAAGTTAAAACTTGACTTCTGTAACGTACTGTGTCATAGAATTGCAACAGAGAATTACATCTACTTGTCCACAACCAATATACTTATGCCTAGATTATATTTCCTGAGGCCAAAGATAAACCTTAAAAATTCTGAGTCACAGTCACTAGAGTGAAGGTTACCGGTTTACATTTCTAGTTCTATTTGCTTGAGGTAAACTGCTTTTTTCCCCATTAGGTTAACAGCCAGGGTGACATGAGAAAGTCATAGAGTCTTTGAGTTGATTTATAATGATATTTTTCTTCATATCAGGGAAAGAAGGAGCTGAAATATTATATCTTCTGATTTGCTTGGTGCAGAACAAGATGAAAATGCCAGAATCTATCTGACTACCCCCTGAAATACTTGGATTTTAAAACCTCTAAATGCTAAAGAGATAGGTCAACATTAGTCAAGGTAGAATCAAAATGAAGAGTTACTCTCTGATTTTACCTACCTGCCTCCATTTTACATATAAAGCCCTTCTTTTCTTGACAGGGGGATAACTGCCACACTCCTTCGGGGATCCTTAGGGCAACACACTGAGGGGGCTTGAAGTGGTCCCTGGCTGGCTCCCGGATGCCCCAGTTTGATTGGTCTATGGGAGTTCCATCAAACCACCTTACAGTTTCATCTGTGGAAAAATTGCTGACTTATTACAAATTATGTGCACGGTTATCAGACATACTGAGACTGGAATGAACCATAAAAAGCAGCCCCTCAATTGAATGAGACTCTCTCCTTAACTGACGCATTCAACTCAGTGAGCACAGTCACGAACTCAACATCAAAAGGTGGGTATTAATAAAGGTGCCTTGTGGAAAACCTTCTATTTATTTTAAACATAGTGTTCTAATTTAGTTAATTCAGGACATTATGTTTCTTAATGTAACAGTTTGAATTCCGAAATATTCCGTATCATTTATAATCAATTTAAAGAAATAATTTAATAAATGAAACTAATCAACATAAAGAAAAATCCTTTGAAGTCCTAACATCTATTATCATTACAAAATGGTTCGCTTTCTAAAAGAATTTTGCAGTGAGTTTCTTTAAAGAGCAAGCCAGTCATGTACCAAGGGGGTAGAGATGGTGGGAGAGTCCATCCGTGTGTGGGCAATAAGGGGGCAGATGCATTGTCTGAAAAGAATTTAAAACTCACAATAAAACTGACTGAAAGTCAGTCTGCTTTTTATTATCACCATCTGCTAGAAATTCTAAACAACGTCGGTGATTAAAATACTCCTTAGCACAAGGGTAGGCTCACCCCCCACGTTGGTACACCACTGTAACGAGCTCTCCATGCCAATTAAAATAATTTTCTTTACAAGTACCTTTCAATAACCATCAATTACATAAAGAAAAGAATACCATGCTTTCACTTTATTACAAACTCTGTTTTTTATGAGCAGCAACTAAGAATTCTAATAGCACAATTTATCACTGAAACATTTCCATAACTCTATTGTGCTTTTATAACGTTTAGAAACCTGGGGGTATTTTCAAGTAAATATGGTTTTGGTATGCTATGGCTAAGTCCATGAACACCAAGTTCCAGCCAAGCGCCTTCATGCTAAGTATAAAGGTAAACTAGTTATTGTTTGTTTGTTTTTATTTTGGGTATTCTGGGATTATTCCAAAGGAAAAGAGGGTATAGAAAAGGCTAGCAATGTTGTTTTGGGAAGAAATGGCTTTAGGATTCATGCTATTTTTCACAGCAAATGTATCCAAGGGGAGTTTTCTGGCTCACAGATGCCATTATCATCAGCCTTAACAACCCTGTATTTATTTATGTCCTCTCCTCTTCCCTACCCAAATCACTTACTGTTACTATCAAATTGAGCATTCAACCAAACCATCTGGACAGAAGAACCAAAAGCAAAAAGCTCTTCTAGGAGAAATGCATTTTCAGCCTCATCTTTGATTGTTAGAAGATTAGATCCTATAAAAGAGACAAGTAGCAAATGAACAAGTATTTGTGTTTACACATAAATATAATTTTTTAAATGTCTCCTATATAATTATTGGTAAAGTTCAGGTTTTGAAAAGTGAAAATTTCCATTGTTCATAAGTGATTTTTGATTAAAAAACTTAAAGTAAAACCACATTTGTTAAAAGATACAAGCTTGCACTTAAGAAGTTAAAGCATGGAATATTAATTTCAGGAAACATTCAAAATTCATAATGCAAATGCATTCAAAAGGAACATTTTCTTGAGGAAGTGCATATGCTTAGACATCATCTAAGGTTTTCAAATTCTTTACTGGACATTAAGTTTCAGATATTAGCTGTCCTCCAAACAAGCAACTTTAATAGTATTTATTTTTTCAATAGTTTTTGTTGTCCTAAATTCACTAAATAATCCAACAAATGAAGAAAACCACATTGTTTACTGAAATATAAAGAAGAAACACATAAAAGCATTTTACCATCATGAAAGAATTACCTTCCTTTTTGCAAAATTCATGAGCAGCCTCAAAACTCGTACTGTCTAGGACTGTAGAAAAACTGTAGCAATTACTTTTAAATTTTATCCAGGGAATAGATGTTTCTGAGCACAGTCCTGGGTGTTCAAGTGGTCTTGTTTCTATGAAGAAAAACCAGTTATGATTTCAGGGTGGTGACTGGGTTTATTTATTGTGATACACATTATATTACATTCTATGAAAGACCAAGGTAAATATATGTAACAAGATTTTCATGGAAATACTCTGAAAGACTAGGTTTAATGTAAATGATCACAAAACTAGGACCAGTTTATAGCATTTCTGGCAGAAATAATCTTTACCTAAACATAGCAAGGTATATTAATGCATAGCTTTGTAGGCTTAGTTTAGGTATTGCCTGGGTGAGGGTGGCTGTCTTTCATGTTTACAGTTAGTACCCTAAAGGTGGCAACAGCTAGGGGATAGGATTCATAGAAATAGTGGCAGCTGAATGACACTGGCAAAAGGGATTTTCAAAAGTACAAAATGTGTTCCATGCAGTGCTGAGTATCACATTTGAAAAATCCTTTCTGCTAATAAACCTGTGAGAGAAAATAATGCATTCAATAAAGCATCATAACGTAACATAACATAAAATAAATAAAGGAAATTTAGGAGGGATGTTACTTTCAGAGAGCAAGAATGAGAGTCAGACACATTCAGGCTGAGATCCTGGCTTCGCCACTTTCTAGCTGTGTGGCCGTGTGACTGTCACATTACATTTGGCTTCTGTATCTACACAAGGTAGTTAACAACAATACCTTTCTTACAAGTTGAGAAGTTTGGATGAGTTAGTGCCTGACACTTCTTAAACACCCAACAAATGCATTGCTATTGAAAAGGGAAGGACGGTTTTTGTGGTGTTTTGGAAGCAGAATTAGCTTTTACAATATGGCTATCATTTACATTTAATCCTGAATTGTTCTGATCTAAAGTTACATAGCGTGTATGTTATTTGATATAGTACCCAGCATGTAAGTAAACACGTGTTTTTACTAAATGAGAGATTTAAAAAGGAAGCCAGCTAGTGTTAGGAAACACTCTCTGTGCCCACCATAGCAATCAAGGGAGCAGGGCCTGGTGACATAGGATAAACAGCCCATCACAGAGTGAGGAAACTTGGCTTCTACCCCTGGCGCTATTGATGGGCAGTTGTGAGATCCTCAGGAAGCTATTTAACGCTCTGAGTTTAAGTTTCATCTTTAATAAAGGGGTTGGGTCAGGTGAACTTTCAGTGTAAATGAGATATTATGTAAAGCACAGGGCCAGACATATAGTCAATATCCAAACAGTATCAGCTGTCATCATCATTATCATCATCGTCATCATCACCACCATCAAAATGGCTCTGGAACCCTATTAGTCATGGAATTAAACATAAATACTCAATCAAGGTTCTTCACACATGCTCCTAACCCAAGTGTCTAGTCTGATTTGAAACTGCATGCACCTCACCCTTACCCCGACCTTTTGTGTCCTTTAAGAAGCCTTTCTATTTTTCCCCAAATGGACACGATGCATTCTTTTCTCCATAACCCCCGCAGCACTCACTACCTCTCTTGTGTCATTTGGTGGCCCTGCGTGGTGTGACAGTTGTTTGTCTTTACATCACTGACCAGACAAGAAGCTTCTTGAGGGCAGAGACTTCTCACTATTCGTCCTTATATCCCCTGCTAAGCACAGGGCCTTGCATGCTGTAGGTGTGCAGGGTATGTTTCTTGAGTTGAATGGAACCGAACCTACCAGTGGGCACATGACAAATGGCACCTTGCAGGAATGATTCGCAGGCTGTGCTCTGCCAGCGTCCACTGGTGTCGGCAAAAACACAGTCACCGAGAAAGGACGACTCCTCGTCTTTCCAAAATGTGAAAGAAGATTTGGTGCCATCTGACCAGTCAAAATTAAGACCATTCTGCGGAGGAAAATTGAGCCATCATTTCTTTGCCAAGACTGCTGGCAGCATCACACGGCGCTACCTGAGCGCATCACAATTCCCACGTAGATTTGTAATTTCCACAGCTTTTTTCAGAGGGTCTAGGACAGCTTGGGAATACAGCCTGACAAAAAGGAATATCTGTCACAAATGATATCTTTTTTTTTTTTTTGGCATCCTTGGCTCTCTGCCATGACAATATCCTAGTTAACGATCAGAGTGAAGTTAGACCCATGCCTGGTTCTTTATACCAAAGTAAATTTCAAATTAATCCAAAATTCAAACATAAAATTGAAAATATAAAAGTGTTGAAGAAATTTGGCTAAATTATTTGTACTCTTGGTATGGGGAAAATCTTTTTAAGTCATAGAAAATCCAGAGACCATGAAGCAAAATTGACTCCATAAAGTCAACACACTCTGTGATACAAAAATACAATAAACAATCATGAAATACCATTCTTTCACCTATCCCACTGGCAAGGATTAAAATTTTGATACACTGAGTGCTGGCGAGGATGTGAAAAACTAGATGTTAACTTACACTGTTGTTGGCATGTTGGCACAAACTTTTGAAGGGCAATTTGGCAGTACTTGTCAAAATTTAAAGTGTACTTAGCAATTTTACTTCTGGGAATTTATCTTACTTGCACAAAGATATTTGTCGTGCATTGTTTATAATTGTGAAAAACTGAGAAGAAACCAAATGTCCATTCACAGGAGAATGGTTTAATAAATTGTCATATGTCCTTATATGCTGATGTTCCAAGGAATGCATGAGATTTTTATTTGCTGACATGCAAAGTTGTAAAAAATATATTAAATTAAAAAGCAAGTTTAAGGACAACATGCATAATATGATCTCATTTGTGTTTAAAAAACAATATATTATTATGTATTCACCTGTTACATGTGTATATATATGTGCATACATAGAAAATTTCTAGATGACATATGAGAAAGTGCTGACATTGATTAACATTGTGGAGCAGAACTAGGGTTCAGGGTAGAAGAGAGTTTACTATTCACTACTTTGTTTAATACTTTTATTTAACAAAAAACTGAAAACAAATTTATTTTCTAAATAACATCCCTAGAAGGGAAAAAAACCCCATGTGTTAAATTTCAGGGGGAACTGGATTAATTAATAGTCAAATTTCTAGGCAGGAAGCATGATTCATTTTTCTTGGGAATTCCTTACATGCAACAAATTACCCAAAGGCAGTGACTGAGTATAAGATATGTTCCGGTGCACACATGAGGAAGGATATAGGGGTACTTGGAACATTTCAGAGAACCTTTGAAAGGGATTAATTTCCAGAAATTAGGCAAGTGGATGTTTACCCTAAAGAAGTGTGCACACTTATTTTGTAGTCACAGGCTACTCATAAGGTTGGTCAGTATTTACTGCCTAAACTAATTATTTAAATGTTACTTTTACTGTTATTTCTGGGAAATTTCTGTGGCCATATCACTAAGGCAGTAGATGGGAAACTTAATTATGCAAGGATGTTCCAAGGGATTTAGGACACCTACATCTTCAGTGAACAGTCCAATCCAGTGGGCATGTCCTAGCCGGTTGAGGACAACAGTGAGGAAGGACTGGTGATACTGGTCTGCAATGCTGACCAGTTTTGCTCCATGCATCAGGCAGGTTTTTATTGCTGCATACCAAGTCATATTTGCATTAACTATTTTGTAAGTTCTGTTTCCATATTCTAAGGTATTGGGAATTGGATACATATCAGATGTATTTACACCATGTCCAGAAGTATCTAGAACAAGAACAACAATAAAAATCATTTGTAGCATCTGAATGAAAAAGGAGGAAGCAAAGCTTAGCATGGATCCTTTGATGATCCATGTAGATCAGAGAGTTTTTCTTCCAGAATAAACGATTTAAAAAAGAGGATACTACCTGAAAGTGTAGGTGATGCTAAAGAATTAGAACATTTAGGAAATTTAATGAATGTATTTTTTCCAAAAATATAAACATAGATTGAACCAGTTCTAGAAGATTTTCCATTTTTGATCAGCCCTTGTTAAACTCACTACTTTTTGGTGGAACTAATGGTGATCTCCTTAGGCAGGTTTCACTCTACTAGTGACACTCAGCCTAACACACACTGCTCTGGCAGAACTTAATACTTATTGATGGAATATTGAAACATGTTATGTAGTCATATGCTTCACTGAAAAACTAATTTTACACAAGCATATTCTCAGATAAAACACTTGGCTATACTTTTGAGACTGTATGATAGTTACTATCATGTTTACGTGTATAAATTCTAAAAAGAATTTTCAAAAAACTAAGGTAATAAATGCTTAGAATACGCACATTTATTGTAAACAATTACTATTAATATGTCACCTGTCAGAGTCAAGATTTAGAAATTAAAAGGCAAGATTTTGTCACACGGGATCATTGGTGCTTATGTGTTCATGAGCAGCTGTGATCATAGGAAAACCAAACTCATATTTTATATACAGATGTTTCCTCTTTAATATGCACATTTGCCTTTCTTGTCTTATGTTATGTTATGTACCAGGATAGGCAAAGTTTAGAAAACTTAAAACACAAAAACAAAGAGTTTCTCCATGATCTGATCCAAAATGACTTGAATTCATCTCTGTGTGCTGGTTTCTATGACATTTGGGGTTGGATGGTGAGGTGTGGAGAGGTCAGAAGACCTGGAACTTAATCCCTTTCCTGATCTGGCTACGAGACCCTGGGCAAATAATCTCTCTACACGTCAAATTTGTGGTCTGTAAGAAATTCTGCAGGTCTTTCTTAGAGGGGTGTGGGTAGAAAGATAGTTTGCACTTTTATCATCTGTTTATTTTTTGCTAGAAATCTGTCTGCCAGCCTATGTACCCTGTATATGGTTATTTATACAAAATCAAAATAATACCAAAGTAGCTATTTAAAAATAATGACAATTATCAACATTAAAGTAACTGAAATTCTTTGTATATGTGACCCAAATACCAATTTGGCTGTTTCTTTCCTACTGAGTTATACATTTGTATTTTTACAGACATGAATTTCTCTATGTGTAATTGATTCCATCGAGTTTCAAAACATAAATGATTTTGGGCAACATGATTTTGTCACCCATTCCCTGAAAAAAAAAGATCTATTAGAAAGTAAGTTCCAAACTGGGGGTCTTGACTTTGCTGTTGTTTCTTTTTATTCAGATTTCTTAATTTTTTCGGACAGATAAGAAACTTAGGCTCAAGTCCAATGTAAGAACATATTTATTATATCTGGTGAATAAAAAGGAGAAGCAGAACTTGGGTATTTATTGTAGGCTATAAGAATTTGTGTAGTTGAATAATACTTTTTAGAAATAATAATAATAAAAAACTCTATCATTTGTTAAACATATGCTGGAACTATGCTAAGCAGTACATATACATAGAAAGTGTGAGATAGTTATTACCCTGTTTTGCAGAAATCAAGGTGCATAGAAGATAAATAATTTGACTGAAGCTCATTTACAGAGGTGGGCAATCACTCCAGTGCCTACACTCTCTCTCAATCACCACTACTCTATACTGTCTCCAAAAGAACATCTACATTGTTAGTCCCAAACTTATTTCTAGAAGAGATCGAAATCAAGGGAGTGGAATAGAATCACTGGGTTTAACTGAGACATCCTGAGTGTGTTACTTATTTTTTCTAAGCCTCGAGTTCCTCATGTGTAAAATGGGAGAATTTTACCTACTCCATAAAACCGTCTGGAGGATTTTATGGCATAACGCTCATACGCCCAAGGCACAGCGCCAGGGACGTAACAAGCCTGCAAGTACATGGGATACTGACATTGTTTCTTTCCCTACAGGGCTCTGTTCTTCCCATTGTACTGCTGCTATTACAGATTTAGTATCTCTGTTCAGTTTCTGATCACTATTATGCGTAAGTGATAACTGAGAACCAGAAATGGAGCTTCTCTGGAACTGCTTTTCTGAGGATGGGTTGATACTTAGCATCATTAAAGAGTTCACATGCCCGCAACACTAAGATGCATAATTCATATTCCAAGTAAGCACATAAACACTAGGCTGCTCGGACTTCCACAGAACTCCAGATGCAAACTACGGCCTTCTAGGGTGGTGTGGTACAGGGACCCTCAGCACTCAGTAAAAGCATGCGCTGTTGCTGTTGTTTTAATTTTTATTACTCAAGGTCTGATTTACAGTGCATTCACACTGCTCATTGACCCCACTCGCTATGTGAATGGTGTGGTTTTGGTATTTCACACCAGAAACCACTGGGGGTTCTGGTCACCAGATCTGTTAATAAAAACATGCTGCATGCCATATTTAGCTACAGAGACCATTTTTAGGATTCTAAGAAAGGAGTAAGTATGAGTTGGTTTATTTCCCTGATTCTTTTCCAATATTTTCTTTTTAAATATTGCCTAAGCAGACACATAATCCCGAAACAAAGCAGTAAGGCCATTTAATATGATTAAAATGGATGCATAAACTTGGCCATTACTCAAGTGGCCTCAGTAGTCCTTAGAGCTAAAAGGCATAGTCCTAGGGTAGTGGAGATTAAATGACTAAATATATGTAAAACCAAAGAATAAATGCCTCACACCATTAGCTGTGAAACTGTTAGCTGTACGGCTATGTAAAACAAATATGGAAGAGAAGGACAGGCCATGAAAGGAATAAAAAACCAAATATTTCTTACCTGGCATTTTTTCACAAACAAACCCATAACCTTCTTTTCCACAGTCTTCAAAATACCATTTTCCAGTGAAATGAAAATTAGGATTACTTGACAGCAAAGCACAGAGAGGAATGTGTTTTTGAACTTCATTGGTGTCATGACTTGGAATCTTTAAAAAAACACATATGTTATCAAAAACATGGTAACATACAACATTATTATAACATTGAAATTTTTATTAATGGTATAATTTTAAAAATTGACTCATTATTCTGTTATTTATATTTAATAAACCTGTTCACAAATCACTTCATAGCCTATGAAATAAACAATTATTGTGATGAGTAATTGTATTTATGGAACACATGAAAACTATATGAAATGACATTATTAAAAATTAAAATATTAAGAAAAAACTAATTTAAATTTATACCTACAAAATATAGAAAGTAAAAAAAAAAGCTTTAGTAAACAAGTTTTAAATAAAATCTCTTGCCAAAATAATCTCTAAAAAATAAATCTTAAAACTCACATTTACTACATCAAATGGAGACCAGTTAGAGTATGCCACAGGCTTTCCATTTAACCATTTTTCATAATTATCATTTTGTAATCCTATCCACACATTAGTGGTCTGGCCAAAAAGATTCATAGTAATGAAAGCTGAAAAATAAGAATACATTATCTAATTTAATACCGTAGAAACCATTTGGGTAGTCATCAAATTCTATTTATAGCCATGATTATATTTAAATGACAGCAAAATGTAATAACCAATCAATTGTAGGAATTTGTTACTTTGTCCTTGTTAAGGTAATGCAGTTTCTTTCACTTTTGTTTTAGTTTAAATTGACAGGAAGTAGCTAAATAACCTGAGATTTCATCATATCATTAACAAAACAATTTCTAGGGTTCATTCATTGCCCTACTAAACAAGAGAGGATTTATCTACTATATTTAAACTAAAGTTTATAATTGTCTCAATATCAAAAGTGTATAGGTAAAACTAAAGGGATCTAAAAAATCATACCATTCAATTATAGTAGACTATACCTGAGATTATTTTAGCTATTTTGAAATACAGATCATAAATATGTCCTTATTCTTTCTATTGCTATTGGTGAGACAAAAGGCTCCAAACTTAGCAGTTTAATAGCAATGCAGTATACTAACTTTTACAGATGTCATGACAATACCTTATAGGTCAAACTGATAATATATGTGTCATCAGCAATATTATATTTTAAATTTATGTATCGAAATATTAAATTTGTATTTGGGAATATTAGTATTTTGGGGAAAATATTTTAATAAATACTTGATAAATATGGTTATTTGAGCCTGGTTGAACATTGAGTCCTTTACCTTGCTCCACTTCACTTTCAACAGCCACCAGTGTCCCGCCTTCTTCAACACAGAAGTCTCGAGCACGTGTCCAGTTCTTCTGATTGCTTGGGTCTTTGGGGATATTTATCAAAAAGCACTATTAAAAAAAAGTCAAAACAAAATGATCATTTCTGTATTTTTTTTAAGTGGATTAAAAATTTCCCAAAGACACTGAGAGTCAGCTTTGGAAATTCTTTTTAATTTCCTTGGGCATTTTTGTTTTAATCGCTCCAAAGGTGTTAAAGCAAAACAAAGAGGATCAGCTTTCTGGGTGAGTTGATGACTTGCTTGCATTTGCATCAGGAGGAACAGAAGCAAGGATGTCTTTTGTCCAGTGGGATATCAGAACGGTGTCTTTTGCTCAATGAAAAATACTATTCTTCCTAAAAGAGAGCCAGCCGGATTGCAAAGTTTACAGTGGCACATTTAATCTAAAAAAGAATTCTAGGGGTGGCAATGAAGAGCTTAGTTTAATTTGATTTATAAACATATTTCCTCACTTTAAGTGAGAGAGGAAGAATGGAGAGTCAAAGCACATCAGGTATTTGACGTCATTAAATTCTTGGAGTCAGCCATTTGGTCAGTAACTTCATCAGAAAGAGCCAGAAAATAAATACTGAGCCCAAGGGGAAGAGGAGCAAGGGCAGGACCAATGAAACCTAGGAATAAGGAGAAACAAAGGGCAAGGTTGGCCATCAGTGCTAAATGGAACACAAAAAGAAAGCATGTGGAATTTGGAAATGAGGGTTGATTGTTATGCAGGAGAGAGAATTGTGTTTGTATCATGACAGAGGTTTCTTTATTATGGGATGGGGTGAGAAATGGAATGATACATGCTAGGCAGGACAGGCAGGTTTTAAGACAATTTTTTTCCTGAAAGCTCAATGAAATTTAAACATGTGGGTAGGACCAGATGGAGTTAGACAAGCAGGAGAGAGAGAAGAGAAAGGCTAGAGTAGATCAGCCAAAGTTCCAGAGAAGTCAGGAGAGACTTTATGCAAAGAATATCCCATCTGGAATTTGCTAGCGCTTCCTTTCTCATACTCAATTCTCTCATCAATGTACTTAGACAACCCTAGTCATTGATAGGTCAGATCCCAAGACCTTGCCACTGAGAAAATTCTAGCCACAGGATAATTCTAGATTAGTGTGGAAGCTTACACTTGAAAGAACATCTTTCCTTCTCTTCCTTTGGAATGATATCGTTTCCCATCATTCCTTAATTTCTAAATTTGTCAGTTTCCCACCCTTCTCTACCATCATACACTCCTCAAAAGCAGAGAGATCAAGTCTTACTCCTCTTTGAACATCATACCAGAGTAGGGGCCCAATAAACATTTATGAACCAAAATAAAAGCCAGTATACCCTAAAATAGTTGTCAAAAGACATTGTTAGGCATTCTAGATTTAACTCAATGGTTCTCAAAAAGGGCAATTTGCCCCTCAGGGGATATTTGACAATGTCTTGAGATATTTTTGGTTGTTGTGATTTAGGGGAGGGGTTGTTATTGGCATAGCACATTAGGGGTGCTGCTAACATTCTACAATGGCCAGGTCAGGTCAGTCTTCCAACACAAAGAATTATCCAGCCCAATGTCAATAGTGCAAGGTAATTCTTTTCAAAACTCAGTTCTGATCATGTTACTCTTTACTTTAAACCCTTAAGAAATTTTCCACTGTTCCTAGGATAAAAACCAGAAACCCTGATCTAGGCTGAAGTTGAGTTACTAAGAGAGAAAATACATTTTCAATTCTTCTGGTCCCCTTTGCCTTGTTTGCTTCACAAAGAAACTGAATTGGCTTTAAAAGAGTTTAATTTTATAACAACTATCCTTTTATCTATTTCCTTTCATTTTGCCTCTTTCCTCTAATTACAAATTCTAAAGAGTGGCACATACTAATTATTAGGAAGTCTTATCATTTAATGTGAATTCACCTTGTGTTCAGATAGTTACACTAATGAACCATTCATAAATACCAATGAACCTTATTGGTTCAGTTAGCTCAATAAATCTCTCTGGAAAACATCCCCCTCTTCTCTCCCACAGTGTTTGCTTCAGCCAAGATTTACTAGCTTGACTATGGAAGTGTGGCCTCCCATTACCACGACTTCATTGTTTCCAAAAATATAACATATTTACTAACACACTCTGAAATGGTGTCATTAATAATTAAAGCAAAGCAGCAAGATAAAGTACAGCATCCTTAATTTTAAATTATTTATTTACTTACTAATTTGCAAAATGTGATCAAGTTTAATGCATCTCTGATGGTTACTGAGTTAATATCCCTACTGTATACCAAAAAAATTTTGAATATAAAATTCTTTTTTGATTCAAAATCATTTCTAGCTCAACATTTGAAAATGGGATTCACAATCTTCCCTCCAAACTTGGTCTTTTCCCAGTGTTCATACTGACATTGAATGGAATAGTTAGCACCCATTTATACATGTATAACCTGAACCCTGGGAGACACTCTCACCCTTCCAGTCTGCCGCCCCTATAGCCCTACCATTTGGGCATCCCATTTCTCAAAAAGCCCCTTTGCCCATCCCCTCATCTCTACTGCTCCATGGTCTTTGCCACCCTGTCTTAGCCCAAGCTACTAATCTCTTGCATGGACTACAGCAATAGCTTTCTAACTGCCCCCATCTTTCTCATCCTTGCCTTCTTCCATATATCCTTGGCACTGCATCTAGAGTGAAGCCTTTCTAGATTCAGTCCTAGTCGTGTCCTTCTTTGGTTTAAAACCCTTCAAAGGTTTGCCATTACTCTTAGGATAAAAACCAGAAACTCTAACATCTAATATCACCCTTGCCTATTTCTGTCTCGCTTTCCATTATTCTAGTTCTCTGTGCTTCCTTTAGTTTCTTAAAGGTCATATTCCCTCTCACCACAGGACCTTAGCACATGCTACTCCCCCTACTTTTAATGTTCCCTGCTCTTCTGACCAGCTCAGTCAGGTCTTCCTGTTACACGCTTTTATAGAACCATATAACTTTCCTTCACTATATACATCACAGTTTTAAGTTATGCAGTTATTTTCCTTGATTTACTAATGTTTGTTCTCCCTCTAGTCTGTAAGCACCAAAAGAGAAAGGGTTGTGTCTGTTTTTCCTCACCACGGAATTCTTGATATCCAAGATAATTAAATGAATGAATGAATAAAGTGTGAAGAATTTAAATAAATTCCAAAAGCAGAAAAGAGAACATTTTTAAGGAAAAACTATGCCGTGCTAATATGGGCCAATCCTAAACTAGATGGTGCAAAGCGGCCATTAGCACTCAATCTAGATCTTCAATAAAAATGTGTAAGTAGAAGCACAAGAGTTAATCTAACACACGTGCACACACACATAGAGAATTTCTTTCTCCCACAGCTCTGCTGAGACAAGTAGATGACTCACTCTCCCTGGGTTAACCCCTGATCAAGACTCTTACACTGTCAAACACAGAGAAAATTATTTATGAGATATCAGCAAAGATGCTTAATTTCTGAGTATCTCAGTTTTTAAAACTCTGAAAGGTGGTTAATTTGTCAACCAACTAGGATTTTTTTTCTTAGAAATAACCAATAAAAATTAGTCCTAGGAAGGTGACAAACAAGAAGCAAAGTTTAATGGGACATAATATATTAGAACCCATTCAGAGCTATAAGTGAGTAGGGTCTATCGTTGCTCTCTCTCTATTTTGCTTCTGTAGCTTTATCTGTTGATTGGGGAAAATCATCCCCACTGGACTCCTCACCCCTCTCAGCTATCAATTCTCCTACCAGCAGCTTTTCTAATAATCTGATAAATCCACTTATTCCAAGGTATAGATGACAGATGAGGCAATGTCAGAAACATTTTCCTTTAAAAAATAAAGGAATGTGTTAAGGCAAAGGAATGAAAATCCAGTGATAGAATTTTAGCTATTGATGTGCAAGGGAAGTCACTGTGGGTGGGGAGACATGCATGCGACTCTCACACCATGCCTGGTAAATGGTCACCCACTCATGAAGCCTGATGTGATGATGTCCTTTGTAATCAAATCCTCTGGGTGCCTTGAAGACCATGTTGTGGAACTGCGACTGTGAAATTGCTGAGCAAATATTGGCTGCACATTAGGATAACTGAAAGAGCTTTAAAAAACACAGTTGCCTGGATCCCATGCAGATAAGTTAAATCAGAATCTTCAGGACATCATTTGCGCCTTGATGTTTTTGAAAAGTTCACCTGCTGTTTCCAAATATTTGACCAGGGCTAAGAACTACAGATCTAGCTGTTAGTTATCAATCAATGTTTTTCTGTAACTCTGAGCTACATGAGAGTATTTTAATCATGCTCCAGGGCTAGCTTCAGAAGGCCCCCTACTCTCCTGCACGTGTTCCTTTCGTGGGAGGCTTCACTTGCTCATTTGCCCTGAGTTTGCTCCACCATCACTGCCACCTTCCTCGTGTATACACATGCTCGTGTATACACATACTTCCTACGTGTGCACAGGGGGACACATGGGGTGCAGATAAGCTGTGTAGATAACAAGGTTTGGGGGAAGGATAACAGCCAAGGGCTGCACCAAAACCAATGAGTGTAGGTTTCTAAGAATTATTTCTCTAATGGCAAGAATTTGTCTTGTCATTAATATCCTTAAAATATCCTTTTTTAAACATGGAAGGAAGTATGCATTAGTAACTAGAACAGTTGTGTTCATGCTTTTGGGTTGTTCACTATCAGCATGTGAACAAATGTGTTCACTACTTGTATCAAAAATGTGATTCTGAGACTAGACAGGTATTCCTTTCTGCCTGTTCTCTGTAGACCACTACAGGATGCACTTGTTCTAACAGTTGTGAAAAACTAATTGTTTTGAACTAAAACAGAAGCGTTAGTTGTTTTTTTTTGTTTTTTGAGACAGAGTCTCACTCTGTTGCCCGGGCTAGAGTGAGTGCCGTGGCATCAGCCTTGCTCACAGCAACCTCAAACTCCTGGGCTCGAGCAATCCTCCTGCCTCAGCCTCCCGAGTAGCTGGGACTACAGGCATGCACCACCATGCCCGGCTCATTTTTTCTATATTTTTTTTTTTAGTTGGCCAATTAATTGCTTTCTATTTATAGTAGAGACGAGGTCTCGCTCTTGCTCAGGCTGGTTTCGAACTCCTGAACTCGAGCGATCCGCCCGCCTCGGCCTCCCAGAGAGCTAAGATTACAGGCGTGAGCCACCGTGCCTGGCCCACGTTAGTTGTTGATAAATATTTTTCTATAACTCTGAGCTACATGAGTTATAGAAAAGTAGTTTTAGTTTAATCGCCTAAATATAAGAGTTAAAACCGTAAAGCTCTTAGAAGAAAACATGGGAGGAAATATTCATGATCTTGGATTTGGCAATGAATTCTTAAGTATGATATCAAAGGCACAGATAACAAAAGAAAAAATAAATAAGTTGGGCTTCATCAAAATTAAAAACTTTTGTGCATCAAAGAGCATTATCAAGAAAATTAAAAGACAACCTAAAGAACAGGGAAAATATTTGTAAATCATATATCTGATAGGGGTTTCATATCTAGAATACATAAAGAATTCTTATAACTCAACAATAAAAGGATAACTCAATTTAAAAATGGACAAAAGACTTCAATAGACATTTTTCCAAAGAAGGTAAACAAATGGCCAATAAGCACATGAAAAGTGCTCAACATCATTAACCAGGAGGGGAATGCAAAGCAAAACCACAATGAGATAACACCTCATATGGATTAGGATCGCAGATCGCTATAATAGAAAAGATAATGTTGCAAGGATGTGGAGAAATTGAAATCCTCATACATTGAGGGCAGGATTGTAAAATGGTTTAGTCACTGTAGAAAATAGTTTGTCAGTTCCTCACTGACCCAGTACACAAGGACAAATACTGTATGAGTTCACTTACATAAAATATCTAGAAGAGGCACAGTTACAGAGATAGAAAATTTAGAGATTACCAGGCGCTAGAGGAGGAGGAGGAGATGGGGAATTAGTGTTAAATGGTTACAGGATCTCTGTTTGGGATGATGAGAAAGTTTTGGAAATAGAGATGATGGTTGTACAACATTGTGCAGGTAATTAGTGCCACTAAATTGTACATGTAATAATGGTTAAGATGGCAAATTTTATGTTCTATATATTTACCCAAATAAAAATGCTTTAAAAAACCCAATTGTCAAAGGTTTTAATAAAAGACTTAGTAATATGCAGTGTCTTATTGAATATTAGCTACAAGTTTCTCATACAGAATGTAAAAATAATTTAAAATTGGCAGAAAGATTTTGTAGTTTGAGAAAACAGGAAATACACAGGAAGAATCAACTAAAAATAGTGTGCCTCAATACTATAGTAAGATTTTAAAGAACCATTATATTATTCTAGAAAATATATCGCAGTGCCACCTGGCTGATTGTATCATGGGGCTAAACTGGTGTGGCAATTCTTTTTTAAAAATTATGATTAAAGACTTTACTGTTTTAAGATTACTTTTAGTTTCACAGCAAAATTAAGAGGAAGGTACAGATATTTCCCATATATCCCTTGTCCTACAGGTGCATAGCTTCCCCCATTGTAATCATCCTCCACCGAAGTGCTCCATTTGTTACCATTGATGAACCTACATTGATACATCATAACCATCCGAAGTCCATAGTTCACATTAAGGTTCACTATTGGTGCACATTCTATGGGTTTGTACAAATGTATGATGACATGTATCCTCCATTGTAGTATCATACAAAGTATTTTCACTGCCCTAAGAATCTTCTGTACTCTGGCCATTTAACTTTCCCTCCCTGCAACAGTTGGCAACCACTGATCTTTTTGCTGTCTCCACAGTTTTGCCTTTTCTAGAATGTCATATAGTTGAAATCATACGGTATTGTAGCCTTTTCAGATTGGCTTCTTTCTTTTAGTAATATGCACTTAAGTTTTCTCCATGTCTTTTCATGGCTTGATAGTTCATTTCTTTTTTATGCTAAATAATATTCCATTGTCTGAATGTATCACAGTTTCTTTAATCCATTTATCTTCTACAATGAGTGTTTTTTTCTTAAGTTTTGGCAATTAAGAATAAAGATGTTATAAACATCCACAGACAGGCTTTTATGTGAACGTAAGTGTTCAACTCCTTTGGGTAAATACCAAGGGATGTGAGTGCCAGATCGTATGGTAAGAGTATGTTAGTTTTGTAAGAAACTGCCAAACTGTCTTCCACAGTGGCTGTACCAGTTTGCATTCCCATCAGGAATGGATGAGAGTTCCTGTGGCTCAGCATCCTTGCCAGCATTTGGTGTTCCGTGTTCTGGATATTGGTCATTCTAATAGATGTGTAGCATATCTCACTCATTGTCGTTTTAATTTGCTCTTCCGAGTGGCAATCCTTAAGTTATAATATAAAATAATAATAAAAAGGGCAAGACCACTAGACTCAGGGTCAGAAAACATAAGGTGATTGATTGTCAGCCTGGCAGTTATTCATTGTGAAGTTTCAGAAAAGTCACACAATTTTATTAGCATCAGTCTTCTCACAGGTAAAATGGGGATAATAATTCTGTATATATTATAAGTTTAATAATATAAAAAATGTATATGAAATCACTCAGCAAAATCAGTTAGCCAAGAGGGGAACCAACTAAAATGTACATTGATGGCTGAATAATAAATGAAACGTGGCATACGCATACAATGAAATATTGTTCAGCTTTAAAAAGGAAGGAAATTCTGTCACATGCTACAACATGGACAAATCTTGAAGACATAATACTGAGTGAAAAAAGGCAGTCACGAAAAGAAAAATGCTGTATGATTCTACTTACTTGAGTTATTTAAAGTAGTCAAATTCATAGACACAGAAAGTAGAATGGTGGCTGCCAGGAGATAGGAGGAGAAAAGATAGAGAGGTGCTGTTTAATGGTTACAGAGTTTTGTCTTTTGTAAGATGAAAAGGGTCTGGAGATTTTTTGCACAACAATATGAATGTATAGTACTTAACACTAGTAAACAGTCAACTGTTAAAATTGTAAATTCTATGTTATGTGTATTTTATCATAATTTTAAAAAATGAAAAATTAGTGCCAAATATATAGTGGGTACACAATAAATGTGAGTAAAATCCAAGTGGCCCCACTGCACAAATTAACAATGGGAGGAAGAACACAAGGAGAGGAAACCCTGCTTCCTCTTTTTCCATCTAAGTGCTAACTGAGCACTTAGATTGAAAATTGGCTGCCCACGATTGAAGAGCAATTTCATATTAGCATATGAAATTATGACACAGTTTGGGTTTTTTAATTCTCTCAGAGTTAAACAATTATAATTTGGGATGCATTTTAATTACTTCCACCTAAGGCCTATAAAGTTATTTTATTATAAACATAAGGAGTGGAGGGAAATTCTAGGCTTTAATTGAAGGCAGTATCAGAAATAATAAATCTGGTTTACAATATCCCCACTGGCAGTTTTTTTTTCCTTAATTCAATTCTGCATGGAAGCACCAGCTTTATGAGGCTCAAGATGACAATGACCAAGCTAAGTTATTAGTTTGTCAGTTCACAGGTAGCAGAGCGCTGTGCTGGCTCCAGGCAGAGAAGCCACAAAAGGAGAAGATGGAATCTGGGCCGTCTGGAGATTACAGCAATCAGGAGCATGACCTAGACACATGCAGGCACATGCCACACACATGCAACATACACATAACACTCGTATCACACTAAAGAAACATTCATACAGCACCATAACTGGCTGTGCCAGGAGTATACCAGCGAGGGATGGTGTCAAGGCTGTGTTTGACAAAAACTTTTTTGTTCCAAAAGGTTTGTTGCTAAATGGAAAACAAATCTCTTCCAAGTTGTGATAAAAAGAACTCCAAGTTCTACGGATAACTCATAGTTTTTAAAAGCCATCCCCACTTTTTGATTCCTTTCTAAAATTAATATCAACAAAAGAGAAACAGAGGCAACTTTTGGAAAACCAGTTTACCTTATAGTTAAAATACAGCCAACCCTTGGGACAGGTTCCTTGTCGTTTTGGCGTATTGTTCTCTTTCTCTATGACCCAAATCTTCTTTCGCTTACAGATACTAGGCATAGAAACGGAACACTCTTCACTACCCCAGAGTCCTGGAGGAGAAAATGGGTTAGAAGTGGCTTAGAAACAATGGTGACTCTTCATAGGCTTTCTCTACGATTATTTTTATGACTGCTATTGTTTTCCATAATTTACTTTTTTAAACTAGAAACTGAACTAAACTTAACTACTGATCAGAGAATTCTCTAGTGACAACAGCTAACTGGGCAAGGTGCCAAATCAGTAATTCTATTTTAAGAATGTAGAAATGTTGCAAATGCAAAGAAATAAAATCTAAACAAATACTGCAATTAAAATCACAGAACTGATTAAAGTCCTAAGAATATTTGACTTGGATAGCAAAAGAATACTTTGCAGAGGACTAGTTTTGTTTAAAAATATTCAGCTTCGATGTACAGAGAAGAAAAAAAGACTCTAAAGCAATACAGGATTATTTCTACTTTATAATTCTTTAGAAAATATAATAATTTAGAAAAACTAGCTCAGCAATTTCTAAGAAAATAGCATTCCTTAACGCTGACCCTGAAATAAAACAGACTCACATATAGACATGCCCTCAATAAGATATATCCTCCAGTCCTTAGCCTCCTGCAAACTGATTTTTTTTTTTTTAATTTAGAAGAGCTATTTTTTCAGAGTAAGGGTTATAGAACGTATTTCGTTAGCATTCAAGTCATAAGTTCCAGAATAGCGCAGGATGCATGCAAATTGCAAGGGCAGGCTCAGTTTTCTAGTATTAGGAATGTGAGCCAAAAAGATGTTGGCATTTTGAAGGAGGGGCTGGAATGCTATTTTCAATGCAGATGAGCTGCTATTCTCCCGGCCCATAAAACAGCCCTTTCTGTAGGCTGTTGTGACACCTGCTGGCAAAAGCAAACTGATTAAGCACATGGATTTTCCTTTCCTAACTCTGCAGAGGCCCTCACACCGAGGACCGCTTTCCATGTTTATCCGTCTGCTGACCTGGGGCACAGGTTCCTCGTGAATCTGTTAGAGAGGGAATATCATTACTTTTTATTGGTTAGAAAAAGGGCGGTGGGGATGAGTGAACAATCAATCTGACAACACCATACTGATGAAGAGAATTAAAAACCAGTCTTCAACCTACATGTGCTTCTAAATCCAACTTGTAAACAGTTTCTGTTTAATTAATTGCTGTTGCAAGCGGCAATTAATGCCAGGTATTTAAAAAATAATGAATTGAATAAAAGTTTTTATTAAATGGGAAAATGGAAGTAAATTTCACAGAAGTTAAAAGTTCTGGCCAATTATAAATTGGATACGAGGAACAGATAAAAAAAAATGAACCCATATCGAAATTTCACAGAGAATCGTATTTACCAGGTAGATATTTTTTAATAGTTTCAGTGGGTCCCTTTTTGGTGCTGTTTTGGTTCATGAGAAAAGACTTACTCGATGTAAATTATTTTCAAGAATGTGAACGCATGGATTCAACAGAAGGAATGGCCATCCTTAAGCCTTAGGACTGACAAAATTGAACACAGTCAACTGAAAAGAAAAAATAGTCAAACAAAACCTTCTCACTGAACTCATGCAATGAAAAGGAGACTTCAAGTCTCCTGAAAATTATCAGTTTGTACTATAAACCCAAAAATGGATAAGTAAAATAACCTGTTATGGAAGAAATGAAGCCACATCTCTGGCTTTGATTATTCACAGATCTTTCTCTCCCTTTGTCCCAGTTCTGGTATATTACTGGTGTTCCATCTCTCCAGCTGTAGGAAAATCAAAAATTTTAGGGTCTCCCTCATTCTGCTTGTTCAATCTCCAATACCATTCTTAGAGTTCTGGGGTATGGATTAAAGGTATAATAATTTATTAAATTAAAAAAAAATACTCATGTGTACCACAGCACCTATAGTTAACAATACTGTATTGTACACTTAAAATGTTTCTAAGAGGGTAGATTTTATTTTAAGTGTTCTTATCATAAAAATGAATGAATAAATAAATAAATAGGGTGGGAGGAATCTTTTGGAGGTAATGGATATATTCATGGCATAGACTGTGGTAATGGTTCTGTGGCTGTATACTTAAAACACTCAAGTCTTTGGTTAGAGAAATGAAAATTTATACATTGAAGATAATGTTTGAAGACTATTCAACAAATTGATTACTAAAATCTAATCCAATCATTCTGCATATAAAACCTATCAAACGAAATTAAATGTAAATCGATCTAGGTTCATACTGAAATTCATCATTGGTTCTTTCTTCTTGAAGTCCAATCCACCAATTTGCACCATACTTGGATAGCTATTAAAAGAAAAAAAAATGGAAATGTCAGCATTTATTCTACTTATTTTCCTTTTTCACTATTAAGATTAATGGGATTGCTACTAATAGCTTTCTAGTCTTTAGTATTTACCCAATTATCTAAAGAAGAGTATACTCAGGTTTAGCATTTTGAGAACACCTGAAACTTCATTATTCTAAAATATTCCTTCCTCATTATGAGAGAAGATTGGAATCAAACATTGAAAATAATTTTAGTGTCATAAAACTTGAAAAGTAAATTTTCCAACTCTGTAAGAGGGATTTAAAAAGTGATGTTGTAAAGTAAAACAGAAAATGAATTCTTTTTCTGACTAAAATATTAGTGGTTTACCCTTTCAGTGATTTATAGAAGTTTATTGAATATGTCACATCTATTTGAAAAACAGTTCAGGGCACAAAGACATCAGTAGTATCAATATAAAGATTTTGAGTTTTAGTCATTAGTCTGATTGTTATGCTTTAAACAGTATCAACACCTTCACCATTCAAACAGAAAGACACAACATAAGACAAAAGAATACTACAGAATTCCCAGTATTTAAACAACTGGAAAATTATCTTCTATATATTTTATTAATTTTACACCATTATGAATCACTTGGATCTAAGTACAATAAAGTATAAAATTGAAACACCATGTGCATGCATGTGCACACAAACACGTATACACGTTATAACAGATATAATACTGGACTTATGACCCAGGAAATGGAAATTCCCCTTTTAACTATACAAAAGGAAGAGGCAGTAAGGGTTTCTGTAAGACCTCTAAATCAGTATACTTTATGGTATATGTGTGTGCTGTGTGTGTGTTAAACAATAATTTAAGTCTTATATGCTAAAACTGTGTTAACTTGAAGGCATTATATATTTAAATTTG
This sequence comes from Cheirogaleus medius, assembly GCA_008086735.1. Taxonomy (NCBI): domain Eukaryota; kingdom Metazoa; phylum Chordata; class Mammalia; order Primates; family Cheirogaleidae; genus Cheirogaleus; species Cheirogaleus medius. The sequence continues at coordinate 8,550,696 of VBSM01001562.1, forward strand.
TACTCTCATTTCTTCTGTGAAGACTTGTGAATAAAATTTAAGATATATTATTTTTTCATATGAATTTCAGGTTACCATACAACAGAACCTAATAACTCTCTAACATTCTAACTTATAAACAGGTATTTTTATTCCTTAAACAGTGTGGCTCTTTGCCATATCAGCAATTTGAGAATAATACAAGATGGAACAACGGTAATTTTGGATCCCTGAGGTGTTGTTTCATGGACATGTTCTTACAAGCTGAATTCAGATTCCCACTGTCAGACTCTGAAATGGGTCTATTGAGACTGGCTGTGAACTCAGTGGGAGAACCACAACAATTTCATTCAATCTAAAGAGGTCTAATGTGCGACAGTAGTGGAAATCTTGGCCAGATTGTTCCCTACCCCAATTAAGGAACTCTAAAGAGAAATTTATAATGGCTACATCTTAAGCAACATATTTATTAACATCTCAATTATGGGATGGTAATCTTCCACCTGGCACATCACCAACCTGTGTGATATGGCACAGAACTTCCTAGGACAAGCTCGAAGATACCCAGACTGAAAACTCCAATGTCAAAAATAGATGTTTTAAATTTTAGCTTAGGTATAAGACCACAACAAGAGAAGACTTGTTAATATGTGCTTGTGTGAAGAAATGTGATGCAAACATGCATTTTAAAACATCAATTATGTTTTGATATATACAAACTGCGATCACAGCATCATATGGAAAGAACACTTACCAAAAAACAAAGAAATAAAAAAGCCCCAGCAACAATCATATATTAATCTACTAAGCACTATAATGAAGAACAACCTGTCATCTTTTAAAATGTTCTCATCAAAAATGACAAAACCAAGCTTTTTTAAAGAAAGGGTTTAAAGCCCAATGCAGTGGAAAAGGACTAATAGATTTGATACATATTTTTAGAAGTACTGAAAAATGAAATTTTAATAATAATGGTAAATTTCCATTTCAAAATGCCAATATTACATAGCAGTGTAAAAATGTTAGTCAAGTGGACTAATTGGCTAGCAGTTCGTGTCTAACAACTAAAGTGCTTGCAGCTTTTTTTTCCCAGCATTAATCTGCTTATCAAGATGACTCGAAAAATAAATTCGCTCTGATCATGCCTTGTGGTCTTTTATTATTCAAAGAGTGCGAGAGGAAACACTGACATTCTTTTTTCAAGATGGAAACATCTTGTTAAAACTTTTCTTGCTTCAGATTTTAAAAACTGTACCCAGTTTTCTTGCTTATAGTGGATTTTTTGACACTCCAACTAAATGTTACTTTGTTTTTCACAATTCTAGTCACTACTCTTCAGAGGGGAGCTATACAAAGTACAAATGTAATTTCTTAAATATTAAATTACTTATTTCTATTCCTCCTACATTTACAGGATGCGTGTGCCATAAAAGTGAGTGGCATGATCTCTACACATTTGGCTCCTCATCTTGGAATAAATCAACTTCTTCTGGATTGACCCATTCCAGTAGGACATTCTTAAGTATGGGATTTCTTGCTTATGAAATGTGAATGGTCACCATAAATACCACTATCACTACCAACAACAAAAAGTGCTCAAGGTAGTCACAAATTATGCAGAAATAAGAATTGCTTGGAAATCTACTGCTTTTTTCTAATTTGATACCTTTTCCCTTTGGCACCTGCTATAGGTTAAATGTTTGTGTTCCCTCAAAACATACATGCTGAAATTCTAACCTCCAAGGTGATATATTATAAGAGATGGAGCCTTAGGGGGTGATTAGGTCATGAGGGTGGGGCCCTCATGAATGGGATTCATGCCCTTATAAAAGGAACCCCAGAGAGCTCCCTCGCTCCTTCCACTATACGAGGACACACATGAACCAAGAAGTGGCCCCTCTGCAGACATGAAATCTGCCAGTGCCTGGGTTTTGGACTTCCATCCTCCAGAACTGTGAGCAATAAATTTTTGTTTTTGTAATCTGCCCAGTCTACGGTGTTCCATCCAAATGGACTAAGACAGTCCCTGGCTGCTTTCTCAGTCTTTATATCCAATACTTGCCAATAATTTTCTTTCGTAGCACAGTAGGGTGTTAGATCAGTCAGCAGATCAGCCATAATGCTGACAGGGCATTCTATATTAGCATAGTCTTCAGCTGGTTGGCAATTTTGCCATACAAGACACCACAAGGCTTGTCTTATTTGAGAGCAGAGTCCTCAACTGGATCATGGCACTGGCTGTGATGTTCAAACTGCCAAGCCCATGGGGTTCATTGTTTTCTTCTATGGGAGGTATTAACTCCACCATCCCCCCACCCCCACCCCCACCCCCGGCATCCCAACTCCCTAAGATTAGAAGATGAATTAAGCAGAAAGGTGAACACAGAAGACTTACAGAGGTTCCCAGGATAGCTAAGCTCTGTTGGAAAAAGTCAAAGAAGCCCTTTGTTGTTTATGTCTGAGACGGTGCTGGCAGCCATCTTTGGGGGAGCGATTTTGGAACTAGATTTTAATGTAATGACAACACTGTGCTCTCATATGCCCTGGATACTGCTGTGCTGCTGTTGCAGGCAACACTGTGTAGGGTTTTTAAACGACCGTGTAAGTCAGATGGCCAGGGTTTCTTTCCAAATTCTACTACTTAGCTGCTGTGTAACCAAGTTGCTTAATCTCTTTGAAGTCTTTGCTTCCTCATCTGTAAAATGTACTAATAATAGACTTCCAGGTTTTTGGAAACATTAAATGGGATTAAATGTTAGTACTTAGCATAGTGCCTAACACTGTTAAGTATTGGCCAAATATCAGCTCTTTTTAGGATATGTATTCTGCATACTGTTGGATTGGTTTTCAGCCATTCACCTGATCTCTTGTTATTGTCATCTGAGGTGAGGAGTCTGGTATCTGGCCAAAGAAACATGCATTTTCTGACATCATGGTATGTCATTTGTTGACATTGAACATTATGGTTTTGGCTTAAGTGCTCCAATCGTAGGAGCGGAAGAGTGACTGATGGTGGGAACATTCTGGATCTAGTGGTTGCTCTGCTACTGCATGTCTGTGGGACCTTGTGATTCTCATCTAACCTCTGTTCCTTGGCTTTCCCTTCATAACCCGGTAGGAGTCCTGACCTGCCTGTAGCTCACCTGTATGTGCAACAAATGGGATATAGAAATGATAAGAACCCTGAGCTTGAAGGAAGACATGTCCCCCATAGGCCGAGGATGCTTTAATGTAGAACTTCCTTTTAACAGTCAACTTACAAAGATATGAAAAGACAATAGAGCTAGAAAGGATTCCCGGAGATCAAGAAATATGGTTAAATTATAGAGAAAGAAAATGGCTTTTTCTTACTTTCAGAGGTTTCCTAGGGGAATTGGGAGTGAGGTTTTCCCTCCTTGGGGCCCCCATGGTAATGTGCACTTACCACCCCCTTTTTACTTACTGTATCATATTACTTACAGATTTTTAATTTTTAAAATTTAACAGATAAAATTGTATGTATTTATTGTGTATGACAGGATGCTTTGAAGTATACACATCCAGTTTTTTTAAAAACACAGACTGAATCTCATACATTTTTGTGTCCTTGACAAACATCGCAGTGCCTGGTACATACTGGATGGTCAGTAAATGCTCACTGAGGGAAGACACTGAAAAGCACACTATTCCTTGCCAGGTAATTTTATTGTTGAGCAGGTCTTGCATGCTCCTTTACGATTAGCTTTAATTCCACAAAAGATTGAGTAGTCTTTCTCTACTTTGAGTTGAAATGGAAAACTATTTCTTACTATTTTTTGTATATTGTCTTTACAAATATAAAAACAGTATGCTCTTGTAAGTAAAATTGGAAACTTTAAAACTGCCATGCACCCTCCAGATACTCCTGTCTCTTATTTGAGCTTTATTTTCCCCCATGGTGTTTATCCATTTATCTTTTTCTAATATATTATATAATTCTATTTACTTGTATAGAATATGATCTTTCTTCCCAGACTAGACTATAAACTCCAGGAGAGCAGGAATTTTGGTCTGTTTTAATCACTGATAGAACTCCAGTCCCTAGAAGGCTCTCAAATAAATGTGTGTTGAATGAGCAAATGAATCTCACAAAATAACAAAACTCTGCTTACTCTCCATTGTCACCAACAAAGAATGAAGACAAGTGAAATGACATTGGAAACTTTTGCAATTATTTTTGCAATTATTGCAATTATTTTCTCTTAATCTCTATAATAGGGAGAAAAACAATTCTCAAAAATCTATGGCTTTTACTCAAACTTAAGTAAATGTCTGAAGTCAAATTAAAAAAAAAAAAAATTCCCCCCGCCCACCCAAGGACAGAAGAAAGCACTAAACTCTAAATCTCTCATGGTGAATTGTGTTCACATACCGCTTTTATTTTGCTGTGGATGAATTCTTGCTCACGTAGAGAATGAATTGTGAGAAGATCACTGCGCAGCCAGCCACAGACAAACTCAAAGGAGGACCATTCTGAGGCATAGGTGTGAAAAAGGTATTCTGCGTCTTGATAGAAGAGCCAGGGTGCATCTGAAAGAAAAAGAAACAATGGAAATAAGGGAAAAAACGATGGAGAGACAGAATGCAGACTTAAATAAGGGATGCTACAATTGACTTCAAATTTGCAACCTGGTCACTCAGCATTAAAAAAAATGTGTATACACACACATCACAGATGAACACATATACATCACAGATGAACACACACACACACATGAACACATACACACATACGTGCACATAAATAAATACATAATTTGCTTATTTTCCTTGGTCTGCCTCATACAAGACACTTTCATTATTATACAAAGGTCAGGGATAGACACATAATTTAAAATCACACATCATAAAAATGATCAAAGATATTAGTCTTTAATCATATTTAATGACCACATTTATTAATTTGACTGTTTGTTAATTTAAACAAATTAGCTCTAAGTTGACATGAGAGAAGAGAGGCTCAGTTGGAGGAATGTAGTAATACATTAATGGCATGTAGTAGCACTTATATGGTATATAATTAGAAATTCTAGAACTGCCAGGATAGTTCTTACCGTACTGGTACCAGGATGGAATCTTGGGTCTCACATCTGCAAAGTGAAAGCAAACCACACTGATTGACCTTTCTTCACAAGTGCATTGTCTCTGAATTACTTCAGCTCTAAACACACTACTTTGTACTTCATCTTTTAAAAAAATAATTAAAAAAAACAGGTACATTGAGCGGTTTGGAATATGTGGTTAGTTCTCATACTTAAAGAGGAGGTCCCAGAGAGGCTTCTTATTAAAGAAAGAAGGATGGGGACATTGGTTGAGGATGTTGACACACCTACTGTGTGTCACATTCAGTGCTAGGTGCTTCCACTTACTAATTTCACAAGTAATTCTGTTTGCTTATGAAGTTAGAGTGACATTTCTTCCAGACTGTACTTGCACAATAAAATATTCCACAATATTAGCTGGTTATCCTTGTTCCCAATGAACTAATTGGGCATACTGCATTGGTGTCATTTTGTTCTCATTTCTCTATGATGCAGTCTTTGTTAAAATAGTGTAATTTGGTTCATCAAGCAGGTTGTTGCTATTGTGGTTCAGGGTGCGACATTTTAAGAGGTCTGTAACCCTTCACTTGGGAAAGTGCTATAGATTATTATTAATAGAAATCAAGCACATAGTAAAGATCATATTAATATTTTTACCTCTTGGAATTTTGCATATCCACTCGCGTTTGGAACCACAGTGCAGAGGCAGCAATGTTTTGTTTGCCTTATACACAGCACAATTTCTTGCATCTTCTTCAAAATAAATATTGTCTAAAAATGAAGAGACAACCTGCAGCAGATGAAGTTTGTTATTTCTTAATGATGATCCCCCACAAATAGTTTCAGTAGATCAAAAAAGGCATTCTTGTACATAATCATTATAGACTTTTAGAGAAAGCTTCAGAAATGTCAAGATACCATTCCAGTTAAAGGTTGTTTCACATTTGTGAAGAACAAGCCAAACAATATTTAGTATTTTTTCTTAAAGATCATTTTTCTTTAAAAGAGGTATGCTACTCCTTTTTCTAGAAGGAACAAATCGGATGCAAGCTTCACTCTGAACTTGTACTGTTTTCTAACTGGCAGGGTTAGGCTAGCCCTGGAATCCTGGGTAGACTTCTTAGAGGATCAGCGATGTGCCAGATCTGGTATTACCTTTGATGCTGATTATTTTGCTCATATGCTAAGCATTTAGTCTCTAATAACTAAATTGTAAGCCACAGCTAGCTTTAATCAGGAAACTATCTGACACTTTTCATGCGTGACCACATAACTAAAATAATTCACATAGCAGGGGTGTTAAATAAACTCTCAACTATTTATTGACTACCTGATGTAAGAGTGGATGGACCATGAGTAAAATTGGGGTAAAAATTTGGAAAAAGGAGGATATTTTGAAACCATTTATATTCTTCCTCAAACATGTACACAGTCATGCAATAATTCATCTAACTTAAATACATATATAATCTAACTTAAAAATATATTTCATATATATTTATATATATATTTTTATATATACATAAAGATAAGTAAAATCTCCCCTCAGTTTCAGAGAATGGCATGAGGAGTCGTGAGGAACTCAGTCAACTGCTTCAGGGCCTTATCTCATTTATTCTGAACCCAATTGTCTATTCCTCTCTTATTACTAGTGAGCTTGTTTTACTAAAACAAAATGAAGTGTTCTCAACCTCTGTGTATCACGCTTTGGTTTTCAAGTGCTGTATTGACTTTAATCACCTGACTTGCCATGTCATGGCTGCCATTTATGGGATGAGCTGACTCTGCTATCTCTTCCATTTTCTGGGTCTTGGTTTCTTCATCAGCAAAACAGATGGAAGGGGCTTAGTGATCTTTTAGGTCACATCCTGCTTTCTGATCCTGATACTGTTTCAAAGAAGAAGTGCTGGAGTGGAAATATTATTTTTTAACTAGCATGCTATTATCATTATTTTTGTTCCCACTAGAAGCATATAGCTTTTCCACAAATCCCTTCCTTGCCGCAAATTTGAACACCATCTATGCAGAGGACTTTTCTCTCTTGGTCTTTACTATTTCAAAGTTTGGCTGCTGGTATTTTGCCAACTGTGAGATAGTATAACATTGTGGCTTTGGAGTCAGACAACCTGTGTGCAAATCCTGGCTATCCTATGTATTATTTTAGGCAAACTATTAACACTTAATCATCCTAATACCCATGGCATCGAGTGATTGTAAGAATGCAATGAGATCGTGTAGGAGTGCATTCAGCTCGGCACTTGCAACATTATACGGCCCAATAAACAGCAGCTGTGTTAAACACTCACTGCAGGCTCTTACTAGTCTCCCCATTTCACAGGTGAAACTAAACGACCTGATTTTTCATGTGCCCTAGGCTGGATCTCATTTCAATCTGGGATACAGCTTCAGGTTTCTCCCTGTCATCTTGAGAAAAACGTGAGAATTTTTCATTGCAATAGTGGTTTCTCTGTCTCCTCCACAGAGGTTTGCAAGTATGAAGATAAGTGAAAAGCAAGACTCTTTCTCCTTCTGTAACTTTTTGCTATGGCTGAAGAGGTGATATTTCTAAGTCTTGCATATCTGTCCTTTTAGAGTGAGATAAACTGGAGATCATTCTCCAAAATAGTCTCCTTTTCATTGTGACGTGGACAAGGGTCCCATGCTCACACAGTCAGGCACCATGCAGGAGAGGGAGGAGAGGGGAAAGGAAGCCTGTTGTTATTCTAAAGGATAGCTGCTTCTCTACCAGAAAGACTCTTCACATGGGAGATGGTGTGGGAGACTTTTTGGATATTTGATTCCTTTTCATGACGAGATTGTGTAGTGCCCTCAGAACTATTTGGCCAGCAAAGGCTTCCCAGGACCTTGCCAAAAGAATTCTCCTGGTACCAAGGTCTGGTGCAGTTTTGCCATGGGAGATACAGTCATTATTTCTAGCTGACCATATCTCAGTTGGTTCACCAAGTTGCTCCAGGGCCACTTATTTTGAATTCATCACTTTCCTCCAGTTTGGAAAGACTTACAGGAGTTCCATCAGACCACTCCCAAGAGCCAGCATTCAGTGGGTTTCTTTTATTAAATCCAATCCAGAATTGCCTTTCCTCTGTCCTATGAAGAGAAGAAACAAAAACTTAGTCTCTCCCATAAAATTTACAACATTATGTAAAAGGTTCAAAAATATTTTAAAATATTGATGTGTGCCGGAAACAGCTGATTCTGCTGGCAGGGCTGATCAAGTCAACAAACATTTATTGAACATTTTTTTAATGTGCAAAACCCTGTGCTATGAGATGAACTGAGAGAAGATTTAGGCTCGCATTCTGTTTCTCTTTCAGTTTGTGTGGCTTGCTCACCAGTGATGTACAGTTGGGGAAAAGTCAGCCCATATTGAGAATGTGGGTTCCCAAGCAGGAATGGCACTGCCTTTCAATCAGGACAAGACCACATGAAAGCAAGTTGGTAGGACATTTGGGAACATCTCTTCCCTAGAGGAATGTTCACTACTTTCCTGTACTATTTCTACTACTCATCTTATGATGCTTTGATTTGTTGCTCATTTGTCAAACGTTCGTGTATTCTCTGAAAGTTAATCACCACCATCCCCATTTAATAAAAGGTGCACAATAGGTTTTGGGCTTTTTTCAGATCCCAACATAAATAATTCTACAGCAAATCAGCCTGAGCCACGGTAGATTAACTTCAGCAGTCGCCATTGGTTTAGACTTGGCAAGAAGCTCCACAGAGAATCATCTTCCTTCCTATTAGGCAGAGTACAAATATGTCAAGCCACAGACTACTCAATAAATCAAGCAATAAAGCCTAATTGTACAATGAACCATCTCACTAAGATAATTTTCTGAGAATAATTTTGAAGAATTAAAGATTTAAAAGATTCAGAAGTCATGACAGATGCTTTATTTTCCTTAGTGCAGAGAAGCAAGCCTTATTTTGAAGAATCCCTTCTCATCTATTTGAGCTGCTCTGTCCGAATGATATAAATTAAAGTCAAATGCAACTTAGAAAATTCGAGAGATCACTGGTGCCTGGTTGGTCACTGTTGTGATGGTACCTTACATTCAAGGTCGGGAGAAGGTGAAAATGGCTGCCTTCAGGTTAAGCCAGGCACCTTCATCTCCATGGCATATGCTGGAAATTCATATCACTCTCCTTGGGCTGAGAACTTTATATTTCTTTCCTCACTGAATTCAGAGTTCTACATTTTTCCTGCTATATACTGGGTCCTAGAAGATGAAATGGTATTTATAATATTTTTTCTCCATCAGTTTCCTAAAATTGTATAATTTCCTAAATGTCTATGTGTGTGTGTGTCTGGTTAAGGAAATAGAAACAGAAAAACAGTGCTATGGGAAGGAGAAGAAGCAAACATACTAACTCTGAGATCTGGTACATGCTATAATTTAGCATAACATTTGACTGAATTCTCTGGTAGTTTGGGCAGAAAGTAAAACATATACGGCTTTTGTGATTAGCTTTTGAAGATCAATAATTTGATACATCCTGGGCACTAAATTCTACTAGAAATTTCAAGTGTGAGAATTTATGTAAATATTATAGAAATGGCAGTGATATTTGATCTTAAAGCAACCTGGGAAGCAGTTTGTGTGAGGTTGTGTCATATAGCAAACCTCACAAAAATCACGGGGCAGAATATGCACATATGTTTCCCAAGGGGCTAAAGGAATGAAGCAAAGTCCAACTTAGAACAATGGAGATGGAGACTGTCATCTATCCCCTGGATCTGTGGCCCCATACCTGGCCAATAATCCAATTAAATAAGAAGCTTTCTAGACTTTTCTTCAGCCTTAGAGAGTCTGATTCAGCAACTCTGGTGTGAGACCAGAAAGCTCTTGTGTTAAAAGGTGATCCATGGAGTGTGAGACCAGTCAGGTTCTGGAACCCTGTTCTCAGGTCAGCATTTCTGTAGGGACAAGCAGTTCTGTGGTATATTAATAAGTGTCCTCAAAAAAAAAAAAAAAAAAGAATTTTGTGGTCAAAGAAAGTGCTTTCTTCTAGAAGCCTTTACAATGCTAATGTACATGGCAAATTTCAAAGATTGCCCATTATTTTGCATATATATTTGACCACACAGTCCCCTTTTTCCCCCCACAGCATAATCCATGAGACTCACCTTGGGAAATGTAAAAAATGCCCACCTTTAAGGTCATTTTTGTAGATGCCGAAGATGAATAATTTGAGAAATGTTACATATTAATTTTTTTATGGGAATGTCCTACAAGAAAACTTATAAGGAAGACCAAAATTTTCCTCAAAAAACAGTACTGGATTTTCTGTGGGATTCAGGCAAGTGTTTCATTGAAACTCCAGATTTCCAGAGCTTGAAGCAGTGTCTGGTATTGTATTTGTTCTCATTAAATAAATGAATTGAGCCATGGAGGTGTGTTGCCCTTAGACCATAGTATCCTCAGGGGCAGGATATTGTCTGCCATGTCTACTGGGTGCTCCAGCCAGCAATGCATTAACTGTGCCCCTTCCACAGAAAATGCTCTCAGATGTACAGTGACTGACAAGAACATTCTAGAAAGAGAGCCCAAGGTGGTGGTGAGGGAAGACTCAAAAACAAGACAAGATGGCTGTCTTCAAATATTTGAAAGTAGAGTAAACTTGATCTGTGTTGCTCTAGCTCCAAACTGAGGAGAGAGAGATTTCTGGCTTACTAGAAAGTTGCTCTTTGAAACCAGATGTCAACAATGGGATGGGCTTTCTCCCAAGTAAGGGGCATTCTGAGACTGGAAGGCATTATGCAGATAGTGGATGACCATGGGAATGCGGTAGAAGGAAGTCCTGTGTTGGGTGAGAGAGAGCACGAGACCTTTTAGATTTCTTCCGATTTAAACCTAACTGAGTTTCTAACTTCACAGAATTCAAGATTCTGTAAACTTGCAAGATGGACATAGATAAGTAAATGCTTGTTTCTGCATATGTAAAATTAGGGGGTTGGGCTGGAATAAAAAAAAAAAAATCAGTGGGACTATCTTTTTTCCCCAAACAAAATCTTACCTGGGCTCCTATTATATACAAAATAATTAGCAGTGGAGCTAGTTGGAGCTGCCCTGCTGAGTCAGTGAGCAGGGAACCATTCTGCCCACATGGCCCCTCTTGCTCCTTAGAGTTCCCGGATCCTCAGACAACACTTTGAAAACCACTGGGCTAGATAATTTCTGATTTTGGCAGCAAAACTCTACAATTCTGACTGAGGCACACAGAAAAGATTTCAACTAACGAAAACAATTGTCACTTTGTTCTTTGTTTTATGAAATAAGAACTTGGTACAATACATATAAAAATATATATAACTATGTGTATATATATTTTTCTTTTGCAATTAGTGGCTAGTGGGCTTCAGGCTTAATACAAATAGTGGAATTTAGAAAAACTATTGGGATCCTCACCCCTAAGAAGCCATTACTGGGAGGTGGAATATTCGACTGTAATTTTTCAAAACTAACAAGTATTTACCGATTAAATTTTGAATGTAAGAGCTTATTCACAAAATTTTCTTCCTCAATGTGAGCAAAGCTTGCAAGATGGGCCCCAAATTCTTCACAAAATGCTTCAGCTTCTCTCCATGTTCTTTTCCCCAGGACTTTTTCACTGTGAAATACCTGTATAGTAAAAGAACAAAAGTAACACTGTCATGGAAAAGGTGAGACTGTTTATCCTCAAGAAAATAACAGCTCAGAAAAGTAATATCATTGTCATTAGTCCTTATTAAAAGCTTGACCTAGTGGGAAGATGTAACATTTATTGAACTAGAATGTGCCTAGTCATCATAAAATTATTAGCTTATTCTATTCTCACAGCAAATTCCTGATGAGGATATGACAAGCTCAGTTTTATAAATGAGCTTTTTGAGGACTTTCTTCCCTTAAATCTCCGGTGACTGGCATGACTGGCATGTACTTCTCCTTTCATAAATGTTTGTCAAGAGATGAGGAAAGTCAAGCTAAGAGAGGTTGAGAATTTTAGGTTACACAGCTACAAACTGGCTGAACTAGGACTAGACCCAGGACTCCTTGTTTCGAGGGTCTGTGACTTTCCATCCCACCAGATTGACTTCTGACAGATTAGAATTAGTGTAATGATCATGAATCTGGCTGACCCATGGTGAGAAATGAGGAAAGAGACCTGGGACCTAGGGCAGGTATCTTTCTAGGGTCTTTGGGTCTTAGCTGAACCGGCAGGTGCAGTGGTTCAGCTGTGTCTGATTTCTCTGCTGTTTTTCAGCTGTGCTCATGATAGCAGAACAAAATCAGCCAAATGGAAGGGCCTGCTTTTGGCTCTGTTAAGTTCGGGGTGAGGGACTGAGGACCCCAGAGCTCATGATCCTGGGCCTCTGCACCTTTCTCATTTTTAACTGCCCGGCACTAAGCCTGAACCTCTGATGCCAGGCAGGTACACCCGGGGCCAGCCTTACCAGGCTGATTTGCTGAGACCAGAATGAATAGCTTTCCAAATCCTGTGGACCACAGCACAACCTTTCCATCTTTTAAATTGTATGTCAAAACTCACCTCCTCTGGGAATGTCTTCCCGAGTCACTCTAAACTCATAAATCTGAACACCATGCCCATCACACACTATGCATTTGTCGACACATCAGGGTGATATATTGTAGAAAAAGCACTAGACCAGGAGTCCCAAGACCGGGGATTTATTCCAACTCTGTCAATAAATAATTGTGATCTTGGAAAAATCTCAGTGGCCTCAGTTTATTCATTTCTAAAGTTTAAGTTATTGCTCTGTGAAGTCAATTTGGGCCTATTAGTCTAGGAATTTAATGCAGAATTATATTAATACATGTGTACAATTTAAACAGAGTACATGCACAGGTATCCCACGCCATCCATGAGCTGCAACAGCTCTGGAGTTAGTCTGTCTTTATTCTTCTCTGCATGTGCCCAGTTGCTGGAGAAGAACTTGCTCCCAAGATTTGTAAAATGAACCAAGACAAAACCACCCAACATAAAAAAACATAATATTTCAAAAAATTTATTTCTGACAAGAAAATTGTAGGAACTGTTTAAATATTGGATTTAACGCCGGTTTTCAAATAGGCATTTCTTTACAAATTATACACACACACACACACACACACACACGCATATACACACATATACCAATTGTGTGTAATAATTGATTTTCAGGTGTCTGGCAAGCTGCAGAAGTTATCCTATTAGCAGAATTGTATCATTGCATAATAAGGACTTTATTCATTGGCTTACCAACAGTATAAAATTGCACCATTTTAATATCCAGCGAATGTCTGCCTCCATTTGGCACATGTTTGGCAATAAGGACAATACTGACTGGGGCCTCACTATTGCAGGAGGACAGGTCCCCACATGATCCTTGCTAACTCAGCTCTTTCCCCCTCGTTTGTCATTATCAGGCAGAAGGTACTAAGAATGCAATATCCTGAGACAAAGGTGAATTGTCCCTATCCTTCCTAGAACAGGATGTTCTGCAATGTTTAGTCCAGTGATCCAAGTTGCAGCTGGAGTATAAAGTCCAGAGAGGAGTGCTTCTGGGATCCCTCAGCTGTGGTGGGAAGTGGGGCACGTCGAGACGAGACTCCAGCTTTCCTGAGCCTTGGGGGACTGGCTCACCACGGATTCTAGGCTTCTGTTGCTACTTGCTGCCTATCTGTGAATATTGGTTGAGCATCCCAAATTTGAAAATCTGAACTCAAAAATGCTCCAAAATCTGAAACTTTTTGAGCAGTGACATGACACTGAAAGGAAATGCTCATTGGAGAATTTCAGATTTCGGCTTTTCGAATTTATGATGCTCAACCAGGAAGAATAATGCTCCAAATATTCCAAAAATCCAAAAAAATTCCAAACTCTGAAATACTTCTGGTTTCAAGCATTTTGGATAACTTGTAAAAAGTTGCTTTGCCTGACTTGTGTGAGTGTTTCGTCTCACCAGACTCATACTCTAGCAGTTGAGTTTGTGAAAAACCTCCTGCCAGAGCTGGAAGCTTAGCAGAAACTGGTCAGGGGTTTAGAGTCCTCCTCCAGGACTGATAACCAGTGCATGGTGTTCCCCTCCCAAGGATTAAGACCGGTGCATGGTACTTCTTCTTAATAGATGTCAATCTTCATGAGGAAGCCTTGTTCAATGTCACCAGGATATACCAATTTTTGACTTAAAAATTTTTTGGAATGTAACTGAAAGGATAGAGAGAGGCAACAAATATTGATTAAGCACCTGCTGTTTGCCAGGCACTGTTCTGGGGGAAAAAAAAGGTACTGGATAATGGAATTTAGGATTCATGGATCAAACTGAAATAGTGTTGGTCCTGCTAAGAAAGCCCCTGTAACCTTCGTATTACCTTGAAGCAACTGGCCAGACCGGGCTCTGACTCCCAGTCCAAATAGCAGGGATGGAAGGGCCATCTCTCTTCATGCTCGATTTTCTCCCGGTTTTCGACTGGCTGCTTGCACAGGGACATTGCCTTAAAGCGTCTGCAGTCCTTTACTTCCCAGCGACCAAGTGGATGACTTCCTTGCATGGCAACACAGCCACCACTGTAGCCTAAAAGCGGAAAACAAGCACTTTTAATACCAGACAACTAAAACATGTTGTGCTCAGAAGACTGCTCTTTAGACTATTGAATAATTGACGTCTCATAATGAAGCACCCAGACAAGAACAATAAAGATGAAAAAGCATGCTTTATTGACATGATTATCTCATTTCTCTTCATCTCTGGAGAAAAGAATAGAAGATGGAACAGGGGGAGAAAGGAGAGTGGGAAGGCTGAAAATTGGGCATTGTCCTCTTTGAGCTCAGATGGCAAATGAGGAGCAACTAGGAGCTGTTCCTACATGGAACCAAGACATCCCCCATGGCTCAGTGCTGGGCTTTGAAATCCCATTGTGAAAAATCAGAGACGAAAAATGCACAGTGTTCATCCTCTGACAACAGATTCAATGGGGGAAAATACATAAATAATGGGTTCAAGGTAGACCACAAAGCACTCAACAGAAAACCAAACTGTAAATCCTGGGAGAAAGGGGAGAATGAGACAAATTCTCTAAATGAGGTGAAGCTCTGGGTGCAGGGACAGAGCAGACATCAGGGGAAGGGGAATGGAAGGAGAGAGAGAGAGAGAAATGTAATAGACGTTTAGTTATAGATGAAACTCCACTTTTTTCTTTTGTGTATGTTTGAACATTTTGGAACATGAAATATATTTTTCCATAGAAATAATTTATAAATTAAGATTCTTAAGTTGTTAGCAAAATCTATACAACTCATAAAACAGCTAAAAATATATAGTTTAAATTTCAATGAAGAGTAGTAGAAAACAATCTCATTCAAAAAATAGAATAAAAAATGAGTAAGAATGAGCTTGTCTTTCCTGGCATCCACGGTGATCATTCAATTAACTAAATCAACATTCAACAACAACAACAACAAAAAATTGTGCATCTGTAACGTGCCTAGCTAGGCTGTAGAAGGACAAAACAAAATGAAACGAAAACCAAATCTTAGTTCAGTGTGAGACACTAAACAATCAACTGCAATAAACATAATGTGTGAAGTGCTAGAGTAAAGATGTGTTCAAAGTTCTGGAGTAGACACAGAAGTGGTGATGAAGCCTGATCAGAGATGTCAGCAAAGAATTTGCAGGAAGTGATGTTTGGGTTGAATTTTGAAGGATGAAAAAAGAGAAAAGAGTTTTCAAGGCATGCTTGTAAAAAGTGAGTGATTATAGATGAAGCAGTTGAAGACTTGTGATTATTCTGGACCTAAAGGCACTTTTGAAAATGTAGTCACTTGGTACTAGGTATTTATCTTGCTTAATTTCCCTTCAGAGTAATGGCTTTAATTTTTTTAGATACTGTGTAACTGGTATTATCCTTGTTAGCCCTGCTTTGGTTATTTTAGGCTCACAGAAAGACAAAAGAGGGGGAAAATGAAGAGTGGGAGTGAAAAGAAAGAAGACAGAGGAAGACATAGAAATAACTTTTCCTGAAGGAATGGAAGGGTTTGATGAAAGAGGAGAAAGAATAAAGAACTGAGAACTAGAGTGTTTGCGTCTTCAACAATCCTGGGTGCACACGGTGTGTTAGATACCAGCGTCTCGGTGACCACAGAGTCCAGACCTGCAGGAAGCTCCTGGTCCCATGTGTGTGCAAGTTCATGTATTGAAGAGACCCACAAAGGTGAAAATGTCCAGTTGCAAAAGAAGAAACATGCTAAGTATGTTTCATACAGAAGAAAAGGAAGTCAAAGGAGAGTTGGTCTATAGAAAGGCCATCAAATGGCTCCATTGGCTCAGAACAGCTAGTTTGTGTTAAAGATGCCGGGTTGGGGGACGGCAAAGGAGAGAGATTACAGTATGCAATTGCCTCTGCCATGAATGGAGCTTTGTGGGCCTGTGGAGTATAATTTTGGAATACAGCTTGCAGTCTAGCTGGGTCATGAACAGAGGAGATGCTACATGCTGTGTGCTATGAAATTGAATTGAGGAAATGCACAAGGGAGCTCCAAATGCAATATGCTTGTGCAGTGCACTAGTTGGAAGAAGAGGGAAAATGTGCACTCCTGCCGCATTCCTCCATCCTTCCTTTCCCAGCAGCCTTTGAGGGGCCCCAGTGGAACCTCCAGTTGCTGCAGAGCACAGGTAGGAAACCATGTGGAAAGAACTTCTGACTTGGAGCCTCAGGTCTGGGATTTTAGTCCCAGCACAAATATTTAGTAACTTGAAACTTGAGCATGTTAATCACAATATGCCTTGTCTAAAATATGGGGATTATAATTCTTTTTCTTCTCATAGGTTTTCATAAAGATCAAATGAAATAATGTATTGAAAAGCACTCTGTAAAACATGAAGAGCTAAAAACACTAAGATGTTGCTATTATTGTGGCCACTTTCATTACAAAAACTGGGATTTTGTGGCATGAGTTTTGCCTGCATGTTCAAAGAATTTTTTTAAAAGTTCGAATCAGCAAGTTTGAAATGTAATATACTTTTTTGTTGGTCTTGCATTTTTCTCACTTTCCCACATCAGACAATGATTAAATAGCTTTGGTTTTAGATGCTACAGATATTCAACTCATCTTCATTAGTGAAGAAGGAGATGTTTGTGGAACGCTATGAAGATGAAAAGTGCTGCAGGAGTGTTATTGGTATTCTAAAGTGGATAACTTAATGGAACATTTGACCCAAATTTTAGAGTCTCAGCCCCAAAGAAGCAGTAAAGTGGTATAATAAAGGGAGGCTGGGCTAAGGGAGATATAAACTAAATTTATAAGCTACATCATGGGGATGCATGCTTGTAGAGCCAAATAATAAGGATAGAAGTGTGGGAAAGAGAGGAGGTGTGGGAAAGAGAGGAGGTGGTTTTTCTCTCAGAGAAATTGTTTTTAAACTCGATAACTCACTTCCCGTTGGAGAAGAAAAACTATTATCCCTTTTCTCAGTGGTGAATCTCACATTTCAACAGTTTCTGCTTACCTGTCTTTCCCCTGAGCCCCCTTTATTCTTTCCCTCAAACATGAATGGGGAGACTTTCTGTCCATTAAGAAATTCCACTTCAGACTCCTCCATTTGACAAAGCTATCTAGCCCTATAAAATGAAGTGAGCTGGGAAAGCCTCTACCTTCTACCTCTTTGGTCAAATATCTGAAAACTAACCAACCAACCAACAAAACTGTGGCGTCAGGGTAAGAGGGAACGTGCTGGGCCTTCAGCGCCTCTAGACAGGTATTACACTAGAGTTGGCCTAGTTATTTTCCCCATTCCCTGCGACAACCCTTCACATCCTCACCTCTCAAGTCCTCTCCCCTCCCCACCTGCCCTCTCCATCCCTCTTCTCTGCTTCTCCACGGAGAAAGGTGAAGCTCTTCCTGCAGACACAGTGAGCTTTCCTGAAGTGCTGTGTGTCTGCCAGGCACTGTGTGAGGCATTTCGTATGGTCTTTTCCCTATTTAACTCCAAAAATCGTTTGTGGCAAGCATTAGTGTCTGCATTTTGGAGATGGCAAAACTGAGGCATAGAGGTTTAGTAACTTGCACAGTTAGTGTGGGTTTGATCCAGGATTTGAAACCAGATTTATTTGAGTCTACTGTGAGACTATATCAAGGTACAGAGAGGGTGGGTATTCAATAAACAGCTGAATGAATGAATGAATTCCCTTAAAGTTATGCTCCTTTTCCATGGAGCTTTCTCTCATTCCTCTGGTCATGTTTCTCTCCCTTGTGTGGCCATGGCATTTCTTTGAGATCTGTCACATTTTTAACTTTGTATGACAGTGACTTATGTGATTATGAAAAGATGTGGAAATGTCCTGAGGGTGCTCAGAAACAAGACTGGGTTTAGCCTTACATATATATGGTGGTTCATTTCAGAACTCCAGTGAACCTGAAAATAGATTGGCCTATCTAGTCCGCCTACTGATGGGGCAGGATTTTTCTACTTATTATGTTCAGGACACTTTCAAGAAAACAAATATGGCTTGCTCTGCTGGGACCCTATTTTCCTTGTCATTGGCAGAAGATTTCCATTGACTTGGAACAATTGGGGTGAATGTGCCCTGTGCCCTGGAGTTATCCTATATGAGTGAGACACCTGCTGCTATCTAGATCTGGAAATGAAACTTTTTTCACAGAATGGATAGTGGCGAAGTAGTAATCCCATGTGTTCCTTTTTCTCTTTACAGATACCTATGAGGCTCTAATATAACTTGGAAAAGCATTTTTGAATGACTTAACAGGTATAGACTCACTTACTTTCTTTCACCATAGAGCAGCTTCCATTTATATTGACTCTTTAATCTAAGTACAAAGTAAATTTTAGTTTCTATGCATTAGCTTCTCCTTGAGTGAGAAGCTAATTTATCATTTTTCCCTTTAATCAGTCGCAATGGTTAGTAGGGATGAAAAACTATTTTTTCCTGTTTCATCTGAATATTTTACCACTCTGAAATACCAAGGGTTGTAGAGTTGCTTTGTTGTTGTTGCTTTTTAACAAAAATAACAGAATTTTCTGGTGTTTTGAGAATAGGACATTTTAGCATGAAAGAAAGGAAATACAGATAAAGACAGGTTAAGTAAAAACCTTGTATTTCTGAATTCAGATTGAAAGTATGAATTTGAACTCAAAAAGTATTTCATCTTACACACACACACACACACACACACACACACATGCATTTCCTAGATCTGTCCACTGAAATGGCCTAGAAACAATAACAAACCCACAAACTATGATCACCCACCCATATGTCCAGATTGTGATATTGAAATAATGTCAGTTTCCATAAACAGGAACCAGAGTTCCTTGATGAAATGGATGTTTCTAGGTCTGGAGCAGAAATTTACATATTATCATACCAGTTAGCAAGGACACTATCAAAGACTACTAGCATCTCATCAAAAGGACTCAGAAGGTAGTTCTTGAAAAGATTCCCATCACAAAGATGGGGCAATTTCAGCTTGAAAAGGATAATTGTAATGGATTAAAACATATCAAATATGTTTAAAGCCCTTACTTCATAGTAATGCTAAAAAAACCCCTCTAATTTGTCACTGTTAGAGGATACTAACGAAGAAATAAGCATTTTGAAAACTAATAAAGGGAAAAAATTAAGCATTAATTCTGTTTTCCCTCTAAAAACTGTACCACAGAGCAATGAAAAAATTGATTGAGAAGAATTACTTCCTTATAGAAATATTCCAGCTATAAATGAAAAAACCTAATAAATCAATGGATATAGGCATTGATCATCAAAGGCTGCTAATATCACAAAAAGAGAGATAATTGGACATTATGTGCCTCCAGACAGAACACACAACTTCCTGTGAAATGGTATTTCCAAAAAATAAAAAAATATAAGTTTGATCAAGCCTCTGATTCTAATTCTTTAAAAATAAAAATGCCAATTTTATGGAAAATAAAGAGGATAGAGTAACACATTAAACAACATGATGGGAATATAATTAACAAAGCCCAGACTGTAGGAAAATTTATAGAACAAAACCCATTTGCATCAATACATAAAGGTAGGGGTTGGGGTGGAGCAGGAAACCTAGAGATTGAAAAGAGTTTAGGAGACCTATCAACCAATTGCAATGCATGAAACTTATTTGGGTCTTGACTCAAACAAACTGTAAAATACATTATATAATATTTATAAGTCATTTAGAAATTGGAGCAGTAACTAAAGATTTGTAATGTTAGGCAATTATAGTTAATTATTTTTAGGTATGATGATTGTATTATCATGTTTTTAAACCAGGAGTCTTTATTTTTGGGAATAATACTGAAATATTTATGGATGAAATAATATGTTTGGGATTTGCTATGAAAAAATATGGAAAGGGCTAGGGGTATAGAGGAAATAAGATTGGCCATGAATTGAAAATTGCTGATGCTTGGTGATGGATACATGGTGGTTCATTATACTATTTGATGAACATAATACAAAGTTGAAAAAATGGCAGAAATGTGATTCCACTAGAGACTGAATATTTTGCGGGCATGACATAAGGACAGAGTCTTGGCTGAGTTTATAAAAAAGCTGCAGGCTTCCTGTTCAGTGGTCAATTCATATAGTCAGTCTTCTCTGGATTAAGATTCTGACGTGGGGACCCAGCTAATGGATTCTTTTGTGACAGGCAAGAAAGCAAATGTGATTTAGGGTGGTGTTTCTGCAAGCTGCAATTTAAAAGAAAAAGGGAAACACAGGGGCTTTTATATTGCTATTTTCTTCAAAAAAGATTTACATTTTCATCTTATTCAGAGACAATTTACTCAATGTCAATCAGCATGAGGAGCCAAACTGAGCATCACGGCATTATTTTTGCTTCAGGGAAAAGAGAAAAAGAGTAGTGTCACTCAAATAAATTACAGCAGAAACTTATGAATGACAAGGAGCTCAGCTTCAATTCCAGATTTTAGACATCTAAATATGCCCCAAGGAAGTTAACATTAAAAACCAAGGATTTTGTCTACTCAAAATGTATTAATTTATTTTGACAGTTATAGACATTCCTAACAAAATCCAGAAGTCTATAGAAATGATACCTGAGCTCTTAGTTTTTTGCAGCACAGTGCGACATGGAAGTTTACTACTCTCTGCGGTTTAGTAAGATTCATAGGTTTTTACAAAAAGAAAATTGTTGTAGTGAGTGAATCGTGATGCTCCTTGTTTAGAGATATAGAAAGGCACCAGTTTCTATGCAAATTTCCTAAATGATTTTTCCTAAATGATGCTTATATACAAAAAAAATCTCATTTGTCTTAACTTCACTTTGCATGCATCTTTAAAAAGTATAATTTTTAAAAAATTTAAAAACCTTAATTTTTTAAAAGCAGTTGTAGGTTCACAGCAAAATTGAGTGGAAAGTGCAGAGAGTTCCCCCTAACATCCTCCCACCCACCCCAGTCTCCTTCACATAGACATCCCACACCACAGTGGTACATTTGTTAAAAGCGATGAACCTGGGTTCTCTGATGTTTCTCTGTGAGAACCTGATAGAACTCCTGGAAGTAGAACTCACAAAAGTGTGGGTCCCCCTGTGACTGGGTTTTTTAACTGGATTTTTTAACTCTTAGAGTCATCCACAATAAGCCTTTAGCAGTTTCATCAATTACAGTTCAGGTTTTCCTACCCCGGCTCTGGCTGCTATGGAGGTTTCTGCTCTAGTAAGCTGTGGTTCTCTGTATCCTCCTGTCTGTCTCTCCACTTTTTTGAGGCAGTGGTTTGCCTTCTGACTTCATTTATTTGATGGATCTCAGAAGAGCAGTTGATTTTTCAGTTTGTTCGGCTTTTTAGTTGTTAGGATGGTGTGGCAACTTTCAAGCTTTTTACATGCTGGGCTGGGAACTGGAAGTCTTGAAAAAGTCCTGGGTTTTAAGCCCTATCTTCAACAGAGAGAATGTCAACTGACTTTCTTTGATCTCTTTCTCTTTTTCTTTCTTTCAGCTTTAGGAGGTTAAAGGATTTTTTTTATAAAACAGTGAATGCTGGCTCTTAAGCATTGAGGAAATGTGAGAGTGTAGGCAACAATCAGACCCTCCTTTAAAGCCCTGTGATTTTCCAGGCTGCTCATATCTTAGACCGTATAGGTGAGGAATCCTAATAGGATAACAATGATACTCTCTGCAGCTTTAGGCAAAATCCTACAAATTCTTTCTCTGCAATAAGGAAGGCTGATATTTATTGATTATTTACAATGCAGCAGGAACTATGTAATATTTCATTTAATCCTCACAATAATTCTGTGAGGTAGATATTATTACTGTGATTATCTTAAAGAAAAGGAAACTGAGATGTAGAGAAATAAAGTAACTTCCCTAAGATTATACAGCTGGGATTTGAACTTGAGTCTGAGTCTAGTGGATAGATACTCTTTATGCAAATGCTATCCTGCGGGGCCATCTCTTATATCTATTAGTATCAACCTAGTTAACGCCCTAAGTGAAGAACAGTTTTGATCCTAGTATGTTCCTGATCAAAACCCTTCAATGCCTTCCCATACCTAGAGAACAAGTGAAAACTCTTTAGCTTGTAATATTAAGCTGTGGTTTCGAGATACCTCTCTGGCCTTTTGTTTTATAACTCCTTTTCATATCTTACTGTCTAGTTACATGGAGCTATTAAAATTCCTCAAAGTTGCTCAGTGTTTCCTTAGCTTTGTATGTTTGCTCATGCTTAGAAAATTCTTTTTACTTCTCTAGCCATCAAATCCTATGATAGTTCAAATCCTAGGTGAAATTCCATTTCCTCCTTGAACTTTTTTTGATAACTCCAATGGGAGTTAATCCTTCCCTCTTTTAACTATTAGAGTACTTTATTTTGTACTTCTTACAACACTCATCACATATTTTCCTGTTGCTATGGTTTGAATGTATGTACTCCCCCCAAATTCACATGTAATAGTATTAAGAGGTGGGCCCTTTTGAGAAGTGATTAAATCATGAGTGCTCCATCCACATGAATGGGATTAGTGTTCTTATAAAAGAGGGTGAAGGGAGCGCCTTAGTCCCTTTTGCTCTTTTTCCCTTCTGCCATGTGAGGATGCAGCAAGAAGGCACTCACCAAACACTGAATCTGCTGGCATCTTGATCTTGGACTTCCCAGCTCTCAGAACTGTGAGAAATACATTTCTGTTGTTTATAACACTACACTACAGAAACTCCTTCAGCCTGTGATATTTTGTTATAGCAGCAGGAACAGACTAAGACACCTTTATAACAGTTATTTCTTGTACTTGCTACCACCACTCCCAGATTATAGCAACTTAAAGGCATGTACTTTAGGTAACTTTTTATGCCCTTTGTCACATAAATGCCTTATAAAATTTATTGGATGATTGGATTTAATTATGTAATAAGGTTATAGAGAGGAAGAATTTTTTATTTTTTGCTTTTTCTAGCTTTTTTATAAATTTCAAAATATTACAGGAGTACAAATGTTTTTGGATACATATATCGGTTTTGTTATGCTTGAGTAATGGTGTGTCAATCACCCAGATAATGTTCATTGTACCCATTAGGTAGATAGGTTTTTGCCCATCCCCTCCCCCTTCCTCTCCCCTGAATGATTTCCACTGTGTTTCACTTCCCTCTGTGCACATGTGCTCATTGGTTAGGTCCAGTTTAATAGCGAGTACATGCGGTGTTTGCTTTTCCATTCTTTAGATACTTAACTTAGGATAATGGTCTCCAGTTCCACCCAAATTGTTGCAAAAGGACTTAATTCATCCTCCATGGCTGAGTAGTATTCCATAGTACACATATACCACATTTTGTTAATCCACTCATGAATTGATGAGCACTTAGGTTGTTTCCACATCTTTGCACCTGTGAACTGTGCTGCAATAAACATTTGAGTGCAGGTGTCTTTTTGATAAAACGACTTCTTTTCCTTTGGGCAAATACTCAGTTATGAGATTGCTGTATTGAATGATAGGTCTACTTTTATTTAATAGTTTTTTTGAGGAATCTCCATACTGTTTTCCATAGAGGTTGTACTTATTTGCAGTCCCACCAACACTGTATAAGCATTCCTTTCTCTCTGTATCCATGCCAGTATCTATTGTTTTTGGACTTTTTAATAAAAGCCATTCTAACTGGGGCAAGGTGATATCCCATTATGGTTTTAATTTGTATTTCCCTGATGATTAGTGACGTTGAGCATTTTTTATATGTTTATTGGCCATTTGTCTATCTTCTTTTGAAAAGCTTCCATTCATGTCTATTGCCCACTTTTTAATGGAGTTGTTTGTTTTTTCCTTGCTGATTTACTTGAGTTCTTTGTAGACTCTGGTTATTAGCCCTTTATTGGATACATAGCTTGTGAATATTTTCTTCCATTCTGTAGGTTGTCTATTTGCTCTGCTGATTATTTCCTTAACTGAGCAGAAGCTTTTTAATTTAATCACATCTCATTTATTTATTTTTATTGTTTCTGTGATTGCCATTGGTGTCTTCTTCATAAATTCTTTGCCTAGGTCAATATCTAGAAGAGTTTTTCCAACATTTTCTTCGAGAATTCTTATGGTTTCATGCCTTACATTTAAGTCTTTTATCCATCTTGAATTAATTTTTGTGAGTGGTTAGAAATATGGATCCTGTGTCAGTCTTCTGCATGTGGCTATCCAATTTTCCCAGCACCATTTATTGAATAGGGTTTCTTTTCCCTGGTCATACAAATACCTTATAAAAGTTTATGAGATGAATGGATTTAATTATGTAATAGGGTTATAGAGAGGAAGAATGTTTTAAAAAACATGGAGGGAGACCTCTCAAAAACTGAGCAGTAGACTGAACACATGTGTTTATTTCTTCTCTATCCTAAAATCTCATGTATTGAAATAAAAGATGCTATACTATAAGAAATAACCAGCAGATTAGGTACCCTGAAAGACTCTTCTGATGGAACCAATTGAAATGTTGGATAAAATACTTTGAAAACATCTTTATAAATGTATGGCTGAGCTGGCATAAAGTAAACAAATTTGTAGAGTCCTCAAATGAAATAAAAGTATAAACTATGGAAGTCAAGCTACCTTCATAGTTGATTTCATCCTGAAGATTTCTTTCTAACCCTGAAGACCTTGAGCTTCTGTTCTGATCGTTGCATGGAGGTTTTGAGGAAAAGAAGATGAAACCTAAGACATACACAAAACGGGGAGTCTAATAGAAGACACCTGCATTAAAATAGGATCCCAAATGGCCACCTTTAGTGTAAGGTTACCTAAGAATAAACTCAGTTGTCTGTTAGGAAACTTGTTTCTCTTAATCTCGGCAGTGAAGAGTGAGAAAAAGAAATCACTCCCTAAAGAACTTATAACCTTGACTCAAACTTCATGCAGATTAGTCATCTAAATTCATGCTACCTATGTGTTTAAGAAAACCTTAATCAGAGCTTTTTAAAATAGTCCTTAGTTGGCAGTGCCCTAAACTCAGTGGTAGAAACAAAGGTTTATTCTCTGGACGAGCCCAACTTCAACCAAGGGGTGAGAGAAATATCACAGAAAAGTACCAAAGAAAAATGAGCAGTTCTCAGGCAAACCCATAAAGCATAAGAAATGTGATAACAGAAATAGACTTATAAAATTTCAGGTATGGCATTGTTAAACACCAAACAAAAAATAACTTGCTGTTGTATGTTTAAAGAAATAAAAGGGAATATTAAAAATATGAGGAGGAAACAAGTGACTATAAAGAACCACCAAATAAAATTGAAACAGAAATAAACAGACCTTTTAGAAATGAAAAATATAATATCTAACACTTGTTAGTTTATGTTAATTATGATATTTCAAATCAGGGGGCAAAGGAGTGAATTAGTCAGTATATAGTATTGAAACAACTGGTTATTATTTAGAAAAATTAAAATGAGATATCTCCTGGAATATACTTTAAAAAATTCTAGGTCAAAGTTATACACTTAAAAAATCAAATTGTAAAAGTATTAGAAAAATATAATGTTATATTTTTATAATGTTTGTGAGAGAAAATGCAAAAATCTTCAAAGCCAAAGTGAAAATATAAATATATTTTATTTAAAAAAGTTTAACATTTTTGTGACAAAATACACTATAAGGAAATTTAAAAGACAGCTAGTAAACATAGATAATTTAAGTTTAGAAGACAATAAAATGTTCACAAATCAATGAGAAAATAGAAGGTATCCAAAATAAAAATAGAAAGTGCTCAAATTATGTGAATAGGCAATTGAAGTAAAAAAAAACCCAAAAAAGTATAGTACAAACATGAAAAATTGCTAAATCAAATTACTAAAGAGAAAATATAAATTAAAACAATAATAAAACATTATTTTTATTCTATCAAATTGGCAAAAATAAAAAAAGTCATTATATTCAGTATTGACAAAAATGTGGGAAAACTGGCAGGCTCATAGTTTGTTAGATGAGATTGTAAACTGATAATGCCTTAGTAGTATTTTCACTTTTAGGCCATTATGCTCATACTTAAGCACAAAGACATCTACTATAGATACATATTTGTCGCAACACTTTCATAGAGAAGAAAATGGATTTAATCCATTAGATGTCCCTCAACAGGGTCATGGCAAAGCAAATTATGAATTATACATACTATGGAATTCTATGTAGCTATTTAAAATGTTGGCTAATAAATACAGATGTGGAAAGTTCTCCAAGACAGATTGTTAACTGAAAAAAAGCAAATAACAGAAACATGCAATCCTATTTCCATTTAAAAATTACATATGCAAATGCATATGTGTGTAAATGCATAGACCAGCAAGATCACACCAAACAGTTAACAGTGATTATTTCTTGAGAAGAGAAGTATGTTGATGCTGGGGAGGTGAAGAGAGTATGTAGCCCAGGACTTCCACATTTTACTTAGTACACTTCTCTATAATCAGAGCATCTATATAATTTATCATCCAAACCAGGAAAATTTAGAGTAAAAATATCTCCTATCAATTGCTCTGGGACAATAGACATAAATTGGAACTATTTTGGACAAATGGGAAATATGGTCATTATCTATAGTGAGAAAATATTCATGATTTAATTGTTTAATTTTAAAAACCAGTGACGTGTTGCCACCCATGTCTAGAGTTGGAATTAGCAAACCACCTTGAGCTGGACTTTTATAATTATGAGAAAAAAGACTTGTGTGGCCTCTTTTATATTCTATCGTGAGGCCACTGGATACCCCTGCCCCTAAGGCCTAGCAAACAGTCTTTCTTTACCTTGGTATATAGAGCTTTGGAGCCATGACAGACCAATTTGTACAAAGACCCTAGGACCTTCTGGGAGGGAAGAGCCTGAAGCCCCTAACCCATTTCCTCGAGATACAAACTTAGAGGTAAGCTACTCCCTGTTGTCTCTTGGCATAGCCCTGATTGAGATCCACAAGCAAGAAAGAGACCACAGCAACCAAACAGGAACTCATCCTGATGTAAAGGAGGGTGTTGGGTCTGGTTTGTCGACCTAAGCTTAATACAAGGGCCTAAAGCTTGTTCCGCAGAGACTGGTTCTACTGTCTGTGCATTGCAGCTGAAGCCATTAGCTTCTCTGGTACTGGCCAACCTGGCACAGTTCCATGCTTTAGGATCCAGAGCTGAGCACATGAGGATGAACTAACAGAGTTGTTAACTCTGGGATCCTGGCTAAGTTCCCCTAGGAGTCTACAGAAGAGGTAGACCAACAAGAATGTTATTTCAGTAATGGGTCAGCATTCTACAGTAAAGCCACATGGCAGTGACTGATCAGAGGTGCCCATAGATGCCCATCCACTGTTCTTTGAAGTATAACTGACCATTTCGGACTGAGTGAGCCCCTGAGATTTGGGGACAATAAAGGGAGATAGGGAGAAAGACTTTAGGAGGGAGAAACTGGACTTCCTGCTCATAGAGGCAAGTGTGGTCTTGAGAAATGAATTTATACCTTGAGCATGTCAAATGACTCATGTGGATTATACTTTTAAAAATGACCAGCCACTTGTCACCCCTTGTGAACCTGTGGTGATCATTTTAGTTGAT
The DNA here is from genome assembly GCA_008086735.1 of Cheirogaleus medius. Classification (NCBI taxonomy): domain Eukaryota; kingdom Metazoa; phylum Chordata; class Mammalia; order Primates; family Cheirogaleidae; genus Cheirogaleus; species Cheirogaleus medius. The sequence goes on from VBSM01001562.1 coordinate 8,578,777, forward strand.
GTACGCATTAAGAAAACATTAAGAAAGAATCAAAGGAGGTGGACCAAGAGGTAAAGGAATTTTAGGCAAAGAAAACAGGAGCAAGACGTGAGGGAGAGTTGGGGACGCAGCGTGTTCTACTCACGGGGCTGATGTGTGTTCCAGTGCGTGTATTGCACCTGCTCGGACGTCTGCCCTGCTGTCTTCCAAGTGTACTCTCCTGTATCATTTTGGTCTTGAAGAGCTATCCAAAAATAACTGTCCTTTGTTTTTACCACACTGCTGATCAAACTGGTAATAAAAGCCTGTTCAAACCTTAAAAAGGGAAAAAGGAAGTGGTTATATTAAGTTTCTGGGCAATAAAAAATGTCATTAAAACATAATGAAGTGCACAGAATGGCCCCAGAGTAAGCATTTCTCATTAATTCTTTAGAACATGGAGCAGAAAAATACCCGAAGACCCTGAACATTGCTAATAAATGCCAAATGTCAGTGCAATTCCCAGAAATACATGAGTGAGGAAAATTTAACCCTTATAGATGGGGCTTAATTCTTTCAAGGAAGAGAGTCCAGCTCTGGTTTCAGAGTGTAGGTGGTAAAGTTGACATAGTCAGCAATACATTTCTTGGAGTAAGATGTGGCCTATTTTGTAATTAAGCCACATACCACACACCATGCCCTAATGTGCATGGAGTGGGGGTTGGCAGGAGAGAGAAGGAAGGATATTACGCTTTTCTGAATGGGCACTTACCAACAGAGTTCTCTTGAACCCACCCACCACACCTGCCTGGTGAGAAAGGAATGGGGTGGCAATTCCGTGTCTCCCAAATCAGTATGCTCGCAGGCCCAGGTAAGGCCTTGGCTTATTCAAATGTGTTCAACTGCATATTCACTGAAGATAAATTTAAAAGCCTAAGAACCAATCCAAGGCAGTACACCCACTAATGTATTTCCCCCAAAGCTGAATGAATTAGTGTTCAGTGATGGGTGGCAATGCTCCCTTCCCAGTACGGATGCATCAAAAACAATCTAGAAAACTTGTATTTATGCGCCCATATGCACACTTACTAAGAAAAACTTGAGTATTAAAATTTAACTAGCATTGAACTTGTAAGCTAAGTTTGAAACTATCTCAAGAGAGCTATTTTCAGAACATATAAAATTAGGAGAAACACACTTCAAACAGTGCTGACTTCTGGCCAGACCTGCTGAGTAAATGGGAAAGGAAAGACCTGATGTCATTACCCAGGAAACCTAAGGAGAAAGCGAATTAGAACTTTTCATCCAGTTTTGGATTTTTTTTTTTATTATCATATATCCTTAACTTGCTGAGGGAAGCAAAAGCAATGGAGTCATTTAAGAATAAAGGAGTTTCAGAGGAAATAGGAGAGGAAAAGAGAAAAGAACAAAAAGAAGTAAAAGTTTTAAGTGCCTTATGGACATCATTAGCAGCATTTAGTGATCTTAGGCATCCATGGTACTTATCTTTGCAGAGCATATGGATTTTCATTATGCCTTAGTAAATATTTTCTGCAAATACTCTATTAATGATCCAAATAGCACACATGTGAAATTAGGAAAGTTCTTTTTTAACCATATTGCACTGGCAGAACTTTACATAAATGCACTTCAAAAGGAAGGTACATAAGACTAAATATTGCCTACATGCTGTTGCAATTTTCCTTACACTTCTGTTGGTTCATGCTCTCATAACACATGATCTGCTTCTCCCGATCACCTCTGAGGCAGAGTAGCATGGTGTCATCCCCACCTGGTCCTGAAATTGCTGTACTAGAGGCCAGTGAAATGCTGCTATGACAAGGACCGCTATTTTCTGTGCTGGTTCTCCACCCAGGGACTGTTACTGGTTCTTCCATTAGCTTCTATTATGACATTTATCAGACAATGCACGGAAATGGTGTCATCTGTGAACTTGGTTTTGGGTATTATTATTCATGACAACATTTTGCTTTTGTCCCCTGTTGGTGGAAGATTTATTTAGGCCACTCTGATGTTTTCTCTCCATTTATCATTGCTTAAAACAACAGAAACCTGCTTTTTAAATTGGCAAGTATACCTATTAAGTAGTTGCATATAATAAATACTCTGTAATACTCATACATTAAATCCTAAAACCTTCAAATCAAAATAAGATTCTAGTTTTCTTGGTCCAATTTAGAAGGTGGCACTGTTAATAAAGAATTTCAGCAAATGTCTTTCTTCTAAACCATATGTTCTAAGAAAATTAAGTCTGAATAACAGCATACAATCTCTTGAGTGTCTGTTTTCAACTGGTAAAGAAACAAGAGTCCATTTTATATTCTTTACCATTCTCTATTTGGCTTCAAACACTAAGAAGGTTATGAAAACTCTGGCTTACCGTAATAGAGCAGATAACCTTTCAAAGTCTTTTCTGCCCTCTGTTTTAGAAGTATTCATAATAGGACAGTCCAGTGTTTTAAAGTATCTGCCCTTTTTGTCTGGTTTCACTGAGATCATTTAATTCAAAATGTTGTTATGATTTAAGGAAGCAAGAATAACCATATGTACGCACTTTTATATGAGCTAGGATAGCATGTTAGCTCTAAGGAATTCAGTAAAGTAAAAACTGTTGGCTATGTTTTAAAAAAAACAAATGATAAAATATTTTGCTTATGTGTACCTACCTAGAAAATCAAACTTTATAGAGGAATAATTCTTAGTTTCAGAAAGAAATCAACTTCTTAAAAAAGTTAAGAATCAAGGGTGCATTTTCAAGTGTAAACAAGAAAAATACACCTGAACTTTCATTAGTCTAACAAAAAAGTTTGCTCATGGTGCTCAACATTAAATTTTAACTAAAAAATACCATTTGAAGACAGCAATACATATTTTTAGCATGCATTGACAATTTTTTTCATTTCAGAATAACCATTTTGTATTTTCAAAAATTGTGCTTTAAGATGAGGTATGTTATAATTAATCTCTAGTGAACATTACATTTCTTCATCAGTTTAGCCAGTGACATATGTAGGTGAAAAAAATTTTTTCTTATCTGTGAACAATACAGTACTTAGCAGACAACAGTACTACAATGATGGTGTTTTTATTACCTAACATAAGGGATTGAAAAAAAGAATGGAAGTAGCTTCACTAGAGAGTTATTATATTTTGATGAGAACAAACAGTAGTAGTCTTTACATGTAAGGAGGGGGTTGGAGATCCTCGAAGGACTCAGCTTTGAACTGAGTAACTGCAATTGGATCCCTCCCAGTAACATGACTGCTAACATTTTTTATGTCATTTTCAAATAACCGACTTTGTTGCTGAATTAATATAAAAACGATCAATTTCTTTCTCTTTCTTTTAAATAAAGAATCAAAATAGACTATCAGCAGTCTTAAAATGGGAGACACACATCATGACCATGACTGTCACAAGTTTCTGGTGGCATTCCTCAAGAACTAGAACTAAGATTTTGGATGCTGTTTCTTGCAAAAGATTGGAAAAGAAATACAGACTTAGAAAATATACTTAATATAGACACAAGAGATAAACCTGGAAGAGCAAATTCCAAACTGTTGGTGGCAGTTACCTTTGGGGAGGAGAGGCAGACTGTTTGGGAGGGGAAAGGGATAGAGGCTAGAGGCAAGGGGCACTTTCACTTTTTTATATTCTTCTGGCTTACTTGAATTTGTGCCAATAAGAATGTTTTTATTGTATACATTTAAAGAGAATACCTAAAATGTGTTTTTTAAAAAGAAAGTTAACTGCCTTCCACACATCAAAAAACAAAAACTAAAACAAAACAAAACCCTGTTAGAACTAATAAAGGAATTCAGCAAAGTTGCAGGATACAAAAGCAACATACAAAGATCAGTTGTGTTTCTATACACCAACAATGAACAATCTGAAAAGGAAATTAAGAGAATAATTCCACTTACAATAACAACAGAAAAAATAAAATACTTAGGAATAAACTTAACCAAGGAGGCAAAAGACTGAAAACTGCAAAATGTTGCTGAATGAAATTAAAGAAGTCACAATGAGGTCTCAGTTTTTCTATAACTGACTTCGTTATACACAAAATATGTAATTGCTCATATTTTGAATGCTGAGTTTTCATCAACCATAATTCTTTGTCGTCCCTAATATGCTTCTTCACAGATTCATACAATGCTCAATTTAAGTGGTTTCTTCTGTTTTAATACATTATCTTTGAAATGCCTCTTATTCAGGAATGACTAAACTTTCCCTGAAATGTGCTCTCTTAATCAAAGTCAAGAGTATGAGTTGCAATAAAGATAGTAATGACTTCTGGTATTAAGAGACAATTACCAGATTGGATGCTACCTGGAAAAGTTTCCCTTACTGTGCAGAAGTTACTCTACTTTATCGAACAACCTACCCCATCTAGGGTAGAGAAGCATGTTTTATACTCTATGTGGGCAATATGTGATTGAGATAAGTAATATCCAACTGAAGCTAAAAGCTTAATGGGGATTAATTAATTTTAGCAGGAGTCCTCTTATCCAATGAAATTGGATTCTGTGTTTGGTCAATTAACCAAAAGTCAGTAAGTAAAATGTGAAATAAGAACTAAGAACACGGTGTTATGCAAGGAAGAATTAAGTTAAACCAAAGAGAGGTCTGGCCTTTACCTTTGGCTACAGAGAGATGATCTCTAGGCCCCTGGAATTTCTTGCCTGATAGGAGTGTCTTTATTTGCGTGAGGGAGGAGAACAAGGAATAAAGGCATTAGCCTGAACCTCTGGGAGGGGCTGGAGACTAAAGGACAGCCACATGAGTAGTATGTGATTGAGCTGCAATAAAATCTCTGGGCACCAATAGCTTGGGTGAGTTTCCCTGGTTGCCAATACTCTAAATTGTCATACATCAATGCTGGGAAAGTAATACATCTATGATTCCATGGGGCCAGGACAACAGAATCTCTGTGTTTGGTGCCTCTCCTAGACTCTTCCCTATGGCTTCTTCGTTTGCACTATTTTAACCTGGCCCCTTTCCCTGTTGTAAACCATAAGCAAGAGTATGACACCTTTCAGTGAGTTCTGTGAGTCCTTCTAGGGGATTATTGAAACTGAGGTTGATTTTTGAAACTGTCCCTCAACCCCATGCAGCAAATTTGCAGTTGATATCAGAAGTGAGGATGGTCTTGTACAGGCTGTATTCTTTCTAACTGTGCAGTTGACTAAATTCAGTGCAGGTGTTCATTTGAGATATTCATAAATATTTAAAATCTCCTTCTTCCAGGCATAGTGTAATGGATATATAGTGTGTGATAATCTGTTGTTGTTTTAAATGGCTTAAATTTGTGGGGTTTTTTACTGCAACATAACTTAGACATCCTGACTGATGAACACACAAAAATAAAACCTTTGGCTCTAATTTTTTAAAAAAAGAAGCCACAAATAAATGGAAAGACACCCTATGTTCATGGCTTGGAAGACCTAATACTGTTAAGATGACCATACTACCCAAAGTGATCCACACATTCAATGCAATCCCTATCAAAATCCCACTGATATTAATAATTTTTGCAGAAATAGAGAAATTCATCCTAAAATTCATATGGAATTTCAAGGGACCCTGAATAGCCAAAGCAATTGTGAAAAAGAACAAAGTTACAGGTCTCACATTTCTTGATCTCAAAACTTACTACAATGCTACAGTAATCAAAACAGTGTAGTATTGGCATAAAGACCAACACATAGACCAATGGAATATACTAGAAAGCCAAGAACTGGCATAAAGACCAACACATAGACCAACAGAATATACTAGAAAGCCAAGGAATAAACCCTCACATATATTCAAATGATTTGGCACAAGGGTGCCAAGACTATTTAATGGAGAAATGACAGTCTTTCCAACAAATGGTGTGAAGAAAACTGAATATCCACTTGCAAAAGAATGAAGTTGGACCCTTACCTTCCACCATGTACCAAGATGAATTCAAAGTGAATGAAAGACCTGAACAGCTAAAATGATAAAACTCTTAGAAGAAAACATAGGGGAAAAGCTTTGTGACATTGGATTTGGCAATGATTTCTTGGAATATGACACCAAAAGTACAGGCAATAAAATAAGAAATGTATAAATTAAACTTAACTGAAATTAAAAACATTTGTGCCTCCAAGGATACTATTAACAGAGGGAAAAGACAACCACAAAAATGGGAGAAAATATTTGCAAATCATATAACAGATAAGGGATTAATATCAGTAATATATAAAGAACTTAGATAACTAAACAACAGAAAAAAGCAAACACCTCAAATTAAAAAATGGGCAAATGTCCTGAATAGACATTTCTCCAAAGAAGATAAACAGATGGCCAATAAGTACGTGAAAAGATGTTCGACATCACTAATCCTTAGGGAAATGCAAATCAAGGCCACAATGAAATACTACTTCATACCCAGTAGGATGGCTGTGATCAATACAAAACAAAACAACCAGAATATAGCAAGTATTGGCCAGGATGTGGAGAAATTAGAACCCTTGTGCACTGCTGGTGGGAATGTGAAATGGTACAGCCACTATGGAAAACAGTATTGTGGTTCCTCAAAAAATTAAAAATTGAATTATATGATCCACTAATTTTACTTCTGGGTATATACATCAAGGAATTGCAGGCAGGGGCTCAAAAGATATTTGTACATTCGTGTTCCTAACAGCATTTATTTACAATAGCCAAATGGTGGAAGCAACCCAAATATCCATAGATGGATGACTAGATAAACAAAATGTATATACATATAATGGAATATTAATCAGCCTTAAAAGGAAGGAAATTCTGACATATGTTACCACATGATGAACCTTGAGGACGTTATGCTAAGTGAAATAAGTCAGACACAGAAAAGCAAATACTGCATAATTCCACTTACATGAGATCTCTAGAGTAGTTAAACTCATAGAAATAGAAAATAGAATGGTGGTTGCCAGGGGCTGAGGGAGGGGAAATAGGAAGTTATTGTTTAATGGTTACAGAAGTTCATTTTGGGAAAATGAAAAAAGTTCTGGAGATGGATGGAGGTGGTGGGTGAACAAACAAGATGAGTGCACTTAATGCCACTGAACTCTACACTTAAAAATGGCTAAAGGCCGGGCGCAGTGGCTCACCCCTGTAATCCTAGCACTCTGGGAGGCCGAGGTGGGCGGATTGCTCAAGGTCAGGAGTTCTAAACCAGCCTGAGCAAGAGCGAGACCCCGTCTCTACTAAAAATAGAAAGAAATTAATTGGCCAACTAAAAATATATAGAAAACATTAGCTGGGCATGGTGGTACATGCCCGTAATCTCAGCTATTCGGGAGGCTGAGGCAGGAGGATCGCTTGGGCCCAGGAGTTTGAGGTTGCTGTGAGCTAGGCTGACGCCACGGCACTCTAGCCAGGGCAACAGAGTGAGACTCTGTTTCAAAAAAAAAAATGGCGAAAAAGGCAAATTTTGTTTATGTATATGTATATTTTACCACAATAAGCAAAGTTGACTGCAAATGTGTTTTGGGGGATATGGCAGTTGTAGGAAAATGGCAGAGCTGCAAAAATGCTTGAAAACAAGGCACATTTAAACCCAGGAGAAAATGAGATACTGCAGGATTTCTCACTTTTGGCAAAATTCACAAAATGGAATGTCCTTTGGATTATTTTGTGCCAAATATTCCGTGATTCAAGATTTAGATATGCATACATTTAGACAATTATCCATTGCAACTCTGGAACTCAAGTTTTACAGTCATGCTTTGTCTGGAAACAAAGTGGCCAGGTCTGAAAAAGTTTTATAACAATTGGCAAGCAAATAAAAGTCTGTTATTCAGCAATATGGGATCTGTTTTTCTTCCCCTCTCAATTCCACAAAGTGTTAAAAGTCCTAGACCAGAAGCAGTTGCCCGATAACAAAAGAAATAAGTAATCTGTAGCAGGTGCTTCTAATTGTGCCCATCAAACCTGTCACTCCATTGTGCAGAAGAGTGGAAAATCAATTAGCAACTACAAGCTTGGGTACTGAAGAGTGACAGGAGTGTCTTAACTCAAACAGGAAATCGGTAATGGAGGAAAATGATTACCAAGGCTGCTAGTGGACGCTCTGGGATCTGAGGAGACTTTCTGTCTACTGCCCACCGTTCTCAGACAAAAGATGCTGTTGGAGTATATTCCAATATGCATTGTCACTCAAAGAGCAGGACAGTGTGGGCCCTTGTTTCTTCTCTGGCGGGGACTGAATATTAGAAATTAAGAGCATGGGGCCCTTCCTTTCCTCAACTTGCAAGTCTCGTGTTGGAGTTACTGCTTGGGGTGTGTAGTATACACTTCTGTTAACTGACTCGGAAAGGTGCCTCATTCCTGCAGCCATGTAGTCCTGCTGGGACTTGGTCAGTGCCTGGGGAGCGTGCCAGGACTGTTAAGTAGGGATCAAGCCTGCAGGTGGTGAGTGTTGGCCAGCAGGGTAGTTCTTAGGGGGGAGAAGCCGGGCACCAATCAGGGGAAAGTGCCGCACAAAAATGCAGAACACCTGATAATCATTTGGTAATATCCCACACCTCCTGTAAGCCTGCCCACGGACCCGGCCAATAAAAGGAAACCACCTGGGAGTCCTCAACATTTTTCTCTACTCGTGGATATTGACCCGTTCCTCTCTTTGGAACGTATTTTCACTTTCAGTAGCTTCTTTCTTTACTTTCACTTTATATAGTTTCTTTCTTTTCTGTAATAAACTGTGTGGGATTGCCTTGTATTTGTGATCACTCCGTCATCAGCTCAACTCACTACCAGTACTCACTCTTGACGCTGGGAGCCCACGACCAGGGAACATCAAGATAGAACTAACAGCAAAGGCAACCTGGGCGGGCCTAGGAGGTTGAGACTGGGATAAAAATAAACCTACCTGTGCCATGGTTCTGCTTACAGAAAACATTTCAAGTATTCACAACATATTCCTGTATTCAGATTTTGAGGAAAGGAAACAGATTTTTTTTCCCAGACACTTTGTCATTTGCATGAGGCCCCCAAGGGATTTGTAGAATATGAAGCATTTGTTCTAACAGATTTCTGCCTTAGCTCGGGTCATGTTGGCGCTATGGGCTACCTATAACGTTACTTTGAGTTCATCCATTTATTGCATTATTCTACCTTCTTCACTTGTTTCATGTGTCTATGTTCTATCTCTTCAGCTGCTAGGCTGCAAAAGGCACCAGACAGTTATACTATCCCTTTTTATTTCTTTTGTATAGCATGTCAACGGTGGGCAGTTTAAAATGATGTCTCTCACAAAATAGGTATTCCATAAATAACTTTCTAATAAACTCTTGGCTATTAATTTTTTGTGTGGTCAGGTAACATATGAAATGTAATTAACATGGTGCCAGGTATGCGACAGGCACTCAAAAAATATTAAACAAAAAAAGAAAAGAATAAGACATAAAAAACCAGATGAAACAATTAGACTTATTTTCTTCAGTGAAAAGAATAAATTATAATTAACAGAAGAGCATAGCTTCATTGGTCAGGCTCCTATAAATGTTGACTCACTGACTGGGGGCTCCAACCCAAGGTACTCATGGACCTTTTCAGGTGGGTTGGCAAGTTGATAAAGGCTTCCTCATGACTGGTAGCTATACCTGGGAAGGAGAAAGGCAAAACTAAAAACAATTCTAAGATACATCAAAGATAGTGCTAGATCCTTAAGGGAGGGCCTCCTGAGCATAAAATGTTTCACCAGGTGATTTAGCCTGTCAAATGCCATCAATCCATTTCTCTGTGTGTGTGTACACGCGTGTGTGTGTGCGCGCATTCCAGTGTGTTGTTTGGAAGAAAGGTGGGAAGGAAGGCAGGAAAGTAAGAGGGCAAGTGGAGGAAGGAAATACTGATGGCTTTGCATGTTGACTCCCAATGTGACGAGAGCAGGGAAAGCACATAGGAATCCCTTTACAAATTAGGTGTACATGTGAAGGGTCTCTAGATGAAACCATAGACCAGTTGTCCTATTTGCTGGTATTCCAGGGACATTTTTAAAGGCGATGGCCTAGGCAAAAAAACAAATAACTTGCTTTGCAGGTGTAGTTTCCCATGGAGCCACTGAAGAGAGCCCCTGCTTCTGTCTTCAGTAGGGAGGAGTTTGTCTCTCAGCCCCCACTGTCCTCCTGGCATGAAGTCACCTTTGCTGTTGGTACTTTTATCTCCTACAGATATTACGCATCTGCAGCATGCTGCAAATTGTATGGAATGTAAAAAAGGGCACAGTCTCTGTGTCAGCATCAGGAAGACATATGTGTACAGAGAAGTCTCCATCTAAACAAAATTGACCTAACAAGCAATGGTGAAGCATTTGAATATCCTCTACATTTTAGTTAAGAGTTCCTTTTCTGTTAAAAAAAAACAAAACAAAACCATGCAACTCACACACATTACATTTAAAAAATACTTAATTGTTATTCATAACATGTTTCTTTTTCATTACAAGCAGTTAGAAGATAAAATCTAAAAACAACTGAATATATTAGCAAAGCTAATTAATAAACCTGGATAGAAAGTAAAAGTCACCTTAAATGTTACTATTTGTTACTCAGAAATCAATTTAGGAATAACATAGTATGATTGAAATTCATCTCAATAAATAATTTAATACTCCAATGTATGACACAGTTTAGATTTTGACAAGTTATGGTTGTAGGTAGATTTTTATCATTTGAGGAGCCTGCATCAAAGGATAGTCATGTTTCTGTTAGAAAATTTCTTATTTACCTGTTTGCAATGGTTACAAGTGCAGGAGGACAGTAATAACCACTGGAAGCATCGTCAAAGCTTCGAAGAACTGTGTCAATTTTGTAACAGAACCCACCATGTCTCTCCCATCCCTTAAAAAAAAGAAAGGGAAATTAAGGACATAATCTGATTTTGTTAAATACCAAGAGATCTTTTTTGCATATATATATTTTTTTACCATTTGCATAACGTTCTTTTCTGACTCACTCAAAACTCTTTGAAAGGTTGTCTTGATATCTTTGTATTTATTGTATCTGGCAATGCCATTAACTACAGCCACTTCTACATTTATTTAACTCTCTAAAAACCTAAAAATTTTAATTAAGTTAAAACCCAAAACCTTAAAAGCAAATAAAGGGGCACTCACGCAAGATTGAGATTCTCTTTCTCTGTCTCTCTCTTTCTCCCCCATCCCCACAATACAGGAGGGTAAAAATTAAGAATGTTGGCTCTGGAGTCAGAATGCATGAGTTTGAACACACCTGGTTCTACCACCATGTGACCTTATTTGATCTCTTAGTTTTCTCATCTGTAAAATGGTGATAATAATAGTATCCCTGGGGCTGTTTTGAGAATGAAAGGGAGACAATGCAGATAGAGATCTTAGAACTGAAATGGGGGCTCAGTATGATCAAAGAGGACATATGTATCTAGATTATACTGTAGATCTTTTCAACTTTGTTGGAAATGTTAAAACCTAAAAATTTTAATCAACCTTCTTTCAAATTGATTATTCATGTTATCCCACTGAGATTCATTGAGATTAGGGACTTGGATAAAGTCACAAACTAGTGGATCAGCGGGGCCTGGAAACCAACTCTGGTGCAATCCAGGATGATCTTCGTGGGATCATAACGCTTCCAAATAGAGAATGGCATATATATGTGTGCGTGTGTGTGTGTGTGCGTGCACGCGCACATGTGTGTAAAGATTATTCCTAAATTAACTGGCTGGCCTTTTAGAGAGGAAGAAAGCCAGCTTTGGCACTCACACAAAAGTGACAGGCGTGATGCTCTATGACTTAGCCCTGGGAGCAAGGAAGGGTGGCTGTATTCTTTGAAGTCATACAGCACAGAAGGCATACATTCATTAGCCTTATATATTTCAACTGAGTTATTTTAGTTCTTTTCCCCAATATTATAAAATCACATTACTTATATCTATTTTTACTTATTCACTGGTTTTAAAATACTCTTCATTTTATGCCATGCCAATACTTGCCAGCTTTTGATCAGACATAAAATGATTTCTAGTTGCATTTCTTGAAAAAGGTCATGGTCGTGCAGTAAATTGAAGAAAGCCTTAATTTAGAAATCAGCTATTTTAGTTTGAAACATATCATTAAATGAGGTGTGGATTACAGGAGCTCCTGTACCCAGCCATCCAGGATCTGCTCTGAACTCACTCGATTTTAGTTCTCCTCCCAGCCTTCTCCGTGTGAGTCCCTGACAGCTCCAGACAGCTCCCTTGTGGATCACTCCGGGATGGGGCAGGGAGGTTACACTGCGTTTGTACTTGGAACGACGGGAGGAGGGAGGCTGACAATTTGACCTTTCTGACAATGTATTTCTTCTTTATTAGTAGTTTTTAGATTATAAGCTGCTTAGCAAAACAAAAAATCCCAGAACTGAATAGGCTCAAGAAAATAGAGGGGAAAAGAGATGTGGAATAGAATAGCTAAAAAAAAAGACTCCTTACTATAAGCCTTTGTCCACAAAATTAAAGTGGAAAGGATAATTGATTACATAAGTTAACCCTTTGTATGTTAGGTATAATTTCAATTTAAAATGAAAGATATGATGACAATACTGGAACAATGGCTCACATTGTCCAATCTCAAAAAAGTGACTCAGAAGGAAAAATAAATCAGTTTTTTTTGCTTTCAAATTATCTAGACTGTTATTACAAGTTGATTTTGCAAGTGAAGACTAGTAAGAAAATTACACTGAAGCAACAGTCTAAAAGAAAGAAACCTTTCAAATCATAGTCACAGACCAATGCACAATAAAATTAATGGGAATTTCCCCACAAAGCTGGAGAATTGGCTCTGAACTCAGAATCTTTAAATACTGGTAAAGGGAGAAGGGAAGCAGTGAACAGAAGTTTGAACAGAATATCAGTTCTGTTTGAAATTAATTGTCCTTTCAACAAAAATAAAACATGTTGAGTTCCCTTGAAAGTCACAATAAGATCAGTTTCCGCCCCCCCCCCCATTTCTGTTTAGGTAGAGATAAGTCAGTGATCAGCTATAACTAATTCAGAAATTATAATCATTAGATAAAATGTTTGGTGACATGTCAGCTATGGCACATGTATTATCTAGCTAGAGTGTGAAGAGTAGTTCACATGTTTACACATTGATTAATGAATAAAATGCAATTTCCGGGGAGATGGGTCATTGTTTTAGTTGGAATATAAATAATTGGATTATAAGAGAAAATAATTGAAGCAGAGTTGCATAAAAACCAGGTCTGGAAAAATTTTGCAACTCATACAGCATAAAAATTTCGAAGGAGAGAGACAGAGAGCGCGTGCGCATGTGAGTGAATCTAAGTACATGTGCTAAGGACACTGATAGGTAGATTTTATGCAACTTTAGTGCAGGATATATTGAATGTATTTTAATAAATTTAAAACATAATTTTCTACCTTTTAATTTTAAACTTAATGTATTAAGTATTTTTTATTACTTGAAATATCTAAAATACATTTTTACTTAAATTATTAAAGTATTTTTATTATCCCTTTTCCAAACTGTATTATACATATACTGCAAATTTGCACTTCTCTCCATCACTGTATTCTACTCGAATATTGAAGTCTGAGAAAGGTGAAGGGAAGGCAAGACTCTGGGTACAGAAGTTCACTGTGACTCAGAGGAACACAGTAGTTTTAGATCCCACTTGAAAACTAGGACAACCAGCTCTGAGCCCGGGCATCACAGAACCATCATTGCACAGATGGTATATCAGGACCACTTACATTTTATATCTCAAAAGAAAAGTAGTCTTAGGTCGAAGAAGACAGGCAAGACAACTGTTCTAGGGACTGAAAAAAGCAGCAGGGAAGGAAAGAAGGGAGACAGGGTGAAAGAGAGGGAGACACACACACACACACATACACAGGTTCACTTTAGATTGATAGCAGCTATATTATCCTAGTTATGAAATCCCCATACCTAAATCGCAATGTTAACAGCACTTACCTCTTGACATCCTGATTCAGTGTCAGAAAGGACGTGGCCTGCTTTTTTACAAATGTAAAAAAGTGTTTCTTCACAGTTTTTAACTTTCCAGTGTCCCTCCTAAGGAGAAAAATAACACAAGAACTTAATCTGTGCTGATGTTAATGGGCAAAACCAATTATTGTGAACAGAAATATGGTTAATAATAAGCATTTCTGCATGGGGTGATGTCTCAGGCAGGAGCCTGCTTTGTCACAGGAAGGGTTGACACTCTCTCCATGGGTGGGAGGCCCTGTCTCCCTCCAGCACGAGTTTCAAGGGCTGCAGCCCCGAACTGGGTGAACAGGAGCAACTCACCTGGGTTTCTTGACGGCTGCCATGTGCCTGGCTTAATATAAGGTGACTTTCATATATTATCTCAACGTTCCTCTGAAGTGGGGATTATTATTCTCATTTTAATGGCTAGGTTTAATATTTTGCACAAGGTTCTAAAGTCAGTAGAAATTGGAGCTTGGATTGATACCAAGGTCAGCCTGGCTTTCTATTAAGCTGGTCTCAATTTTTCTTTTAAAAGACAGGATAGAGTGGTGCTTCTCGATCTTTAGTGTTCAGCAGAAGCACCTGGAGGGGTTACTGAAACACAGAGGACTGGGCTCCATGATCAGAGTGTCTGATGGGAGCCAAGAATTTGCATTTCTGACAAGGTTTCAGGAGATGCTAATGCTACTGATCTGGGGGCCACACTTTGAGAACCACTTGGATGAAGCCATCCCCATGACCAAGCAAGAGTGCTGCTTCTTCACCCACTTCTAAGTGTTAAATTGAACGCTTTGCTGCTTTCATGTATAAACTTGATACAGGGGAAATGCCTGGGAGCTACCGTGAATCATCCTAGATAACATTTGCATAGCTGAAACTCACATTTAACTCCCAGTGTCTCCCTTCCTCACTAATTCTGCACAGCACCAGCCCGTTTCCTCTAAATATGATAAGCAGACACCTTTGCATCTTCTCCTAATTCTACCAAAGGCTACTCTCAGATTCTTCATTAGTAATGATATAACAACTACTATAACAGATTAAAATTTTATCCTCCCAAAGGATTTTTTATAACATAAATTAGAACCTCACGCTAAAAACTACACAATTCAAATTGCAGGTGGTATTTCAGGCATCCAGAATTTTAGGGGAATATGGAGCCCTTCCATGACCCTCAGAAAAATACTATGTGTGAGGTTGACACCTTCGTCTGTAAGAGGAGCCCTGTGTCACTGCCCCATGGAATCTTCTGCAAACTACCCAGTTATAGGACAGTGTCAGCATACTGTAGTTGCTTAATAACTGTTGGAGGGATGGATGAATGAATAAATAGTTTCCTAGGCTCTCACATTCAAATTTAGGTGTCAACCATGATTAGGTAACTTGTTAATTATAATAATTATGTTCACATTGAGTTCTGCTTCATGGAAATAAATGTTAATTTTTATACATCTGCTATTTAAGGAGCTACTGAGCTGCCAAAAAAGGGGCCAAAAAATATCACACTTACAGCAGTACTGTCCTGACACATCCAATAATATTAATACCTATTCTCACTCTCTTAAAGATAACCCCTGTCCAAATGTTGGCTCCTGTTCTATAAACATGCTAAATGAAATAGCCACGTCTGTCAATAGGAAATGAAGGTCATCTTAATTATATTAACACCAATGAGCCAAACAATAAAGCATCAGATACTGTAAAGTAAACAGTGGTGGATTTCATCAGTGCTAGACCCAAGACAAACATTTAGAGAGGTCATCGCTAGCCCCTCCTCAAATGTGACTCAGAGACACTGGTCACCTATAATGATACCTGTGCTGTAGCCTCTCTTGTCTTAAGAGATGAAACGGGCAATATACATAACCATAATATTTGTACCCCCATAATATGCTGAAATAAAAAAATAAAAATAAAAAAATAAATAAATAAATAAATAAAAAAGAGATGAAACGTGTCACAAAAGGAAGTGCTTAGAAATTTTCCATGTTTGGTTGGCACAATTACTTTGTCAGGCTACTTCAGTAACATTTAATAAATGCTTCTCAGGGGGGATTTGACATGGTACTCTGGCATTTAGAAAGAATGAGGATGCCTCCCCAGTCCCATTGACCTCCTCAAACTTAGCCTGTATGTTCAGCAGCTTTCTGATCAAAGAGATTAAGTCTGGTTTAGATGTATTATAAACTGTTCAAATGGCTCAGGATTAAACTAATTCTGTATAATCAGGTGCTTTAGATGAATGAGAGACTAGAACACAGGGATAAGTGTGACATTCAGGCCACTGGGACCTTTCCATTCATGTGAGAAAAAGAGCAAGATTTGCCATTGCTTTACAATTTTCAAAGAGGTTGCGCGCGCGCGCGCACACACACACACACACACAGGCCGTTTAAATCCTTTTATGTTAATAAGATAATGGAGCTTAAACACCATCACTCTCCAGAGTAATCCTCCAACCCTTAGTTCTTCCCCTCATCTTCACCACGGTGGCCGAGAGCACCACCATCCACCCAAATGGTGGTTGTTCAAGCCACAACCTGCTTCTCTCTCAGAGCCACGTCTAATTCAGCAGCACGTCCTGTTCTCCAAAGCATCCTTGCATCTGTCCACTACTCTTCATAGTCACCACCCTAATTCAACCAAGGAGTAGCCTCCAAACTGGTTTTTCTGCTTCATTTTATCCCTCTCCCATCCATTCTCTATGTAGCAGCAACAATTACTTTTTAAAAATGTAAATCAGATCATGCTCTTAAACCCCTTGCAGCACTTGAGTGGTTCGTGTACCGTGGCCTATAAACCTGGCATTTTTGCCTTCCTCCTGCCCCATCTACTTCCTCCTCACCACTGGTCTCCTTTTTCATCATTAAACTGGGCAAGTCTTGGCCTCCCTTTGGGCCTTTGCACGTGCTACCCTCAGCTTGTTCTGCTTGCAATGTTCTTCCTCCTGCTCCTCAAGATGTTATTTTTTAAGTCCTAGCTTAAATGTCACCTTTTCAGAGAGGCTTTCTGTGACTGTCCTGTCTGAAGTAGCTGCCCAAACCCAAGCTTCTCACCATCATGCCACCCATTTCCTTTGAGTCACCATCACACTATAATTACCATGTTTTTTCCTTGTGTACTTGCTCACTGCTTAGTGGGGAAGCCCTGTG
Organism: Cheirogaleus medius; assembly: GCA_008086735.1. NCBI lineage: Eukaryota > Metazoa > Chordata > Mammalia > Primates > Cheirogaleidae > Cheirogaleus > Cheirogaleus medius. Next base: position 8,595,892 of record VBSM01001562.1, read on the forward strand.
AGCAGCAGGGACCGTCTCTGTCTTGGTCTCTGCCCTACCCAAGTTCCTGGCATAGGTAGCCCTCAACACTAGTCTAGCAAAGTGAGCTTTGAACAAATGAATCAACTCACAGATTGCTCTGCTGAGACACATAGGTGGCTTCTATTTGGAAAAATGTGGGGCTCAAGTATGTGCCAATTAGTAAAGATGACTGAAGAGCCATTAGACCATTCAAAGGAAACTGGAATTTTATTGCTGCTCAAACCAATCCATGTTTCTGATGCATTTTCTGTAAGAGATAAATGTAAGTTACTCACAAGATGCTGTTATTTGCAAAAGAGATTAACACATGGGTTATTACCAAAATATAACACTTTGCATGTGATTTATTCTTTATTTCTTCATGTGGTGAAATCTATTTAAGTCTCAGTACAAAATACCTGTTTAAAACTTCCCTCCTTCCCTCTGCTATGGTTTGAATGTTTGTCCCTTCCAAACTGTATGTTAAAACTTAATCCCCAATGTGGCAGTATTGACAGGTGGGGCCTTTAAGAGGTGATTGGGTCATGAGGGGACATGACTTTGCCTTCATAAATGGATTAATCCATTTATGGATTAATGGGTTATCATGGCAGTGGGACTGGTGGCTTTATAAGAAGAGGAAGAGAGACTTGAGTTAGCATGTTCAGCCCTTCACCAATCCAGGACTCTGGAGAATTCCCACCAGCAAGAATGCTCCCATCAGATGCAGCCCCTTGACATTAAACTTCCCAGTCTTCATAACTGTAAGAAATAAATTTCTTTTTCTTTATAAATTACTCACTCTTAAGTATTCTGTTATGAGCAACAGAAAATGGACTAAGACACCCTATAATGTCCAGATCTGCTGGATATAGGCCTTAGAAGTGAGGCAAAGTGTGAGCTAAGCCAATTCAAGGACAAAGCCTAAGCAAACCAGATTGGGACTCTGGTTTCTGCTACTGTATGTAAAGTAGTTCTGAAAAGTCTGGTTTTGCTCTGCCTAGAGAAAGGAAAACTAGGAAGAGCCATTGGATTATGAAAAGGGCATGTTTTAAAAAAACCAAAGTTTTAATGATAGTCTAGCTTAAAAATATATTTTTTCTTGTCTTTTTTCTTTTTTGCCATGGAAAAAAGGAGCAGAAGCTCTTAAAGGCATTGAAATGGGAGCAATGGGGTTGCTGGAAAATTAACTAAAGCTTGACAGCCTAGGTGGGGAACGACCCTACATGGTTGAGAGAGATGTGCAAGTGTCCTTGTTGACATAAGCACTCGTAGGATTCTTTTAATCCCAAATGCAAAGGATTAGGAAAAATGACAGTGAAGGATTTGTGCTTTCACTCCAAACTAAAACCTAACATTGAAAAGGTCATAAAAGTGGAGACTGGGTTTTCATGGTGCATGGCCTGAAAACCACCTCACCAAATAAGTTATTCATTTTCACTGGCTAAAATTATTTAAATCCAGTTATTTGCCTAAAGAAGTCCCTTTATTACTTGGATTACATGACCACAACACACTACTGCTATCTAGTGGCCATAAAGCTAAATTACAGGTTTAGGTTTTTTTATTAGGCATTTTAGGAAATAGCCTTTGCCCCTTTAAAAAAATTAAAAACCATCTAATATAACTGGAGTATGTGAAGATATTACAAAGTCTCCAAACATATATTTTGTAAAAATCCAATCAATTTGCACTCCTGGATATTATTTAGAAACTTTAAATATATGTACCATAAATAATAACTCTTAAAAAGCTTAAATTTCTTTTCAATTCCACTAATAAAAGTAGTTACTACATTATATTTTATACCTCTTAAACTAAAGGTAATTGGCACTCACCATCTCCAAGGAGGGTTACAAGAAACTCCACCTCTGCTAATGAAGCTATGTCTATTAATGCACTGTCATCACTCTGACAAGACTGCAAAGCCTCATTCCAGGTCTTTTCTTCTTTCTGAAGTTTGTAGCAATTACGATTGTAGGGATTCCACCCAGGCTCACAGTGGGTAGCATGATATTTCCAAGCATCTTTTTCTTTTTAAACCAACAACAAAAAAAGTCATTTTCAACAATTACTTTAACATCACTTATTATCCTTTATATAAATTACCATCAATATGATTACTTTAAAAATGCGAAAAAAACCCATATGAAATGACATATAAATCATGGAATTCTAGATCTTCAGAGTTCAGAAGTGTCTACTCTATGATCAAGATCTAGATATAGGGTCAAATGAATCTCAGAACTTCATTTTCCAGATGAGATGCTAAGATACAAAGGTATAAAGAAGCGAGGAGAGTAGAGATCTCAGCAAAGACTAGAGACCCCCTAGCACTCATCTCCTCACAGGAACAGCCAAAGCAATAAGTAAACAGATATATATTAATGAAGGTAGCTGAAGGAGAGTGCTGGAGTACATCAAGGGGTAGCAGAAACAACATAAGGCACGGAAACCCTCTCCTCCACCACCCTGTCCCCCAGTTGGGATCAGCTCAGAGCCAGGAGGGACTTCTCCCTTTGGGGAAAGGGTGAACAAGAGGACCCCGACAGCCCCCATCACCACTGTGGTCACCCACAGCCCTCACCACTCCTGCAGTCCTCAAAGGCACTAAGCCCAGGTGAGGGACCTGCCTGGAGTCTACTCAGCTTTGCTTCCCCTAGAGAAAGAGCTGACACTGTACCCTGCCCCTCTGTGGCCCCTGTGGCTACTGCGCTACAACATCTTGGAAAAGTAACCGCTGCTGGAGTGTGTTCTGCTCTCAGGGTGAGTAGCCATGGCACCCTTCCATCCCTGAGGCTTTGTTGCCACTGCACCCTACCTGGTGACCCACCATCCCCAAGCTGAGCTGTTGTGGGGCCCCCACTCTAACCTGTGTGGCCAAGCTGCCACAGAGTACTTCATCTACCTCTTCCAGCTGCTGCACCCTGCCCTTCAGAGGCTGAACTGCCTCATCACCCTGCCTCCCAAAGAAACCACCCGGAATAGTCACGCCCACCCCAATACCTGTGCTGAGTGGCACTTTGCCTCCTGTGTTGAAGTGGCACCCTGCCTCCCAGGGATCCCTGCCTTGATAGCCCAGAGCAGTCATGCCCCGGTGCCTCAGCTGAAGCCATGCCTCACTGTCCAGGGAATTTTTGCCTTGGATGCCCATAATAGTCACACCCTGGCACCTACGCTGAAGTGGTGCCCACTTCCAGGGGAAATGGTGCCTTCACTGCCCAAAGCAGTCATGCCCCTGGCACATGAGCTGAAGCAACACCTCACCTCATAGGCAATTGGAGCCTTGTCTGAGCTGAGCAGCCATGCCTTCCAGGGCTGAGCTGATGAAGCACACCATGTCCCAGAGAAACAGCATTGGCTGAGCTGGAATACCCTGTCTTCCAGGCCAAATACTGTAGCACCCTGCCTCCCTGGCTCTAGACTAGTCCCCTAAAACCTGAACTGCCAAGACATTCCACCTCCACAGGCAGTGGTGTCATCTTTTTGCTGCTTCTTGTCCCCTACTGCCTGAGCCACAGCTGGGCCTTTGCTGCCAATGTACCTGGCCTCACAGAGTCTGAGAAACTTGACCTTAGGATGGCTTCCACCATTCTAGAGTCAAGCCTCATCCCCCAGAGCTTGAGTTGCCACTATGTCACATTGGCTCTGGTTCCTAAATTACAGATGTGCTCTGCTGCCTGGGGCCAAACCTCCAGTGTATTCCTTCCTAGGAGCTGGGCCAGTGATGTTCTCTGTCCCCCCAGGGTCACAGTCACAGGTATAACCTGGTTCCCTGGGTCCAAGCTACTGGGATGTGCTTAAGAGTCATAGACCCTGGCTTTGTGGGCAATCTTCATCCACCCATGCCTTGGAGAGTGAACCTATACCCTAAGTCCCAGACCCTGGTTCCTCAACTGCTCTGAGCATCTGTGCTCTGGACCCTTGCACCACTGCTTCTGGGCCATGTCAGACCCAGCACCAAGAGGGGTCCTCTCAGCTAAGACCTCTTATTGTTGGAAAAATGAGAACAGGAAGATCCTAAAAGCCCTTCTGGCATGTGGGGCAGGGGAGGAGTGGTAGGGGCAATGTATGTAACCCTAACAATATTTGTACCTCCATTATATGATGAAATAAAAAAAAAGCCCTTATCACTGAGGACTCTAACAGCACAGACTGTTGCTACTGCAGCTCCAAACACCTGCAGCCTAGGCCATTGAGGCACCCACAGTCATTGCTGATATTGATTGCAGCTGAAGAAACTGCATAGAGGCCATACTGCTGCATCTACTTAGAACCAGAGCCACCACACCCTTCCTAACTGGCACCCTAAGGCCCATGTGCAGGTGAAAGTCTTTTCCTATGAAAGCCACTTTGTAAAGTTTGAAAGAGCTGACTGTTCCACCAGATGTGGAGACATCAATGCAGGGACACAAGAAACACGAAAAAGCAAGAAAATATGACACTACCAGAGTAACACAATAATTCTCCAGTAACTGACACCAAAGAGGAGGAAATTCACAAATTATCTGAAAAGGAGTTCAAAATAATGATCTTGTGGAAACTCAGTGAAATGCAAGAGAAGTCAATGAAATCAGGAAAACAATTCATAATCTGAATGAGAAATTCAACAAAAAGGTATCTTAAAAAAAAACCAAATAAAAACATCAGAGCTGAAAAATTCAATGAATCAAGTAAAAGCTACAATAGAGAGCTTCAACAGAAGATTAGACCAGGCAGAAGACAGAATCTGTGAACTTGAAGATAGATCTTTTAAAATTATCCAGTCAGAGGGGAAAAAAAATGAAAAAGAATGAAGAGCCTATGGGATTTATGGGACACCATTAAGTGAACAAACATCACCTTATGGGAATTTCAGAAGGAGAAGAGACAGAGAAAGGGATAGAAAGCTTATTTAATGAAATGATTGCTGACAACTTCCCAAGTCTTGGGAAAGATATGAGCATGTGGATTTATGAAGCTTAAAGATCCTCAAACAAATTTAATCTAAAGAAATCCTCACTAAGGCACATAGTAATCAAACTGCCAAAAGTCAAAGACAGAGAGAATTTTAAAAGCAGCAAGAGAAAAGTGCCAAATCACATGTAAGGGAATCCCCATTAGATTATCAGCAGACTTCCCAGCAGCAACCTTGCAGGCCAGGAAAGAATGAGATAATATATTCAAAGTACCAAAAGAAAAAAATTGTCAGCAAAGAACACTATACCTATCAAATCTGTCCTTCGGAAATGAAAGAAAAATAAAGTCTTTCCCAGGCAAGCAAAAAAGGAGAGAATTCATCATCACCAGACCTACCTTACAAGAAATACTTAAGGGTGTTCTTAAAGAAAAAAAATGAAAGGATGCTAATCACTAACTTGAAAACATGTGAAAGTATAAAATTCACTGGTAAAGGTAAATATATATATAGCCAAATTCAGAATACTCAAATACTGTAATGGTGGTCTGTAAATCACTTATATCTCCAGTTTGAAAGTTAAAGTCAAAATGGTAAAAAAAATAAATAAATAACTATAGCTACAATAAGTGAAGAAATAACAAAATAAAAGATATGAATTTTGACATCAAAATTTTAAATGTCAGGGAGGAGGGTAAAAAACTATCTAGAGTTTTTATATGCACCTAAAGTTAAGGTCTTATCAGTGTAAAATAATCTGTTATAGCTATAGATTTTTTTATGTACATCTCATGATAACCACAAAACAAAAACTATAGCAGATACACACATAATAAAGAGAAAGGAATCAAAACTTAGCACTATAAAAAAAAATCACCAAATCATAAAGATAAACAACAAGAAAGGAAGAAAAGAATAAAGAGTCTACAAAACAACCAGAAAACAATTAACAAAATGGCAGTAGTAAATCCTTACCAATAATTACTTTGAATGCAAATGGATTAAATTCTCTAATCAGAAGACATAGAATTGCAGAATGGATGCAAGGTTACTAGGGATCAGGATGGGGGAGAAGAAATGAGGGGATGTGCATCAAGAACACAAAGTAGCAGATATGTAGAATGAACAAGTCTAAAGATCTATTGTACAACATGAAGACTATAGTTAATAATAATGAATTGTATTCAGGATTTTTGCTAAATGAGTAGGTTATAGCTGCTCTTACCACAGGGGAAAAACGGATAACTATGTGAGATGACAGATGTGTTAATTTGTTTCACTATAATAACCATTTTACTATATGTATATATATATATCTTATAACATCATGTTGTATACTTTAAATATATACAATAAAATTTAATTTAAAAATATTAATAAAGTAAAAAAAATAAAGAAGTAAAGAGACTTGACAAAAGTCATACAATGAAAGCTAAGAGTCAGGGGTAGGCATAAAATCTAACAGTTAGAGCTGTTCATTTTTGAAATCTTTTTACGTTGCAAAAGGAGTATTATAAATTTTATACATAGTATGTGGGTGGGATGTATATGTATCCTCAGCTGAAAAGAGCCTAAAACTCTGACCACTTCCTCTAAAGCAGGGATGATAAATAGGTTTCACGTGAGGCTCACTCTGAGTTGAAACGGGCTCTGGATTGGACTTATAGGAACCTAGTGCCATGATGCTTTGGATATTGGAGGGGAAGGTGGTGGCGTGCATGCCAAATTTTGGCTTTCCTTCTCCGGGAGCTTGTCCCCAACCTGATGATAGCATTTTTACCTTATTTTATTAACCCCAGCTAGGTGCCTCCCTTAAGAACTAATTTAGTTGAATATGACTTCAAAGCTATTTGGGAAATGAAACATTTTTTTTTTTTTCAAATTGCTTTTAGGACTCTAACAGCAGTTAGAATCATGGTCAAAGAATGTTGGAACATTTAGATAATCATCTATCCCAATGGTTTTCAACCTAAAAAAAGTAGTAGTGGAACCCCTTTTAAACATGGAATTTGTAAAGAGGACCTTCTGTGATTGAAGCAGAGGCAGAGCCAAGCAGGGAACCCGGGGATGCTGGAAATGCAGGTTGAAGCCACTGGGCTCCATCATCAAAAGGATTTGTTGAACTTGAAGCAACAGCAAACAATCCAAACAAGCTTAGCTTGTTTCTGGTCTCCTGACCTCAATTAGTAGATCAGAAGAATAAATAAAACCGAAGAAAAGAAGGGTGGCAGGAGGGAGTACAAGATGGCATAAGAAAGAAAGCAACAGTGAAGAAGGAAGAAATGGAGAAAGGAAGATGAAAGAAAGAAGAGAGGCAGGGAAAAGGGCAACAGCTGGCAGCCATTGCAGCAAATTCTTGAAAAAAAACGGAAAAATCTCTACATAAAAAAATGATAACATGCGTCTTCTCTCCCCACCCCTACCCATATTCTACAGTGCTCCCAGGCTTAGTCTTTAAAGGAATATGGAAGTTAAAACATAATTGTAAGGAACAATATTTTAAATGATAATTCAGTTTATTATTTTAAATCTAGTTGTTTCTAATTATTGTAATGATTCTTTCCAAAAATGTTCATGTTTTGATCTCTACTTTCTGAGTTAAGACATTAATTCCCATAGAAACTAAAAAGAGGCAATAGACCTTAAAAACAGAAATAACTGGACTTCAGGTACTAGATTGTAATTAGGTATTATTTAAGTATTAATTACATCTAAAAGTTTTGCATGTTATTTCAGGGAGGAGCGTGTGTTACTAATAAGAGATCCGTTGTGTTGGAGAAAATCAGCAAGGTAAAGAATTTTATAATATTATTTTCTAATTTATGTTTAATTTCTAGGGGAACCATAAATAAAACTCAAAACTAGAATAGAAAACAAAGCATACCTGTTTCTCTAATGCAGAATGACTAAGAACGCAAACAGAAGAAGAGAATGTTTGCTATGTGCAGGTTGTTTTGTTTCAATTTTTGTAAAAACCTAAATGCATTTGTGAAATTCATGATGCCTTTGGAATAACATATATTGCCTAGTTACACATTATTTCCATATAAATATAAACCAGCCGTAGCTAAATTTAAATTATAAATTTAACAGCAAAAAAAAAGGAGGAATTTGAATTATGGAGAGGATAAGTAAACAACACGTAAGAACAACTTAAAATGAAAACACTTACCAACTGTTTCGTGATCAGTGTGGTTTAGATATTTTTTACATATGTACGGTAAGGTAGAGTCACAATCCCGACTCCTCCAGGCACTTGGCATAAATGAATTAAATGTTCCACAGTGATATTCAACAAATGGCTCAAAATTTATCTCTGAAAATACAGTGTGTGGGTTTAAGTTAGAAGCAAAAGCAGTTAGTTTAATATATGTTGAAATGTAGTTTTAGCATCAACAGGACAGCCTTTCTGTTTGGCATATGTAGTAAATCCTATAAGGAGACCTTATGTTATATCTATGATTTTGCAGTTAAAGTCCAGGCATGACAATTAAATGATTTCCCAAAGATTGCTAAAAACCCAATTTTATTGTTTTGAAGTAGAGAGATAATTTTGCATTTGTTACTATTTTTAAAACAGCAGACTAGAATCATGGCTCTGACCCTAATCCTCCAGCAACTTTGGCTAAGTAATTTACCTTCTTGGCCTCTATATTCTTGTTTGGGAACGTTTGCCTTATAGAAATTCAGTGAGGCTAAAAAAAAATGTTTACAGACCGCTTTCAAAATAACATGTCATATCTACACAGGAAGTGCTGCTACTTAAGGCTGCAGGATGATGTCACATGAAGAAAGGCAAATAAAACACTGTGGGTACCTGGGTTCCAGTTAAGATAGTTGAGCGGAGTTCCATCAGACCACTGCCAGCCAGCCTGGTCGTCCAGCTGGTTCAGACCTATCCACGCTTCCACCGCATCACCACTCATGTGCTCTGAAATGAAAATTAAAGAGTTTCAAAAAGAAAAGAAAGAAAATTCAGTGTTACACTTCTTTCTTGTTCTCTAGGCCTGGATGATGGAATCATAAATTAATCCCAGTCAATGACAGGAATGGTGCACCTGGTGCTTCAAAGTGACAGAGCAAGCCTCCACTGTCTTGAGAAACACAACAGTCTCTTAGGGGCTCACTGACAGCTGTTCTTTAGTTGCAAAGTGCTTCATCCAAGCATCCAGAAAGGCTGCCTTTCAATGGTCATCAATCTATCCATTGGTGCTTGGTTACAAATTTGAGGCCATCTTATTTGTGTGAGCTCATGTACTTAAGGGTTTTAGGAGATGGAAGAAGTGCTCGGGCCACTCCCAGAAAGCGAACAGAGGCAAGTCTTCAAACTTAAAAAGGTGTGCTGAAGAGAGCAGGGAGGGGGCTGGACAGTGTGAGAGCCCCTAGGAGTTGTCTGCCCAAGAGGGATAGCATAATCTGAGGGACAAACGATCCAGAGAGACCCCTATCTAGCAGGTTGGGACCTAAGGCTGTGCACACTGCAAACTTGTGGCTGCTTCCAACAGCTTGAGGAGGGAGAAGTTTTTATGGCAGGCTGGCTTTGTGGCCACTGCTCCTAACCACAGCACCACAACAACTTTCGGTTTAATTCAATATCCTTTTTGTTACAGATACCATGAACGAATGCATGCATTGACATGCTTGTGCAGAAAAATGTGGCTGTTGGCATTGTAGAATTAAGGGAAAGTTTTATTTGGTTTTTCTTTTTGTGTATCTCAAGTTAAAAAAATTATTCTAGAATAAACATGTATTATTTGTGCAGTAAAATTTGAAATTAAAAAAAAACCCCAGTGTCAGAAACTTTTAATGCAAGTGGCTAACTTTGTGACACTTTCAAATGTTGCCATTTAATCACTTAATCTATAAAGGAGAGCATCGTTCTCTTGTGGTTCATCTGTTTTAGAGATCAACTTATTTTGAGCCAGATGCAGGGGCCTGGCCTGCACTTTAGACCCTGACAGATAAGGGTTATCAATAGAGTGACTGTATGTCCCAGGGTTCCTGGAAAACCCACAGTTTATGCTGGTAGTTCCAGAATAATTATTAATCGCAGCTCCTTTTACTCTCAAAAGAGTCTCGGTTTGAATGACAGATTGTATGATTAGCCAGGTTATGAAGGTCATTGTAGTCATATAACAAGGCTGCAGCGTCCTCAGTGATTGGACATTTTAATACAATAGTGAAAAACTGGAAGAAACTAATCCACTTAAGAAAAGAGATAAATGTACTTTATGATTTTGAAACCCCAGAGATTGTTAAACAGGAACAGCACACTATATATGGGTCCCACACGTCCAAGTTTCTGTGGCATTAACATGGAGTCTCTTCCTAATGTTCATTTGATTACTCCTTTCAATAGCACCATTGGATTAAATAATTTAACAGGGCTTATGATGACAAGAGGTGAAATGGATGGTTAAGACAGGAAGAAATTTCCACTCTTCATATCTGGGTAAGTGCCAAGTGATATTTTAAAATCTAATTAAAATACGAAAACATTAATTATTCTTACCTTAGAATTATTTTGAATACTCATTGTGCAATTGTTTTAGTAATACACATAAAAATCACTGTGCAATTTATAGTCTACGTCTAGAAAGGTAAAATAAAGTCTCTTTACCTTTACAATTAATTTGGCCTACAATAATGTAATAACAAACTCAAACCTAAATTCCTATGGCTATTTCTTGGCATTTGTGGCAGCTTAGATAATTCCTTATACCATAGTCTATATACACCAGCAATCAGCAGGAAACATTAGGCTATTCTCATCATTAAAAAATACCTTGGTCAGAACAGGTTTCTCTCTTTATGAATAGAGTTCTAGTTTCCTAAATAGTTTCTAAAGACTAACTATAGAACTAAGATCAAAGTCTCTGACATATCTTAATCTTTAAAATTGTTATTCAAATTTGATGAATAAATCTAAATTGTCTCATGAGAAATCCTGGCAGTTAAGATAGATAACAATTGTAATTCATAAATGGTGTACCAACGTTTATATAAAAACCATCTCAGGCTAATAATGACTTTGGAAATTGATATTTTCCTGTACTATGACTTATTCAAATCAGTATCAACAATCATTCCCCACTTTTGCATAGCTGTGGGGAAGGGCAGACGTGTACTGTTCATTCATTTGTTACAATTCTCCTGGAAGGCATTAATGACTTTCAAAAGCTTTAAAGTGTGCTTATTTTCCATCCAGTGAATACACTTCTAGAAACTTGAAGAGAAATAATTGGGAAATCTATGCACAAAGGTATGTGCAAGAATGGTTTATAACAACAACAAATAAATAAATACAAACAAAATAAACAATTTAACCTATATCCCTAATAGGAGGAGATTAGATCAATATATTACTGCTAATCTATATTACTATGTAACCACTAAAAATTATGATGTAAATCTATATTTATAGACATAGACAGATGTTCATTATATACAGGTAAATGACATGATCAGATTACCAAACTGTAAGCATAGTTGTTGCTAAATGGTTGACACACATTGAGTGTTTGTTATGTGTGTCAGGCACTTTTCTAAGATTTCACTTGCAATATAAGATGTAACCCACACCAAGAAGTAGACACTATTATTGTTTCCACTTGGTAGAGGGAGGAATTGAGACACAGAGTGATTAAGTTACTTAAGTAATCCTGCTAGTAAGTGGTAGAGGCAGGATTCAAACCCAGGCAGGTGGCTCTCTGGTCCCCGCTCCTAACCATGGTGTAATAGCCATTTTGTTTTTATACAATACCATTTGTTATAGCTACTACGCTTATGCACATGCATTTATATATTTTTGCAGAAAGACACGATTATTTCTCGACTGCAGAACTATGGGAGCTTTTTCATATGTTTTTCTTTCTGTATACCTCAATTTAAAAAATTATTTTAAAATATATGTACTACATGTACAAGGAAATTTGAAAAAAAAATAGTACCAGACACTTCTAATGAAATTGACTAATTTTGTGACAACTTCTAATGTTTCAAAAAATTTTAAAAGAGGTATACTTAAGCACAAACATACACATTTAATCTATAAAGGAGAAGAAGTAAGAGGAGAGTTTAGTTGATGGGTGAATTCTTTCAAAATCTTATATTATTGTGTTATGCTGTTAGTTAACATGGGCGTGCCTTTGCTTTCCCATTAAAATTTAAGTTCTCTGGCATCTACCAGAAGGCCTACGATATACTCATACACAGTGATTGATAGATAAGATTTTGTTTAATACACTACTTAATTATTTATTAATGGAAATTGAATGGCTAAGATCTCCAGAACATCAAGAATTAGTACTTAAGTTTAGCAGTCTCCTTGATCCACTTGATAGAAGTGCAACTTTCCTGAGTCCCTTGTGGTGGCTTCAAATTCTCTTTGCCAAGGGGGATAAAATAAGAAAGCCAAATGGAATGGCCCAGTGTTCATGGGAAAATTCTGGGTGAGAGTCTGAGCCATAGTAAGACAAGAAAAATACTTTTTAAAAAACTATTTTCCAAAATATATTTTTTGTATACGTGGACATCACTTTTGACATTTTATTGTATCGATACCAATGTGCATCATTCACCTACTTACTCCGTATGAAATTTTCTTCAGTTTCGTCCGCAATACTTAACAAAGCACCTCCTTGCATGTGGCATGAAGAATGTGCCTCACTCCAAGAGAGAAATGAAAGCAGGTTGAATTGGTAGCAAATGTGTGAATCGAGGTTCTTCTCCCAGACAGCGTCACAACCTACTTCTGCAGAGCCTGGAAATAAAGTCTTATTTTATTTATACAGCAACATATTTGTAAAATGAACTTGAATGGAATTATTCCAACTTGCAACCTCTCAAACTGTAGTACCTTATCTATTCTTGACTAGGTCTTTGTGAAGAAATATGCATTGTTATCCCATTAATAACATATGGTTAAACTCTTTCATGATTCAACTCTTCAACTCTTCCTAAGAAAATTCAAGAAAGTATCAGTAAAGAAGCTCTGATCCTTTCCAGGATAATAACAGAAACTGGCTTGAAGAGAAGGAAATAGAAGTGAAGTATTTGTGAAAATAACATCTGAGTTCTTTAAAAAGCCAGCATTTAGAACTTTAAATTGAAAGCTATGTGAATTTAAAGGTTTATTTCAGATAGACACAAATGTTGTTTCAAAAAACATTTCTCCTCAAACACAAAAATGCTGGATGAAATAAAAGTGATACTGTAGAAATATGAGTCAATAGTGAACACAAGTTTTCAAGTAAATATTGAGCACAGAAACACTGACGTTTAGTTTGAGAAAGCTCTTTTGGCCAAGAGGAATAGAAGCAAAATCTACGTATAGAAGTTAATGAAAGACTGCATAGAATGCTTAAAAGTAAATTTAATAAAGTAGGAAAGGTGGCTCTGAAATCTGAAGTTTCTTGAAATAACAGAAAATTAAGAACTACTTTGAATGCTTTTGCTAAAATTTTCAATCAAACCCCAAGGTGAACTAAGCAGCCATAATAATTACTGAAATCAAACTTAGCCAAAGAATTGCAGAGTGTAGAAGATGTGAACCATACCACAACATAAGTGGAATTGATGGATAGGCAACCAGCTAAAATCTAGAACAGCCTTTCCCAGAGTCTGATCATCAAAGTAAGACAACTTCAAGAGGCTCCCCAAGAAAATCTGGGACATAATGCATATATTGGGAAATTCACCATGTACATTAGCATATTAAAGTCTCTGAGAAGTTCTATAGTAAAGCCACATGCTTAGTTTTAATTCAGTGTACTTCAAACTTATTTAACAATGAAATCTTTTTCGTCTGTTTTCTTTTTCTCGTAACGCTTAGCTAGATGGCTCTCTTGGGAAATGTGGAAAGTTTGTTTTCATGTCTGGTCACAACATGCATTACCCAGAACCAAGTTAGTTTAACCAGAAGTTATAAAATCACATATAAATCTAAAGTTGTTTATAGAGTTTCCTGCGTGATACACACATTTATATAAAATTATCGAAGATTGAAGGAGGGCAGGAGACAAGGCTATAACCAAGGAACACTGAAGGAAAAGAAGAGAAAGGAACACGAAAGAGAGGGGAACTTGTCAGTACCCCTTTTGACCTGGTGGCTGAAATTTCCCATTGAGATGGATTCCTTAGAGACTGTCTTCAGTTAAAACATCAGGCCTTCCCTGAGATGGACAATACACTGTTACCAGATGCCTGTTCAGCTGTATTCATCCCGTGTGATAGCAGAGATCATGAAGGGGCAGCAGGGACATGTTTACAGGTTCAGTGTGCACACGAGTGTTTCCTCTGCTTCTCTAGGTGGGCTGCATGCCACTCCATGAATCTCATTTGAAGGTGGAAAGTAACAAATGGACTGAAAATGCTGCAGTGGGCATTTGCTGCAAAATGCTGCAGCGGAAAATGCTGTGATGTGCCGCCCCATCCCCCTTTCAGGACAGAAGGACTTATTCCCGCTTGCCATCAAACACTCCCCAGTGTGAATCCTTCTCCAAGGATTGCTTTGGCTGAAGAGTCTCTTTGCCCACTGTCACTCTCCCTTCCCGAGGGCAGCCAGCAGACTACGACTGGTCAGTGCAGTGATACAAGGCACCCCACAAACCCCAAGCAGGGGAAGCTCGGAAGGGCCACCCCATATTGAGAACTCCTCATACGGCTGGTCTAGGGATTGTCAAGCTGCATCCAGCTCCCTCTGTGCAATCCTGCTCTCTTCTCTTCCCTTCCACGTGAACGGATCCTGAGAGGACTCCCCAAGAAACCTTCTGCATGCTAACCTTTGGTTCAGAGACTGCTCCCTGGGCACCTACCTGTCACGGGCACCGCTCTTGGCCTGGTGCATTTGCACTTATATATAATCTCTCTTTCCAAGGACTAAAGATTGGTGTCTCAGGCATGCTTAATTATTCTTGAAAAATTCTAATCTAAGGGCCAGAATCCTATTATTATATTTCTTTGCATCTTTGGTTGTCTTTATATGATCTCTTCCATCACTGAATTATGAGCTCCTTGAGGGAAGCAATTGTGTCATATATTATTTTTGAATCTCCTGTTATTTGGTGAGAGATTGCTTTTGCATGATGCTATAAAACAGGCGATTTTTCCTCTCCTAACTACACCTCTCTTTTAATGAACTGAGGTGTATTCATGTCAACGCTGATTTTATTACGGATAGTGACTGAGATCCAGCCATTCCTCCTTCTCTATTAATGTGGCCTGTTTTTCTTGCCTAAGTATACAGTTTTGCCCACGTTCCAGGTACACTGTTTCTTGCCACTTTTAAAAATTATTGAATTCTTTTTTAGAAAAAGGAATATTTACGTTATCAGAGAAGCTATTGAACTCCAAGCTGCAAAGTTACTACGTTTTTCTTTCTCTTTGGTCTTTCATATAATCAGCAAATCGTTATTGAATATCTGCTCCTTGCAAAGTGCTGTGCTGAAAAATCTCATGTAAAAGGGACACCAGACCAAGTTAGGAGTTTTTGCTGTGCACTCTCTCAGTGCCCTACAGGATCCTTGGTAGCCCCAATCACAAGTGAAATTAAATGATATATTACATATTGTTTGTTGGTTGTCTGTTTCTCCTGATAGCATGAAGATATCAGGAAAGTAGGCACCATTCCATTTTGTTCATGCTATTACTCCCCAAGTGTGCCCATGAGCATAGAAAGGTTATTGGGTAGAGGTAGAAATGCTATCCAAGGAAGCTGAGAAGTGATGGCCATAAATGAAAGAGGAAAGCTGGGAGGTATGGGCTACAGGAGCCCAAGGAAGTCATTCTGATCCTTTCATTATCAACCATCCCCAATACTTCCTGGAGACATTACTAGTTTTCTCTGGTGAGCTTGCTCTCCCCGCAGCCACCATACCCATCGCACGCCTTCCCTGTTGTCCAAGCCCCTCACTCTTTCCCCCCTTCAGAGAGAAGAAAGTCACTGCCACTGGACTAGCTTCTCCTCATTTTCTCCCATCACCTAATCCATCAACCTTTGTGGACCTGTGCTGTCCTCTCCTGCTTCCCTCCTCTGGAGAAACTGCCTTTCCGTCTTCAAAAGGCCTGTCTGTCTACCAGTGATCTGGACTGCACTTCCTTCTGTCTTCTGGGAGACCATCTATACTCCTTCACTCTCCTGCATCTTCAACCTCTCTCTGTTGAGCCATTTCCAGATGCATTCAAAGACGGTCTAGCATCTCTCAGCCTTAAAAATAAGAAAAAAAAAACCTCCCCCCGCCCAGCCTCCCCATCCCCATCACTGCCTTCTCTCTACCCTCACTAGTCACATACTTTTAAACACATAGTCTCTCCAATTCCTCATCTCCCTCTCTTTTAAAATATAGTTTGTTGAGATATAATTCATATGCCATGTAAATTCACTCTTTTAAAGTATACAATTCAATTTTTTTTAGTATATTTAAAGCATTGTGCAATCATCACCACAATCAGTTTTAGAACATTTTCATCATACCGAAAAGACCAAAAAGAAACCCGGGACCTGTTAGCAGTCACTCCCCTTCCCCCTCAATCCCCACCCACTCCCAGCTTAAGGCAACCATTAACCTACTTTCTGTCTCTACAGATTTGTCTGTTCTGGACATTTCATATAAATGAAATTATATAACATGTAGATTTTTTTCACTGGTTTCTTTCACATAGCATAATGTTGCCAAGGGTCATCTATGTTGTAGCACCAGTACTTCACTTTTTTATATAACACATTTTGTTTATGCAATCCTCAGTTGATAGATATTTGGGTTGTTTTTGCTTTTTGGCTATTATGAGTAATGCTGCTATGAACAGTTAGGTACAGGTTTTTGGTGGGCCTATGTTTTCATTTCTCCTGGGTATATACCTAGGAGTGGAACTGCAGGGTCATAAGGTAACCAACTCTATGTTTAACTTTTTGAGGAACTGACAGTTTTCCAAAGCAGCAGTATCATTTTACAATCCTACTGGCAAAGGATGAGCAATGGATGAGGGTTCCAATTTCTCTGCCTTCTCACCAGCACTTGCTATTTTCTGTCTTTTTGATTGCAGGCATCCTAGTGGTGCAAAGTGGTATCTCACTGTGGTTCTTGTTTGAATTTCCCTGATGGCTAATGATGTTGAGCGTCTTCTCATGTGCTTATTGGCCATTTGTAAATCTTTGGAGAAGTGTCTATTCAGATACTTTACTCATTTTCAAATGGGGTTTTCCTTTTATTATTGAGTTGTAAGAGTCCTTTATGTATTCTATTAATAGATATAAATCTCTTATAAAATATATGATTTGCAAATATTTTCTCCCGTTCTGTAGTCTGTCTTTTCCTTTTCTTGATAGTGTCCTTTGAAGCACAAACGTTTTTAATTTTGATGAAGTTCAATTTATCTGTATTTTCTTTTGTTGCTTGTGTTTTGGTGTCATATTAATTGCCACATCCAAGATCATGAAGCTTTACCCCATGTATTCTTCTAAGAGTTTTATATTAAATAGTTTCAGCTCTTCCATTTAAGTCTTTGATCCATTTTGAGTTAATTTTTTTATGTAAGGAGAGACTTAGGGGCCAAAATTTATTCTTTTGAATGTGGATACCAGTTTTCCCTATACCATTTGTTGAAAAGAGTATTCTTTTTCCATTGAATTGTCTTGGCACCCTTGTCAAAAAACCAATTCACCATAAATGTGGGCTCTAGATTCTATTACATTTTGCCAGTGCCACACTGTCTTAATTATTGTAGCTTTCTAAAAGTTTTGAAATTGGGAAATGTGAGTCCTCCAACTTTGTTCTTTTTCGTGATTCAGGGTCCTTTAAATTTCCATTATGAATTTCGAGATAACCTTGTCAACTTATGCAAAGAAGTCAGCTAAAATTTTGATCGGGATTGCTATAGAGTAGTGCCATCTCAGCAATATTAAATCTTCTGATCCATGAACATAGGATGTCTTACCATTTATTTAGATCTTCCTTAATTTCTTTCAACTATGCTTTACCTGGCAGGCCTCACCTGGGCAGGGAAAGCCGCCCTCCCACCCCAGACTTGGTGCATGGCCAGCACACTGCAGTTTCTAAAGGGAGTTGCAGTCAAGCACTCCGGTCCATCAAGCCCATCATGCTTTTTGCATATTTGCATTCCTAGCCCAGGTACCTTCATTCCTAGATTTATTTATATGTGAGGCCTTGGGCCAAGGTCTTCGTCAGGTAACTCTGTGGAGGTTGGGGTTGATTGGGAAGGAGGGAAAACCTTGAAGACACTTTTCCCCACTCTGACTCAGGACCCAGTACTTTTCCAATCCTAGCTCCCCCCCCTCACCTTACACCTGACCCCAGAGTCCACAAAGCTGAAAAGCCTTTTGTTCAGGGCTCCCTCGACAGTGAGCTGAAATCCACATCTGTGCTGATCCACTCAACCCTCAATAGGTGTGCTATTCCCTGGGGGAAAATGGCACAGAGCCAGTTCGTGATTCTTTGTTTTAGACTCTTGCTTATACCAGTACAGTAAGTGATTAAAGGCTTAACTCTTTCATTTTTTGGCCTGTTGCTTTAATCAGCTACTCCAACACCTGTCAGCTCAGCTCTCTTTCCAGCCCAGCTGAGCTCCTGACAGCCAAGGCCTGTGCAGTCTATCTCTAAATTAGATCTTCAATATGTACACGTTTCTTCAATCCCCTTTGCTACCACCCAACCCAAGAACAACTCTTCTTGGCCCAGACTCTGGATCTAGCCTCATTTCTGATCTCTGGGGTTTCCCTACTGCTCCCTTCTAAGCCATTTGCTAAAAAGGAGCCAGAGTGATCCCTTAAAAAATTTTAAATTATCATCATTCCCCCACTTAAAACCTTTTTCTGGCTTTCCTTTGCACTTAGAATTAGGTAAATCCTTACCTTTATGACACCTTGAATTATCTAGCATCTGCATGAGTTGATCTCTGTGTACCTTTTCAGAGTGTCTTATTTCTCTCTCTCTTGATCACTGTACTCTTGCCACATTGTCTTTCTTAGAAGACAATAACTTCTTTCCCTCCTCAAAACCTTCAGACATTTGGCTAGTGACATGCTGAGGGTTAGGAGTGGGATAGCAGTCAACCTGGACAGGTGGGAATATTTTATCACTGACATTGTTTAGAATTGTTAGAGCAAGGGGAATCAAAAGCAGACTGTTCTTTAGTTGGTTTCATTATTATTTTTAGTTCTATTCAAACAATATACCCCCTTTATTGCCTGCATCCAGTGCTGACCACTGCCTCCCCCACCCATCCTGGTACATGGCTGCACAATGCACCTCTGTATGGATATATGGATATCTCATCCCTCCACTTTGCATCTTGATAACATCTATTCATCTCTCAGGCTGGATTTGAATAGGCTTAACTGCTAATGGTAAGGACCCAGTAGAGTGGGAGTATGCATTGTAATCACCTAGAATTGTTGTTAAAACACAGATTGTTGGGCTGTGCTTCTAGACTTTCTGATATAGTGGTCTTAGGTGTGATTGATAAATTGCATTTCTAGCAAACTCATAGGGAATTCTTATGCTTCTGGAATGGAAACTATACTCTGACGACCACTGAGATACAGGTTGGAAAAGGTTGGACAGGAGGCTCCAGAGCCCACGTGAAGAGATATTGCTCTAGGTAGGAGGAAAAACATCATCCTCTTGTACAGGAGGGAGCTAAAAAGATGGGTACAGACCCAGGTAGCCTTAAAGTAGGGAGCAGGAAGTTGTCCAAAATCCCCTTGACCCATGGATTCTTTTGTCATTATGAGGTAGGAATTGAGGTCATCTGATAAGAATGAGGAAGGAGAATGGAAGATAGGGTTAGAAGTTAGAGGAAAATAGAGAGGTTGGAATGGTCACTGTGGGGCATGAGAGATCACATGGAAGAGAGACATACAGCTTTGCTGATCCACGTTGAGGGCTCAGGTGAGGTTGGTAATCATACACGTATTGGTACCAATTTGCTCCGTCATGTCATTCAAGTTACTGACCAAAATTATATCAACTGAACAAGGTTCAAGGGCAATCAGATCATTTTAGAGGTTGGTATCCTAAAAATATCTCTAACTGTGACTCTCCTTTCTTGGTAAGGCACACAAATCAAGAAAGACTTCACATGGCCCAGAATTGCCTCTAAACAAACGAAGAGAGATTCCTGTATATCTTTATTTCTGAAGATGATTTATCACATCCTTCTCTGCTGGTGTGTTTGTGTATGTTTATTAGTACTAAATTTAAATTTTGCTCACTTATAATGAACTTTTTTTTCAAAAAGGCAGCATCATTTTACATTGAGATATTTAAAAACTTCCATGTAAGGAAGAAGAGATACAGAAGCACAAACCTTTCCTTTATTCCATTCAGTCCTCTCTGTCCTATCCACTTGTTGACACCATGGAAAGAGCTATCAGCTTGCTCAGATTTCAGTCTCTGACACGGCATTTTGAGTTATATTGGCCACCAGCAACCAAAAGTAACAAGAAAGGAAGAAAACTGGAATGGTAATTTGGCACTTTGCAAATAAACATGCTCTCCACTGGTTGTGGTAAAGGTCAGGAGAACTGGAATCTGGCAGGCTGTCAAGCAGAGGAAGCTTCTGAGCTGTAGGAAGCTGAACAAATAGATAGTCTTGGGACTGAAAAGCCCTGGCACCACTGAACCCAGGCTTCCACCGGTAAAACTATAATTGGCTACAAGTGACAGAGGATGGTGACAGGGCTCTTCTCAGAATCTTAAGGAGAATGCTGTAGTTTAAAAAAAGTCCCTACTATTATTAGAACCATGGGAAATATGTGTTAATTGTATTAGTACTGGTTAATTTATTTGGTTTTAATAAGGACATCTATTAGAGATGGAAATGGAAAGAGAAGAGATGATGCAAATAATATTAATATGACATCTGGTTCAGGAATCCAAGGAGTATAGGGAGTACATGCATATTCACCTATACACATATGTTCAGATTCAAATAGGGAAGGCTGGTGATCTCACAGGTATTAAATAAAATGCTTTCATGCTGCTCGGTGAATAGTCAACCTGTTGCCCCAGCCTTCCCTGCACCGCCCCCCTCCTCACAGTCTAGCAGCTAAGGGGTTAATAATAGCAGTGGGCCACTGGAACTCCCACTCCCCCATAATAAGGTCTCCACTTGGATTGCTCAATAGCCTGTACCACATTGGTTGTTAAACGTCTTAGTATCGTCCCATGCATATAGATGTATGTTGCATATTGTGAATTGTTTGATGAGGAATTATCTGCATCAAGATCACCTAGGGCACTCGTCAAAAATGCAGATGCTTGGGTTCCAGGATATGCATATTTATCTATCTCCCAGGTGATTCCAGAGCAGCATATCAAATATAGTCTGCATTTTCTGGCATAGAGCAAACCTGTCTGTCCTGTCTTCCGTGTAGATGCCGAGTTCTTTGAAGTGAGGATCCTAAATCCTAAAACTCTTGGTATTCACCACCACATCTAGCTTAGGGCTTGTTGACTGACACTAAAGAGGAAGGATCATTGATTCAGAAGTGTAAGCTGAAAAGATAAATTGAGTTTGATGATGATGATGATGATGATGATTGTGGTGGTGGCGGCAATGGCTGACCCTTGTGAGTGCTTACCGTGTGCCAGGTACTGTGAAAAGTGCCTTGGATGCCTCACCTAATTGAATCTGCACGATAACCCTAACAGGTACTGCTATTATCTATATTTCATGGATGAGGAAACTGAGGCAGAGAAAGAGATGGAGACACTTTCCCAACATCCCATTGCTGGGAGGAAGCAGGACTCCGATCTTGGCCTGTTTGATTTCAAAGCCTTCACTCTTTCTTGTTTACTAAGCCATACTGGCTCTTGGATTAGAAAACAATTCTACAGATTTTTATAAATCAGATTCTTTGGAGTTAGTCTCTCCCATTTGTTTCTATTTCAAATTTATTTGTTGCATTTTATTATGCATGTGGAGGGGAGGTAGGCGTGGAAGATGAAGAGATTGTAAAAGCTGTACTCTCTGATTTGCAGGAACCAAGGTGAAGGAAACTGAATATAGAAAGTAGAAGGTATTTATAAATATTCCCCAATACGTAGGAACAAGTGGAAACTTTATTTAGCTAAATAAAAATAAAATAAAATAAAATAAAATAATAAAGCACTAACTGAAAAAAGTTAAAACATTGCAGCTGTCACTGGATCTTGGGAATCAAGATAAGAAGAGAAAAAGATTTTGAGGTTATAGCCTGAAACTGAGTAGTAAGGAAAGGGAGTCAAGATGAAAAGCCATTGTCAAGAAATGATGAGGGCAACTGCGATTTTAGAAAGACCATCAAGGGGCCAGCTGATGCCCGGACTTGACAATGGGCAAGACAAGCAGCCTGGATGTGGAGAATTTTAAGGCGGTATATTGAAAGGATAACTGGGCTTTATATGCAATCAGTTTTTTTTTTTAAGTATCCTGCCGGGAAGCTGGGATTAATGAGATCACAGAGTATTATAATTTGATTCCGGTTAAAGCATCCTTGTGCACTGAGCTTAATGAAGAATGGCTAATTAACGTCTTTTGAATGTAAAGAAAAACAGAATATACATCAGAATTGTCTCTTCAAGGCAAAAACAAACCCAAAATCAAAATCTGGATTAATAGCATCAGAGTGCTTATTCAGACTTCAATATATCAATCCCAGTGCTTTTCTTTAGATACAGATAAGTTTCTAATCAGCTTTGATTCATTCATGACATATGGAGAAGACTCTATTTATTCTTACTGGGATCTGGGCAGAATCCCCACTTTTCATCTCTTTCATATCGGCTTGTCGTGGCACACCACAGTGAGTTGTCATCCCGACCTTCCCGGGTACATTCGTGATGCCACTGGTGGTTATACTGGAAGGGAAACACACATGGCATCCCGTGGGCGTTCCCTTTGATTGTGTACAAATCTAGGAGAAAGAAATTTACACAGTCAGTTAAGTATAATGTCAGCTTTATCTTGTAAACTGCCATATATTTAGTGCATTTTTTATCAACTGAAACCCTCGTAGGGGCAGGTACTTGCTCTACCAGAGCGAGCCCTCAGGTCCTCATTGCCTCATGTCAGTGGAAGTGCTAGGCTGAGTGCTGGGCTCAGAGGCAGTGCTGAGACATGGTTTGCTTATACATCTATCTACTTGTTCCTTTACAACGGTGAGCTGTTCCAGTAACGTTCACGTTTATGAATGGATGAGAAGGAAAATTTAATGGAGATTTTACTTCAAAATAGCTCCCAGTCCCCAAATATATCAGCCATCAGCATCTAACACTCAATAATTTTATAGGCATTTATTAATTTATTCATTCGCTAAATATTTATTGAGCATTTAATGTGCCCAGCACTGGGTGCACAGCAGAGAACAAACCAGCAAAAGTTCCATCACATGAGACTTCTATTCTAATGAGGAAAAGACAGAGAAAGCAAATATGCAAACAAATGTATAATATAATTTCAGCTAGTGATAAGTGCCCATGAAGAAAAATAAAATAGGACAAGAATACAGAGCGGCTGTGTGTGAGTGTGTCTGATGGGGCGGAGGGCACTGCTTTGGATGGGGTGGGCAGTGTAAAGGCCTCTCTGAATCACTGGGTGAAACGAGGGTGCAAGTCTTTGGAAAAGTGTTGTTCCAGCGGAAGGAACAGCAAGTGTAAAAGACAAGAGACAAGCAGGTGTAGGGTGCATAAGGAAGAGAGCAAGGAGGCCAGATGGGAGAGGATTCAGGGACGTGCTGGAGCGTCAGCTCACCAAGGGCTGTGACCTTGGCCTCTCTACTCTACTCTTCCCCTGTGTGCACAGTGAGCATAGGTATATGGCTAAAAAGTTAAAATAATGCAAAATACCAAGTTCTTCCTTAGATCTGTAGATTATTCAGAGTACTGGTGTGTAGCACTTACTTTCTTATAGTAAGAACCAAAACTATCTTGCTCTTGGTTCTCTTGTTACTCATTCCTTCTAGCTACAAGATAAAGTTCTGCCTTGAACCTTAGGAGTTCCTTGCTCTGCTTTCTAAAACTTCTATACAGTTCTTAGGAGGCTATGCTCTCATTACAACATAATTCTACAGAGCAGCACAAGGAGGGGACCACATCTATCTTGCTGGCCTTTGTAAACCAGGTGCCTAGCACTGTGCCTGATGAGCAGTCAGGGCCCGACAACTGTGTGATGGACAAATGGATGGATGGGTGGATGGATGGATGGATGGATGGATGAAGACAGCTACCAAACAAACCATGAGGGACAGGTTTGAGGTTTCAGGATTTAACTATGTGATTTTCTTTATTTTATTATATTTTTTTTGTTTAAAAATGGCAAGACACCTGCACTCGAATGTTTATAGCAGCACAGTTCATAATTGCAAAGTTGTGGAAACAACCCAGGTGCCCATCAATACATGAATGGATCAACAAAATGTGGTATATGTATACCATGGAGTACTATTCGGCTTTAAGAAACAATGGTGATATAGCACCTCTTGTATACTCCTGGATACAGCTAGAACCCATTCTACTAAGTGAAGTGTCTCAAGAATGGAAAAACAAGCACCACATGTACTCACCAGCCAATTGGTATTAACGGATCAACACCTAAGTGGACATACAGGAATAACATTTGTCGGGTGTTGGGCAGATGGGAAGGGGGAGGAGGGGATGGGAATATACAAACATAATGAGTGAGATGTGCAACGTATGGGGGATGGTCATGCTTGAGGCTCTGCCTCGAGGGGGAAAGGGGGCATGGGCAATATACATAACCATAATATTTGTACCCCCATAATATGCTGAAATAAAATGGCAAAAATAAAAGAACTATGAAAAACTAAAGTCCCCCTATAAGCCATGCTTTCCAACTACCATGCTTGCCACAAATCAAATGATGCCTGATGATAGTCTGTCATCTATCTTCAAGTGCCTTGTAACATGACCATCACGTGGATGCCAACCAGGCATCAGGAAGGTTTGAGGGACCCTGCAGACACACCTCTGTGTGTGTGTGTGGGGGGGTGCTGAGTTCCTATAATATGACAAAATGCAGCAGGGAAAGTTACCATATTTGTCCTGACAAAAGTCTTCACTTCAAGATCTTTTCCTTCCCCCTTCTTTTTCTCTCTCCCTCCTGTCCTCTTGTACTTTCTCCTCTTTTCCATTGACTCTCAAAGTTAGATGTTTTTTCTCCCAGTATCTTTAAATTCTGAGCAGTACTGCTTCTTTAGCAGAATTTAACACATCCACTCTAAGACTCTAGCATCCCTTTTAGGGAAGAAAACAAAAATGTATTTACGAGAAGTCCCTGATGTTCCAGGCTTTGTGTACTTCTTTCATGTAATGCTTTATACATCTTTACTTATGGGCAAACTTTTTAAAAATACCATTCTGCGAGTATTTTGATTTAAATTACTTTTACCTTTGTGCAGATATTCGCATATGTCTCTACCACCTGACATATAGGAAATCCATTTATGAAGATATTTCCACGAAGCCACCACCGTGTTGTTGTGCTTCACCTGGACCATGTACCGTAGCGGGCCCGTGATCATCTTCCTGCTACAGCGCCACCCCAAGGAAACGTGAGTGGAATCACACTCATACAAGCTTAATGGCTGCTCTGGATTCGATAAATTCAGGCCCAGGCAACTGCTGACTCCTACGTTGAAGAGGTGGTGGTTTGAAACCCATTTCCACAACATGTGCCTGTTTGGCTGCTTGCAGTTCTCCAGGGTCAGTGCAGATTTACTGGCTTGAATGCATTTCTTGAGACTCTCACTTTGGATAATGAACATTCCTTTATCTGAAACAGAAAAAATAAAAAATGTGGCATGAAATTATCCACATGTAATTATCCAGCTGATGCTGGAGCCCAGTGTGTATGTCTCAGCTGTGATACGTCACAGCTGCCAGCCATTTCGAACAGATCTGGAGTTGAGGGGGAGGATGCACCTGAAGGGCTTTATTCACACAAAACAGAAGAGTTTTGGGAGGCATACAAGGACTTACTGGAGCTAATGGGAAATCTCTGATCTAAGACCCCACTGGCCACACAGGAGCCAGGGCTACCTGCCACTCCACTTGGGCCTGCTACCGACAGAGAAGGCACGCCTCATAGCTGGACAGAATGAAGATTGGTAACAACACGTTTTGTGCTATTACACAAATAACGTGCCACGCCCCTGAGCTCTTCCCCCTAGAGCCAGAAGAAGGGATTTGGGTGAGTTTCCTGTGGGAAAGCTGGCATGCCCCAGCCAGGGAATACGCATTAGCCACCTGTCAACTACCTGACTTTACCTCGAGTTCCTGGCCCGGAAGCCACCTATTACACACAATTATGAACTTGTTCTCACGGGGTTTTTAACCACTTCGGTACCAGCGTCGACTATAGTCGTCAGCCACAGATGAACGCGAGCGTTGACTTTAGCCGACAGCCAAAAGCTTTTGCTTTTATCTCTGCAGTTGCAGTGTGTACGTTCAGCTAATAAGTTACTACGAATCTGTGACCTTTTAACAAGTCCTTAGTAGGAGTTATTATAGTTATTTTCTTAAAACTTCCTGTAAAGTAAAACAAGCTTTTTCAGTGCTTTAAAGCTTTCCTCATCACACAAGAGCAAATTCGTCGTCAATGCACAGCACAAACTATCGTGGGGACTATGAGTGCCGGCTGTGGGCAAGGTTTCACGGCCCGTGAGCGCCATACCGAAGTGGTTAAAGATGGAAATCACACCTCATTTCTTTGGTGTAAGCACAGAGCATACTGAACACACCGTAGAAGTTCAGTGAGTGCTTGAGGTTGATTAAACAGGCCAGCAGCCGCTGCTTGGGCCTACGGTTCCAGAAGTTACCTCAGCTCAAAAGGTCTGGTCAGATCCAAGGTCTCTTTTGTTCTCCCATTAGCTGGACTCTCCTCTTACAGTTTACTTCCTGTCTATTCTTCAAAGCTCTGAAGGGACATTATCATGTTCCCTTGACATGGCTGGGGTTTAGGGCTGGTTGTGTCATGTGGCCGGGGCAGAAGAGGGACTGGCAGAGGCTTCGGCAGGTTTGCAATCACGAAGGATGAGCCACTGCATGCATTGTGCAAGGGAACAATGCTTCATTTTGGTAAAAGTTCTTTTGGTTTCTCCAAAATTAATCAGGCCAAGGAGAACTGATTTATAGTAACCAGAATCACTTAAGACACTATTTAAAAAGATTGTCAATGTATTAATGAAAGCTATACCTCATTTAATAATTGATATTCTTTCCTATAACCATGTATTTGAGGAGGTGACTTGGTTGTCAGAGAATTGCTTTGATCACCATACATCAGAGCAAAAGAGAAGGGTGGGAGTGGGGAAAATGAATGGTTTTAGGGAGATTTCATTTAGAACAGGAAATTTGTTTTCCTAATGAAGGCCATGTCTGTATGGTTATTAGTAATATTCATTCAAAATCAAATCCACCTCTTGCCAATGCGATATGGACTCTGATAATTAACCTTCTCTCCAACTCCCCTTTTCACCTTTTCATGCCTGGGTAGAATGTTAACCTTAATTTCTGTTGTAACCTACTAATTACTTTCTAGCTAGCCTGGAGTTCCATTAATTTTTTATTGAAGGATAATTATTTTACTAAAATGGTTCTGTAGTTCAGCTTCTACCTAATATGTATGTTCAAATATATCCAGCTCTGCAACTTACTGACTGGGTCTCAGTTTATACACCTAAGACCAGGTGTGTGGACTACCTGGGTAGTGGCTGAGAGCTCTGGAATCAGGCAGTCCTGCCACAGACCAGCTGTGTGACCTTGGGCAGATTGCTTGATCTCTCTGTGAGCCTCGTCTTTCCTCTTTGATCTGCGAATGTGTATGGTACTGAACTCACAGGGATGTTAAGGATATTCCATTAAACAACCCATGCAAAGCACACCATATACTACCATGGAAGAGGGACAACCTCAGGAAATATGAGTTGTTACTATCATTATTCCTCTGACTTCCTGATTCTCTGTCTACAGATCCGGCTATCAACCTGGCTGAATGCTATAGAGTGCTAATCTCAGCATCCCTCAAAGACTTCTCTTCTTCCATCATTAGCACAGAAGCTTATTTTTACTTTAGTTTCTGTAGCACACAGGGGGTGCAGACTTTTTAAAAAACAATCCTGAGACACTATGCTATCACCTTTCATGGAGGAAAAATACTCTCCAGATAACAAAATCAGATAACAACTAGATAACAAAATCCTTGTCTCATTTGTTCAAATACATGTGCAATTATAAATTAAGAGTCTTCATCTGTTGACCTTCTATATTACCTACCTGGAAAGTCTATACTGCAGTTTTTTTAATAACAAAGAAAAATACATGATGTTGACAAGCCATGTGTTGATTGGGGAATGGATGGTCTGCGAATAAGTGGACATAGAAATTATACACCTAAAATTTAGGGTGAATAAATTACATTTTTAAACTTCCAAATTATCAGGTGTTAAAAGGAAAAGAGTGGCAGAATTAGAACTTCCGTAGTCGCACCAGTGATCATAAAAATACCATTCCAAAACAGAAGGTATCAGTCATGCCTCATCCCATGCTGCTGAATTTTGGGATGCTACTACATTTCCATGCCAGCTGCCTTTAGGATGTAGCTTTTCAAAGTTCTTCAGAATGCACCATAAACAAGTAGCTGTGGTAGCTGTGGCTCACCAATAACAATAAACATGCTATCTCCAAATATAGTAAGCTAAAAAATGACCCGAGCCCATTTTCCCATTAAGTTGTAATAGAATCTGATCCTAGCACTATTAATCTCCATAAATTCACTGAAGAGAAAACAATTGTTTTCAAATATACTGTGAGGAGACTTAAAGTAGGTATCAATATTCTGATTGTTATTACATGCATATAATGTCTCTAACAAAACTATAATGTGACAATAAGCCTTAATGTGTATAGTTGTTGGATTTCAAAAGAGATGAAAATCAAATGTGGGAGGAATCAAGATTGATTATATATGTCAAGGACATCAGTTCTGCTTGAACACTGATTAAGTGATTAATGAAGTACTGCCAGAATTACTAAATCTCTTAGCAAGAAAATGTTATTCTACCTCCCTTTATAATTATAAGTTTAGGAGGAGAAAAAGGACTGATTTACTAGAAGTAACTTATAAGCTAATTTATTTTAAAAAAATTAAATCCATGGAGGACAGTGGTTCTGCTTTTTACTTCTGAGTTCCTTTTAGGGGATCATTTCAGACCCACTCTTTTGCCCCATAACATAACATATACTCCTCTAAAGTGTGAGAGGAGAATGTTTCCTTGATTGACTATTGAACTTAACTTTAGGGTATTTCTTTCATGACTGCATGTGGAACATTTATTCATTCATTCATTCATTCATTCATTCAACAAGCATTCATTGGGTGCCAGTTACGTGGTAGGCACTGTGTAAGATGCTAAAGATAGAGACAGGAATAAAAATTCTAGAGGAAAATGTAGGAAAAACTCTCCTAGATATCGGCCTAGGCAAAGAGTTTATGAAAAAGACCCCAGTGGTAATCATGGCAACAACAAAAATTTAAAAATGGGGTTTGATTAAACTAAAAAGCTACTGTACAGCTAAGGAAACAATCAACAGAGTAAATAGACAATGTACAGAATGGAAGATAATATTCATAAGCTACAAATCTGACAAAGGGCTAATAACCAGAATTTATAAGGAATTCAAACAAATCAGCAAGAAAAAACCAAACAACCCTATTAAAAAGTGGGCAAAAGACATGAACAGAAACTTCCCAAAAGAAGATAGACAAATGGCCAATAAACATATGAAAAAATGCTCAACGCCACTAATCATCAGGGAAATGCAAATTAAAACCACCATAAGATACCACCTTACCAGTCAGAATGGCTTTTATTAAAAAGTCCAAAAACAATAGATGCTGGCATGGCTGCAGAGAGAAAGGAACGCTTATACACTGTTGGTGGGACTGCAAATTAGTACAACCTCTATGGAAAACAGTATGGAGATTCCTCAAAGTACTATTAAATAAAAGTAGACCTAGCATTCCATCCAGTAATCCCACTACTGGGTATTTCCCCAAAGGAAAAGAAGTCATTTTATCAAAAAGACACCTGCACTCAAATGTTTATTGCAGCACAGTTCACAATTGCAAAGATGCGGAATCAACCCAAGTGCCCATAAATTCATGAGTGGATTAATATTAATAAAATGTGGTATATGTACACCATGGAGTACTACTCAGCCATAAAAAAGATGAAATTTCTTATTGTACTTAAATGTATAAAAAAAGAAAAAAAAAAGATGAATTAATACCTTTTGCAACAATCTGGATGGAACTGGAGACCATTCTCCTAAGTGAAGTATGTCAAAAATGGAAAAACAAACACCACATGTACTCACTATTAAATTGGAATTAACTGGTGAGCACACATGTGTACAGAGGGAAGTAAAACTCAGTAGAAAGCAACCAGGGGGTAGGGGGAGGAGGGAAGGTGAATAAACCAACCAACATAATGGGTACTATGAACACTATTTGGGTGATGGGCACATCTATAGCCAGGACTCAAGCATTACAAAAACAATCCATGTAACCTAAAACATTTGTACCCCCTTAATATTTTGAAATTAAAAACAGAGAGAGGAATTATTTGTCTAAATACGTTTCCTTTGAAACTGTATCTATTTGTTCTGGAATCATAGGCATTTGCCTAGCTAATGAAAAGAAGGGAGTTCCATCAGTTCTAAAGAAAACATAATTGCATTTAAAATAAGCCCTTAAAAACAAAATATAACAAACAAGAAAAAGAAAATAGACCAAAAGTCAAGACACTTAACTGGATCCTCAATTGCTGTCATGAGCAAGGTGGACAGAACTCCTCAGTGTCATCGTTTGTTCTGGGTGGGGAGTGTGTGCGCGCACATGTACTTGCACATCTTCCAGAAAGGACAAAGCAGAACATCGCTGGGAGGAACACTGGGTGTGGCAGATATAAGCACAATGGGTGGAAGTTGGGGGTGGAAGGGGTCAGTTTGGTCTAGAAGATTAGAGAAATCAACCAACAGTCCCCTTCCTCTGCCACCTGACAGTTTCGTTGAACAAACGTTTATTAGGAACCTAATGTGTGTAACAGTGGGGGTACATTCGATGCCTGTCCTCATCATGGTGTTCAGAATCATGGAGGAGGGAGGTCAGGGCAGAGAATATCACCAAAGCTCAGAGATGATGAAAATAATCATCTGTGAATTGGCTGTGAAGACAGCCTAGATATTTAATATATAAAAGATTTTAACGGCAGTAGAATATGAAGTTGGAAAGAGGTAGTTTGGAGTCATTTTATAAAGACCTTAAATTTTATTCAAAAATTTGTGTATTATTCTTCAGATGAAAGGGATCTTTTGGAACAAGAGAAGACATGACAAAGCTGTGATATAGAAGATGAATCGGGGAGGAGAATCGTTCAAAAAAAAAAAAAAACCAAACCACTTATCAAATGCCTACTGTGTACTCAGCAATGTTTTAGGTGCTGAGACAAATGAAGACATAAAACCAAGCTCCTGCCCTGGAAGAGTTCTAGATTAGGTGGGACGAGACAAGACATGAATGAACTTGAAGATCAGTCTGGAGACCATTGCTATGATCCAGTAGGGGAGACTGAAGGTGTCAATTCAATGGTGATGTGAAAGGAAGAGAGACAATGGTCAGAGTTAGACTCTAGTCAATAGAGAGAAATTTCAAAGGGTGGAGAAATTACAGAATTAGGTGACCTATGGTATGTGAGGATTCTGGAGAAGGTAGTTGCAATGACTGTTTTTCTGGCTTCATGTATTCAAATGGCTGTCAGCACCTGCCAGTCCCTACTTTGCCAAGAGGTTGGAGTCTAAAGCTTGGGGGTTCTGGAGGTGCCTATAGGAAGTTCCTCTTGAGGACTCTCCACTTGGCTCTTAGCATTCATTCTGGTCACCTCTACCTGCCTTCTGGGGTTCCCTTTTGCTTCAGACAGCTCTCCTCTTACAACTGGCTGAATAAAGGTTTGAAGTGTTAAGTGAATAAGATAAGGTTTGAACTGTTAAGCCTCGGTGAAGTTTCTGCATTTTTAACAAAAAATACTGGAAACAAACAATAAAACAACAATTCCTAAAGAAATACTCTTTTTACAGTGGCATTTTTGGCAAGCAAAGGACTTTCTGGTATTCAATAAATTGCACCATAACGGTGTTCACTTGATCCAACTACACACACAAAGTTGGCCTCTGTGCTGCTCCGTGTTAAGAGAACAGGAAGGAAAAGTTCAAGTGCACAGCTCACGTCAAGTGCAATGTTTAAGACAAGCTATTAGGAAGCCACAGCTTGCAAGCTGCAATCCAATTTCAATCTCCTACCCCAGTCCCTTGGGTTTGAAATCTCTTCCACTCCATCCACCCACACAGCGAGTGCTGGGCTCACGTACTTCCTGCCCAGCAGCATCTCTTGAATCTGTGCATCCTTGCTGCACTGACAGTATTTCAGTCTCAGCAGGTACATGGTCCAGAAGGAAGTGAGGAGGGAGGGCATTTCTGCTCTGTAATCCATCTGAAGGTGAGCAGCTTCTCTCCTGAGATGTATCAACCTTTTCCAGCGTCACAAATTTGGGTTTATCTGTGCCTAGCTTGTCTAGCGAACAATGAATTCAAAGCTGATTGCATTCCTAAGATTACTCTGTCGCAGGAAGGGATATTGTAAGCTGCTGAATCAAGTCCTGTTCATGGCTGAGTGATGCAGAAAATCTGGA
The DNA here is from genome assembly GCA_008086735.1 of Cheirogaleus medius. NCBI lineage: Eukaryota > Metazoa > Chordata > Mammalia > Primates > Cheirogaleidae > Cheirogaleus > Cheirogaleus medius. The sequence continues at coordinate 8,628,552 of VBSM01001562.1, forward strand.
TTCTGAATACTACTTTCCAAACCAATAAGTGAGGAATTTCCCATGCTTGCAGCAAGTGGCTTGTGCATAGTTCTTGAAAGAACAGATCCACAGAACAAAGTGAAAAATGTGCCAACCCTTCCTACTCCTCTCTGCATGGAAATGTGCATTTTTCCTCAAATTATTTGAGGTACAGTGTGCCTCAACAATCTGAAATCTTTGGCTTCCTGTGACTTGCCTTCTGTTAATCAACTAAAAAGTGACCTAAGTATATTTTTAAAAATCTTCTCATCCTATCTCAGAACTTCCTTCCCTTCCCCTATCCTGGCATCGTCCTTGACTCTGAGCCTTCTTTATTCTCGTGCAGCTTCTGAATCTGGGTAATCACCACCTCCACAGGCCCATGGGACCCCTCTTGCTAAATCTTTTTACGCGTTCTCTTCTCCTTTCTTTCTAATCTTCCCAAATCGCTGCTCCAAGTTCCACAAGGCACACAATACTCTTTCTCACATGTGGGAAAAATGAAACCCAGCTTAATCAGCTCCGC